>JAYEVE010000154.1:0-198527 GCA_036346375.1 Guadua angustifolia
GGTTTTAGCTGAGACCTGCCGTGTAAGAACCATCTGCAGTAGACATCCGAAGGGTGTCATCCTCGATCACTTTTACGGTACATAATATCAAATATTAGCTATCTATTCTATTTAATCTAACAGATCAGATTAGTTAGGATTTAGTTATATTTCTGCCGATTCTACTGGTAGAAGAAATCATATGAGGGTAGTATTTTAATTAGCTTTTTTTTCATTTTGAACACTTGTGTATTTTTTAGTGCTTTTGCTTAAAATTCGCAACTGTTGGTGGGCTGACATTGCGGTTGGTGTGTTGTGCGACAAGGTTAGGGGGCTTCGGTGGCCGCTGCTCGTTGTGTTCAGGAGTAACCACCAAGATGGGCTCGCCGGTGGCTGCCGTGATGTCCGCGAGAGCGCACGTGCACGCCATCCCCAAGGTGAATGACAGCAAGGCGGCGGTGGCTGACGGGGAGAACAAGAAGGTCCTCTCCTTGGCGGTGCCGAGGATGTTCTACTACCAGCTCCCCGACTAGAGCATGCTCCTCGCAGCCACCACGACCATCTTCTTGGCCACTGAGTGGCAGTGGACGCTGCACCTGACATGCTCACCGACATGTTCGGGTTCGGCCGGATTATACAAGACGGGCTCATGTTCCAGCAGGATTTCTCCATCCAGTCGTATGAGATTGGGGCTGACAGTGACAAGTAATCCTGGTGCTGATCAAGCTCCTAGTCTTAGCATAGGTCATTTCTTATCATGCAAATAAGGTAGTAGTAAAGGGTCTGGTGGATTAGCTCTGGACTATCCAAAATTGTCAGCTCGACGTGCGCTGAGTTTGCGCGGGAGTTTTCTTTTCTGTTTGTTTGATTTTCGGGTCGCGCGGCATGCTTGAGGGACGTGGGATGGCACGTCGTGAGGAAAGGCATGGCGAGGGACTCGGGCGTAGTGGCGAATTGGCCATGACTTACTGCATGAACATTTGCTTATTTAATCAAGTAATGAAGTTACGGAAAAACAATCAAGTAGACTGCACCAGATTGTCGTGTGTCTGTCTGTTCTTCCACTTTGTGTGTGTGATCATTTTCCACCGCCGGTAGAGCAGTAACGGGTGTAGCTCTTGGCTGGAACAATTGGTATTAGAGCCTATCATGTCACCTGGAATTGCGACTATGCCAATGAGTGGGAACTGATGCCACGTCGTCGTTCAGGAACGCCGCCACGACGCTCTTGAGGGGAGAGCATGCCGCCGGGAGGCAGTGGCGGCAATGGTAGCGGCTCGCGAGGGCTCGTGATCCACCACGTCATCAAGGAGGCTGGGAGCGGTGGTTCCTACTCGGTGCTGATGAAGTCCAATTACCCCGATTGGTCCGCGCTGATGCGGGTCATGTTGCATGCAAGGGGCCTATGGATGGCTGTGAGCGAGGGGACCGATGACAATGTTGAGGATCGCATGGCCCTTGAGGCCATCGCGAAGGCAGTGCCACCGGTGTAACACCCCAGCGCCAAACGCACCGCGAATGCTACCCAAAACTCTAAACACTCAATGACAACTCAACAGAATTAACTAAAAACAACCGCTAATTCTAAAACCAGCTGAAAACCAAGTCAGCAAAAAATTCAAAATTTCGGCATGACCTTCCTATAAAGAAGGACATCCACTCAGCAGACAGAAAGCAATAATAGTATAAGTCAATTATTCACTCCCGAAGCGACATTCTAGCAGGTCCTTAGATATCAATCACACATTCGCTAATAAAGGATAAACTACTGCGACGACAAATAACATATTACAACCCCACTAATACAATCAAAGCTTAATACATTAATTAAATGAGATGGCGACGAAGTCGTGCGTGCTTCTACTCCCAACCCGACGAGCCAACTTCAAGTACCTAAAACAAGAAACAGCAAGTGTGAGTCCAAGACTTAGCAAAGTGCGATCAAACATAAAAGTAATGAGTTCGATTAGAATACAACGACTTCAAGACATACAGTAATAGTTCCTTTACTGAACATCCTTACATAAAGGGAGCAATTTGAATTCATATAACTTCAAAACGTAAGAACACGATTGCTTCACCATTTGCTATAACCATTACTTAATTGAAATTATCCAGTTAAAGAAGCAGAATCTAACCCTACTTACCACATCCAACTCAGAAACATAAATAACCTTACTCATGCCTCAACAATCATTTCAGGATGAGTCCATGACTCAATACTCAACCTGCCATTTCCATTCTCATTAATTAACATTTACCAATTGCCACACACAATGAAATGCTTTTATGCTCTCACCCTTTTTCTCATGAATCATAAAATGAATGCACCATGCATGCTCATAATGCACATTGTCATAGCGTATACCAAGATAGTGAGTGCACACCGTCGGTGTGCACCCTCAATCCCACCCATCCTGTGGCGAGGCCTACTTCTCGACTCGCTCCCATTCACCTCGATGAATGGGACTACGAGGTAGGACTTTTGTGCTCACTACGGGTGAGCACCGAGGTTCAAGATCAACATGGGACGCCTCGTCCATCATGAATGCAATTATGCAATTGACGTGAATGCATTTCATCCCTCATTCATTTTCACCACACATAGCCATAACCAATATAGAAGAACCAATTAACTTGCTATTTCCCCAATATGATTCATTCGAGAGTAAATAAGGTCAGGAATAAAATTCAGGGAAAGGCATCACATAATTTCTATAAAGTAGATTAAATTTCATAATGCAATGCAATAAATGAGAATTGAATAACTTACTTACCAATTTGCTAACATTCATCCATCCTCATCACCATACAAAAAAACAACTTCTAGACATGCTAATAACATAATCACATCATTAGAATTTTCATAATCTTATTGCAAACAAAGCATGTAACATCCTAACAACACTCTAGGAGTTGCACTTGCCTTTTACCGACGGAAAATGGAGCGGCATTTGGAATCTTAGCGCTCGCATGACTTCCCAAGATTAAAGAAAGCCTGAATTTAGAACACATACACACAATATAACTTAAGATAGCAAACCACATAACTAAAATCTCTAGAACTAGTGCCATTTATTCTCAGGAAGATGCAACTTGAAACCATGGGATAGCCGATTTGATAGTGTGATAAAATTCACAAAACAAGAAGCCAAGTGTAAGCTAAAATCACAATGAAATCAGATGAAAAACATTCCACAAACTCGGTCCATGGAAACACCACCAGGGTCACAACTGATGGATCTCTACTTGGTGTTTGGTAGTCTATTGATCTCAGTTTAATATTCAACATTAAATGCAAATAAAGAAGTAGAGTGGATAGACCAGAGAAAGATCTATTAATAATATAGTATACAGCCTTTTCTAGGCTAAACGCATCTTAGAAACACCAATAAAACAAACATGGTTGGTCAGATAGCATACGGATCCCACACACATGAGCTTATCCTGTTGATGCCAAGGATGACTAGAATCTAGTATTCTGGAGTTCTATGGCCAGTCCTCGAATTGATTTGCCCTATTAAACACTTACTTGTAAAGCACAAGACATTACTACAAGCTATTGACTTCTCTGACTTCACCATATCTCTTTGTGTGAAGATAACCAAACTTTATTTTCAACATTTTTACATGGTGACAACAAGTTGGGTGAGAGAATGGTTAAACAGATTCAACTAGTACTACTAGTATAAGGCAGTACAACATCTGAACCTTTTTAGTATTCATGCATCTATGAAATAATCTCCCAAGTAGAAGTCCAGAAATGAGTAAAAACTGCTGTCATAACTCCTTGTGGAGCATTGATATATGATGTAAAAGTAACACCCCCAATCACAAAATTTCATTTTGCCTTTCATAAGATTTAGATCACCTTGACTGGGTTAGCAAATTGTCACAATGCAAACGATCCTATCAAGGAACCACACACACGATAACGTTACATTCTCATGAAAGCCTAGTTAGGCATTTCATCAAACACCCTACATGCAACTAATTTCCCCCAAAATTTATACCTGAAAGCACATCCATGGAGAAGGAGGGAGGTGGGGGAGGTGCTGCCGGAGGGTGGCTCGCAGCCGGCCAGAGGTGCCGAAGCAAGCCAAGGGACCACCGGTCTGCAGCTGCTGCTGGTGGTCGTGCTGCTGCGCCTCTTGCTGTTGCTGGCGCTGCTACTCGGTAGGGGGAAAAGGAGATGGGCGCCGGCCAAAAGGGGAGGAGCCGACCTAGCTGCTGGGGGGAGGCGCAGGGAAGGAGCACAGGGTGGCATCGGCAAGCTTGGCTGGAGAGACGCGCCGGCAGGGGAGGTGGTCGGCCGGCCAGGGCGCGCCAGGAGCCAACGCAGGCGAGAGCTGGAGGCAAGCTGGAGGCTGGAGATGCTGGGCTCGGGTCGGCCAGGAGGGGAGCAGGAGTGCCTAGTGGAGCTCGGGCCAGGGAGCATCGCCCAGGCTAGAGTCGGGAGAGACAAGCAACAAAATATCCTCCCTTCAACATTGACAGCCACACAAAAGAACAAGGGAAGAGAGAGAAAAAATTAGGAGAAAAGACATGAAGACCCTCCAAAGCATCAAAAATCCAACTTTAAACCCTGAGAGTGAACCAAATAATTAAATTTCTTGGCGTGAAATGACAATTGCCAGGATAAACAAACTTGCCGTAAAACTATACGGCTCGGTAAAACCTCAAACCGAAAAACTAGGGCAAAAACCAAAACCTTTAACAAAAGCTTCAGCTGCGCGACGATAAATATTTTCTCCCGAAAAAATAAAAAGAAACCTTGAACCACGAAGATGGGATCATTTTCGGCCGACAACCCTAGCAAAAGAGATTTGCTGTATTACAACCGGACATGATGGGGACCATCACCGGGAAGGCCAGTGCCAAGGTTGCATGGGACGCCATCAAGACCATGTTCGTGGGTGTCGAACGCGTGCGCAAGGCCAAGGCGAACACCCTGCGTTGCGAGTTTGATAGCCTCAAGTTCAAGGACGGGGAGACCGTGGACGAGTTCGGCATCCACATCAATGGCATTGCGAATCAAGTCACAGTGCTCGGAAATGGCTACACGAGGGAGGAGATCGTGAGGAAGTTTCTTCAGGCACTTCCCTCAAGGTACACGCAGGTGGCGATCTCAATTGAGACTCTGCTCGACCTAAGCGAGCTCTCCGTTGAGGAGCTCATCGGCCGGCTCAAGGAAACGAAAGAGAGGCATGATCTCGGTGGGAGCGCTGGCGCGGGAGCTAGGCTCAATCTCACTGAGGAGGAGCTGATCACGCACGTGACGTCGTGGCTACAGCTCTCAGGCGTGGGTGTCTTGGAGAAGGGCAAGGAGCCTGCGTCGAGCTCGAAGCGGGGACATGGCCGCGGGCACGGCAACGGTGGATGCGGCGGTGGCAAGAGCGGGCGCGATGGCGGCACGCTGGCGGGAGATGAGTGCCGCTATTGCGGGAAGAAGGGGCATTAGGCCCTAGAGTGTCGCAAGAAGAAGAAGGATGCGCAAGCCCATGTGGCCCATGTGGCCCAAGTGGATGAGGAGGATGAGGCTGCTTTATTAGTGGCCACTACAACTGTCAATGTAACATTCATCCCTCCAGCGGCGGCTGCTGAGAATTCTTCCCCAAATCAGTCGGCGATTCATCTCGACGAGAGCAAGCTCTTCGTCCAGCTCGGCGACAAGGGTCAAGGACATCATACGCGATGGATCCTCGACACGGGCGCCACCAACCACATGACAGGGGAGCGCTCGGCATTCTCGGAGCTAGACATCGGTGTCCATGGCACCGTCCACTTCAGCGACAGCTTTGTGGTCGACATCGAGGGGCGCGGGACCGTACTCTTCAAGCTCAAGTTCGGTGAACATCAGGCACTCACCGGGGTGTACCACATCCCGCGCCTCACCGCGAACATCGTCAGCCTAGGGCAGCTTGAGGAGGACAGCTTCAAGATCCTGCTGGAGAATGGTTTTCTCAGAATATGGGATCGGCGCCGGTGTCTGCTGGCCAAGGTGGGTCGGTTGGCAAACCACCTCTACGTGCTGAAGCTCGACATCGGGAGGCCGGTGTGTTTGGCGACACAGGGACAGAGCACGGCGTGGCGCTGGCACGCCAGATTTGGCCACCTCAACTTTTGTGGGCTGCGGTGGCTAGCTCAGGAGGAGATGGTTCGCGGCCTGCCGTGGATCGATCATGTTGATCAGGTCTGTGACAGTTGCCTCACGGGAAGCAGCGGCGACTAGCGTTCCCGAGTGAGGCCAAGTATCGCACAGCGCACAAATTGAAGCTCATCCACAGGGATCTCTGCGGGCCTGTGACGCCAGTGACACCGAGTAGCAACAAGCTCTTCTTCCTCCTCGTAGATGATCTAAGCCGCTTCATGTGGTTGATCCTGTTGAGCACCAAGGACCAGGCGGCGATGGTGTTCACGACGTTCAAAGCATAAGTTGAAGCTGAAGCTAGGAACTCTACACACCGATCGTGGTGGCGAGTTCACGGTGCGGACGTTCTGCGACTACTTGTAGTGACCCCCATTTTTACATAAATGCAAAAATGGAAATCTCATGTGCACACAGTACTAGTCCCTGGATCAGTAGCTAGTACGCACATTTATACAATTGATATCACATCCATACTCTTTATTGCAAATGATAAAGGTAACATACATAATAAAGTCTTACAATTCGAAGTAATGCAACGAAAATAATCAAAGTCTTGTAGTATGCCCATACAATCCCTCAGGCAACTGACAAGGTATAATCCCTAGAAAGTCTCGTCAACATTCCCGAATCCTGCGTCGAATAATTTCATCGAGCTAATCTGATTCTTCACCCTAAAAACAACATATAAGCAAGGGTGAGTACTTGCGCATACAAAGAAGACTTTAGCGAATCCTATTATATATGCAGCCATTCAAAGGAAAGGCTTTCATGGTTACTTTGCAAAAAGCTAGATTGCAAAAGAATTTATCAAGTTTAGAACATAAACGAAATTTAAATAAAAGCGATTTAATATGTAAGTATGAAACAAGAATTTCACGAACCTCGCTTCTTTCGATCATCTTCATGAATCAATCATTGATAACACAAATCAATCCAAAATAATTCATCTCCATGAATCAATCATTGACATCACGTCAATCCGAAATAATTCTTTTCCAATAAAGATATCCAATCCAAATCACGATGCTAGACAGCATATATCAACATCCACATTTTGTAAAATAAAATGCTAACTAATGCAGGAGCACCAAGTATCCCATGACCGTGGGAACGGCTTTTCGAAAAGATTTACACTCTGCAGAGGTGTACAGCTTTACCCACAAGATACAATCAACTCACCACGTTAGCCGTGGATCGCCATACAAGAGTATGCGAATGAGCGATCATAACATTAACCGTTCAATTACTTAACCCTAACTTTGCACCAGCACGGGACGAAAACCTATACCCTGGAAGAAGAACTCAGAGCATGGAAATGATGGAACTTCCCCAGAAATACGGCGTACACCGTTGTATTGGAAAACGTTGGTTCCATGATCACCTCGATGTGGACGTCCCTTCGAGCAATCCATTAAGAACGGCCCGTACTACTACAGCCTACCAAAGTGCAAAGCTAGTTTTAAGTAATTAATTAGTTAAGACTGCCCCATAACAGGACTTGTGGTTGTACGGAATTACTTGGATATAATGTACAATTAGTTCGGTCCTTAATCCGACACAGGCAATAATCTCCCCCTAATCTACGTGCAAATCCATGCACCTTCGGCTATTGCCAATAATTGCCCGCATCAATATTATAACTTTATTTTCATTTTTAAATAAAATAACCAAAGATCACTATCATGTCTCAACATGTCTAAGAATCATCATCATGCCTCAGCATATCCAAATATCATTTGATCAATGTTCCAAATCATATCCAAGTATCATTTGATCAATGTCTCCATTTGATGTATACTAAGTCTAAAGCATGGCTAAGCAAGATTATTAAACATCAGGTATACCCAAAATGACATTATATACTGTCTAACCATGATTCTAAGGTATCAACGTTCACAAATTCATTCATATCAAGGAGGTTTCAAGAATCAACAGGTATAACTACCATTTCCCACAATATAGCAGAATTTAATGAATATACGCATGCAATCAAAACATTTAATGAAAACATTTATAAAATTGGGATCAACATGGTCAAAGGGGGTGCTTGCCTTGCTTACGACGAAGTCGAGGTTGTAGTTGACGATGGAATCAATAATGTCGGGTTCTACACGTCGATCAACGGAAATATAGCAAATAACATTTTCAATAAGGGCAAAAAGAAAGTAGATAGAAAGAACAAATAAAACTTCTCACAAGAAACAGGGATTGCTCTTTATGAATTTATAAATTTTATTTTACAAATTCAAGATGTAAAGATTGGTTAAGATTAAATAGATATATTCATTTCAAGCTTAAGGTGAATTCGTACCTTTAATTAGGATTCAGATTCGAAGCAACATTTAATTAACATTCTAGTTATAAAAGGCTAATCTATTGATTTAGGTTACTAGCATTATTTACATGATAATTGAGAAGGTTCTGGTGATACAAATGTTACAATTAATGATTCCTTACCTGCAACTAATGTTCTTTCGTTTATATTCTGAACTACAGGAATATGAATACTTAGGGTTGTTAGGCTAACAAGATTAATATGCAGATTATGGCGAATTGAGATTATCTTTTCATAATTGGATAGTCTATATGTTGGACAGCACTACTAAGCTAATTTCATAATTTTTATGGTTTGGACAAGATATTGTATTCACTGTTGAAAAAGCTTTTATGGTATTATAAAGGTTACACTATTCGGAGTCGGCCAAGAATGAAGTTTGTGATTATTACTTAAGGGTATTGAGCTAATGAAATCAATATGGAAACCTTAACGAAATAAGAATCTTTCTAAAGAACATGGTAGTATGAACTTTGTAGTATGTTTCTAAACTGGTTTTATGAGTTTTAACATTTAGACAGGTTATTTTATTATTTGATGAAGTAGTATAAATGATCACAATGTTAACCTTAAATCGGCCAAGATTCAAACTTAATTTCCAACTACTCTATTCATGATTCTTGATTCATTTTTTAGGTGTTAGTAAGAAATAACTCTAGGAATGTTTTAAAGCTAGTTTTACCATTTTTTACATTCAACCGAGATGTTATTCATATGAATGATCATTAAATCTTATCATGGACTTATTACAAATTGGTACAATCATAGAGTATTTTTGCATAATCAGGGACTTTATGAGTTTACTAATATTTATGAGTTAATTCTACCATTATTTGATCTCATGGATTCAAGTTAATAACTATTTAACTTTTTATGCATGTGAAATACAATATATTTCCAAATCTAATTCAATTCAGATTCAACCCTAAATGTTTTTGCATATATAAGTTCATTACTGATTTTTGGAACTTATACAACTGGTTTTACATGATTTACATTCTATTTGCAAAAGATATTCACATTTGAATATTTAATACATTGAAAGCAATCTATTTTAGAAAATGATTCAATCTAAGTTAGAATCTAAATATTTTTATATATTTGGGTTCCTGAGAATTTAAGATTTCTGCCAAAATTGGTTTTATTCAAATTTGAACTTGTTTGCATAAACTTTGTATGTAACATACTTGACTTACTTCTTTTAGTTTAATTTTATAATTCAAATAGAGTTTTTTATTTCAATATTTTTGAATATTCAGAGTTCTCATGTATTTATATGAGCATATAAATTTATTTCATGATTTAAAGAATTACAAATGGTATATTTGTATTAGCAACATATTAGTGCTTATTTGTATTCTTAAATTCAAATAACATCAACTCAGTTTGATAATTAAATATTTTTGCATAAATGGGTTTCTCATGGGCTCAGAGGCATGTGTAAATTATTTCATAATTTTAGGACTTATGATACACATACTTTATTAAAGGATCATATTAAGGTTTATTCAAATTTTAATTACAAATAAATCAAACCAATCATGAACATTAAATATTTTTACATATTCTAAATCTTCATGAATTTATATGAATTTAAAAATTTATTTCACTTCATTTTGATTACTAGTTCAAAAGTTATAAGCAATTGAAGTAATTCGGGCTTGAAATATACTGGAAATTGGAAACTTGCCATAAATGGAAAGGACGCTTTCCTCACCGAGATTACGCTTTCCATTTGTGGGCTGGACTGGATTGAAGCGCTGACATATGGGCCCGGAGTGGCAGTGAAATGGTAATTTGCTTGCGATCGGCCACCGGGTTCCGCTTTCAGCGATGAGCTAAAGGAACCAAGCGGTGGCAACGACTGGGCCCGCGACGAGGAAGAAGAATAGAGGCTTGGCCGGTGCTCGCACGGTGATGGTGTTTGGTAGTGCTCGGTGAAAGCGATGGCACGAGGAGCAAGAGCTCGATGAGGCGGCGATGGTGCTACCGATTCTGCGGAAGAGAATCGGAGAAGTGCCATGACGAGCTTGGCAGTGGCGTAAGAATGGTGGCTCGGTGGAGAGGGAGAATCAAGCGGCCGAGCTGGAATGGATGGCGATGTGAGCTTCTACAAGATATGGTGACTTCATTTTAGTATTTCTCTTGAGCGGAGGATGACCATGAGACTGCTGGTCGGGCCGGAGTTGGAGAAGGAGGCCTGGCGGCGGGCGATTTCACATGAAGAAGCTCAAAGATTTTTGAGGGCTATTGATCCTCTTGGCCCGGTGATACTAAGGCGCCAAGCAATTTGGAAATGGACCCTATTTTGCTTGAATTGAATCCGGCTTTGAGCTTGGAGGGTCTCGATAATGGCGGAACCGAGCGGCACTTTGGGCATTTGGGTGGAAGAGAGGAAGAGGAGTAGAGGAGAAGTGAGTCGCGGTCTCGAGCGAACTGCTTGGCGCCTTTATAGTAGCTTGCAGACCGAGGATTGGCCTCGGGAGAGTTCGGCCTGTTGGTTGATCTCTGGCATGAGTATTGCCATACACCCATAACCTTCCTAATTAAACTTTCCTAATTAGAAGCTAATCCCGAGATTAGCTCATTCCTTAATTACGCCATGATCGGAGGAGCTTTCCAAATCTTGGAACCCGCCCCGAGCTCCTCGGTATAATATATACAGAAGAGATGAGCTCGTGTGTGAGGTGACGATCTCACGACAATTCGACTCTCCAAAACCCAAAAATCTACCGATCATCATCTGCACTGGAGGAGCTTCAAAGGGCGGTTCGTGGTCAGTGTAGGTGGTGTCCTGAAGGCCGCCGCTACCATCCGTAAGGACGACACAGAGAACCGGCGTTCATCCTCCTACTTCTCCGACTCTATGAACCAATGGCTAATCTCTCCTCACGGGTTAGTTTCACTACTATTTCTCATTATTTGTGATCATGATCTAGGCTAGATGATGAACTTAGTGATTAGCATAATCTAACATTTGGTATCAGAGCCTAACTAGCCTAATCATGTTCCCCTTAAGCCCGGATTAATTTTGTTGTGGGTCGGTTATGAATTTAGAAGGAGAGGATTGATCAGTATTTGTTTGATTCGTCGGTAATTAGTGTTCTTGGTGTTCTTCGGCTCGGGTTAGCATTGAGAAGGAGGGGAGAAGCTTAGATCGGGAATCCTAATCCCCTAATCCCCTAAATCCCGAACCCAAAATCCCCAAATAAGAACTCAGAATCATCAACAATTTATGGCATTAGGAGGTCTAGCACTTATCTTTGTTCTTTGAGCACTGGCCGGTTTGTCCCTCACGTGCGCGCATCGTCGCCTCGGCATCAGTGCACCGTCGGCGCCGTTTCCTCGCGCGCCGCTCCGCTGTCCGGGCTTGGTCGCCAGATCGTCGCCCGGCGGTCTCGGCCGCCGGTTTCCTCTCGCCGCTCTGGCGGCTCGAAGCGCGCCCTTCAAGGCTCGCACTCTCAGCTGCTGCCGCCGCTCAAGACGCCTGCGCTTGTGTCGCTAGCCCGATTCGCGCCGCCAAGACCGCCATTTTTTCGCATAAGCCCTACCACGGTTTTGGAAAGGGCAAAGGAATTAGGTTTAGGGTTTTGCGCTGGTTTTTGTTTCGGTCATGATTGATCTTAGCCGTCCGATTAGATGAATGGCTGAGATGGTTGGGCGCCAGGCCGAATGTTTTCACTGCTGGGCCGAATGATGTGGGCTTTGGTTTTGTTCCAGCCGAGTGATTTTCAGCCCGGATGATCAGTAGACTTTAATCTTGTTTAATTTCAGAATTAATGATTGTTTAATTACTTTATTTTCGAGCATTAATGTTATGATTAATTTCACGATTAATTTTCTCTGTCAATTATTTTTCCCATGATGATTATTCTGGACATTATCTTTGATTAAATGGAACCAACGCAAAATTTAATTGGAGAATTAATTTTGGCTTAAAATTATGTATAACCAACGTTATTAGTAATTTTAAGTCGTTTCTTATATATTTAATGCCTATTTTGTTTCTGCCCAACAGTGATGCAATTTAGGACTTAATCTTGCTATTAAATTTCATTTCGTCACCAACGGTGATGCAAAATGAAATCTTATGATATTTTGTCATTTATATGTATTTAATCGCACCAACGAGGGTTAATTACATATATGGCAATTATTAATTATATTTTTTGTTATTTTTCAGCAATTAACAATGTTGCCGCCAGATTAATGGCATTGAATGTTTCAATGGCACTAACTTTCGCTCGTGGAAAGACAAGATCCTCATTACTCTAGGGTCTTGGACCTTGACCTAGCATTACAAGAGGATGCTCCTATCGCACCCGCCCTAATGTTGAGAATTATGCTGATCTCAAGAAGCAATATGATGAGAAGGCGGAGCGGTGGGAGAAATCTAACCGCATGTCACTAATGATAATTAAGAATAGCATTTGCTTGATTAAGGAGGAATCTCGATTAGAAAATGGTAAAGGATACTTGGCTAATGTTGAGGATAACTTTAAGGGCTCTTCCAAGACTTATGCTAGTACCGATCATGCAAGATGCTCACCTCCCGCTATGATGGTAATAAATGGCGTGAGGGAGCATATCATGAGCATGACCGACATGGCGGCTAGATCAAGGGAATGGACATGGCCATTTCGATGGCTTTCTTGTGCATTTCATCATGAGCTCCTTGCCACCGAGTATGGACCCTTCAAGATCAATTACAACACTCGTAAGGAGAAGTGGTCCATAGTGAGCTTATAAGCCACTGCTGAGGAAGAAGAGAGGCAAAAGGCGAGAGATCAAGGAACAAGCTCATCTTGTCAAGAATGGCAAAAGGAAAAATCAGGGGGAGTCTGGTGGGTTTAAGGCAAATAAAAAGCCTTATCACCCTCCTAAAAATGATACTAAGGGAAAAGTTGTTGCTCAGGCACCTCCTGTACCACCAACCTCAGGGGACTTCCTTTGCAAATTTTGCAAGAAACCTGGACACGTACAAAAGGATTGTGCGGAATTCAGGCAATGGTTAGCAAAGAAGGGTAATGAAATCATTTCTCAAGTTGATGAGTCCCTATTTACTGAATTTACCTCTAATACTTGGTGGATTGACTTAGGTGCAACTGTGCACATTACTAATTCATTACAGGGATTGCGTTCCGTGACGACCATAAGAAGAGGGGACCGAAGTCTTAGGGTCGCTGATGGAACAGAGATTGTAGGCAAGGCAGTTGGAACTCTCCAACTTGCATTAGGAGGCAGCTTCAATCTTCATCTTTTTGATATTCTTTATGTTCCTAGTGTTAAGAGGAACTTAATTTTAGTCTCTGTATTGACTAAAACAGGTTATTCATGTGAGTTTGTGGACAACAATTGCATTATTAAGTCAAATAATGATATTATTGGTCTTGCCTTCGAGCAAGACAAACTTTATTTACTCTCTATGGATGAATCTGTGTTGAATGTGTGAACTGTTGTAAATAAAAAGACATGTGAGACGTCATCGAAATTATGGCATTGTCGTTTAGGCCATATTTCTAGGGGAAGAATGGAATGTCTCATTAGAGAAGAGATACTCCAACCCTTAGATTTTTCAGATGCGAACCACTGTCTAGATTGTATTAAAGGTAAATTCACTAAGAAAATTAAGAAAGGAGCCACTAGGAGTACGGGTCTTTTAGAGTTAATCCACACTGATATTTGTGGACCCTTCCCAGTGACATCAGTGGATGGTTATGATTCCTTTATTACATTCACTGATGATTTCTCTCGTTATGGCTATATTTTCCCCATTCGTGATCGTTCTGAATCACTAGATAAATTTAAGATCTATAAAGCTGAAGTTGAAAATTAGCATAATATGAAGATCAAAGTAGTGAGATCAGATCGTGGGGGAGAATATTATGGGAGACATGCTCCTTATGGGCAAATACCTGGGCCCTTTGCCAAATTCCTTCAAGAAAAAGGCATAGTTGCCCAATACTCTATGCCCGGAGAACCTCAGCAGAACGGAGTGGCAGAGCATCGCAATCGTACACTTATGGATATGGTACGGAGCATGCTTAGTCATTCTAGTCTGCCTATTAGCTTGTGGATGGAGGCACTAAAAACGGCCGCCCACATACTTAATCGGGTTCCTAGCAAGTCTGTACCTAAAACTCCTTATGAATTATAGACTGGGAGGAAACCAACACTTAATTATTTATGTGTATGGGGCTGTCGTGCTGAAGCCAAATTATTTAATCCACAGCTAAAGAAATTAGACCCTAAGACTGTGAGTTGCCATTTCATTGGATATCCAGAAAGATCTAAGGGATATCGGTTTTATTGTCCAGATCGTGTCACTAAATTCGTTGAGACTAGACACGCTGTCTTCTTAGAGGACAATGAAATCAGTGGGAGCTCACAACAAAGGGAGATAGACCTTGAGGAAATTCGGGCTCATGTCCCATTACCAACAATTCAAGAGTATGTTTCTCCCATTCCTCATGTAATGCCTCGATTGTAGTACCTCCAATTGAAAATTCCGAGCAACACCTATTGTTGAGGAGTTTAATGAGCCGATAATGAACCTCAACAAACTTGTGGCATCTCATGAACAAGTAATCAAGAAGTGACTCAACAACCTTCACAACCGCCGGTGATCCCTAATGAAACCTTAAGACGCTCATGGCGAGTGAGGAGGTGCGCCATACCAGATATTATGAAGTCTTCCTTGGCGAAGACATTGGTAAGGTAGATGACCCCACCTCATTCAAAGAGGCCATGACAAGTGAGTATTCATCTAAATGGATTGAGGCCATGGAAGATGAATCAAGTCTATGAGCACTAATGGTGTCTGGATTTAGTAGAAATTCCCGATGGAGTCAAAACAGTAGGCTGTAAATGGGTCTACAAAACTAAGCATGACTCTAAAGGGAATATTGAAAGATTCAAGGCAAGGCTTGTAGCAAAGGGTTTCTCACAGAAAGAAGAAATTGATTACAATGAGACCTTTTCCCCTGTCTCTAAAAAGGATTCATTAAGAATAATTATGGTGCTCGTTGCTCATTATGATTTAGAGCTTCATCAGATGGATGTTAAAACTGCATTCCTTAATGGTGAGTTGCATGAACAAGTTTTCATGACACAACTCGAAGGTTTTATCGTTGAAGGCAAGGAACATATGGGGTGCAGACTTAAGAAATCCATCTATGGACTTAAACAGACGTCGAGATAAAGGGTACCTTAAATTCGATAAAATAATTAGAAATTTCGGATTTAAGGAGAATGAGGTAGATAATCAGATATATATCAAGAGTAAGGGTGGAAAATTCATTTTCCTAGTACTCTATGTTGATGATATATTATTAGCATGCAGCGATAAAGTTATGCTGCATGAAACTAAGGGATTTTTATCCTCTAATTTTGACATGAAGGATCTTGGTGAAGCCTGTTTTGTTTTAGGCATTGAAATTCATCGAGATAGGTCTAAAGGAGTACTAGGACTATCTCAAAAGTCATACATTGACAGAGTACTTGAAAGATATAACACGAGTAAGTGCTCTGCCATGCCTGCTCCAATAGTTAAGGGCGACAAATTTGGATTATTCCAAAGCCCAAGGAATCAATTAGAATCAGATCAAATGAAAACGATTCTGTCGACGATCGGGATCGCCAACCGCAAGGAGTGAGGTAGGGGTCAGAACGTTACGGGACCCGAGCGGCGTTTTACTCGAACGAAGGAGGAAAACCGATCAGCGGAGGTGGTCGAGCAAGACGGCAACGAACACGAGACAAAGGTTTATCTTGGTTCGAGCCCTGTCAAGGTAATAGCTTTATTCCAGCCGCCTTTGCGGCGGTGATTCTTGTTATATGGGTGTGCAGAGCGGTGTTTACAACTCAAGGCAAGAATGGTGAATCCTAGCTCGAGCCTTTGTAATGCGGCCAGGTTGTGTGTCGCCGAGCTCATGCATCCTTGATCTTTATACTCCTTCCGCGCAGCGGCGGAGCGATCCTTGGAAAGGGGCCTTCGTGCACCTTGAGGGTCGGCAAGAATCGCCCGAACTTGCCGCCGCATTCTTAGTCATCCCGCGACCCGCTCTCGAAAGCGCCATCAAACACTAGATCCAAATCCTTGGGTGACCAGGTTCAGATGAGACCCTTGAGCCAGAGGTCGTCTGAGTCGAGCTCGGCACACCGCGCCGAGGTCGAGCGCCCAAAGGCGCACCTGTGTCGATCGGGCCTTCCGAGCTTAGATCCGTTGACCGCACGTCGGCCGGTCAAGGAGTTCCCACTCGCCAACACCCGAGGCTCTAGGCCTGAGGGAACCCTCGGGGCGACCTCGAGCCTTATTCTGGGACGGAAAGACCTTCAGAGGTCTTGACTCCTTGGTCGAGGTCGAGCGGAGGCCACAAGGCAAGTCCCTTGGCCTCGACACTGGCGACCTTCTGACTTCTCGATGTTGGTACGGATGTGAACAGGTTGCCAGGGCACGTGGCGGCGTCTCGACCAGAGCCCAAGCCTTAATCGCACGATCAAATCGCGCTTGGCACGCCTTTTGAGGCGCCATGGACTAGATTTGGCCGTGATGCGGTTTATAAATCCAGCACCGTATCGTCGGTCGAAAGGTCCCTGCTCCTGCGCCCTTCGCCTTCCAAGCTTTTTCGCCCGAGCAAAGCTCCCTTTTCCTTCGCACCAAACCACCACGCACCGCCATGACTAAGTTAGGAAGGAGCATGCTGTCGGACTCGAGGATGAGGGAGCTCGAGTCCCTGGGGCCGCTGGATCCGTTCACATGGCGGCTGCCGTGTAACGAGATCGAGCCGCACCCCAAGGACAACGAGATCGTCTGCACCGAGCACTACGCCTCTTTGGCTTGCGGACTCGGAGAGTGAGTTCGTCGCGAAGGTCCTCTCCACCGCGACATCGAACTCATCAACTGTGCCAAACTCCGCTCTTCTCCTCACCATCTTTTCCCATCTATGTGAGGGGTTCCTGGGATTCTCCCACCCCTCGCTTCTTCTTTGATGCCGGTCTCTTCCGCTCGGGAAGGACCCCGTGGTCGGATCGTCTACTTACCATGGGTCGATCAAATGGGCCTTCCCAAGTTCCAACCTCGGATTCCCTTGGCCCGTGGAACGAGCGCCGTTCTACTCAAGAGGGGCGAGACCGGACGCCGGTGTTCAAGGACCCCATCGCCAACCGCAAGAAGGAGACCCGAGTCGGACGACTCGAGGTCGACGAGGAGGCCATCGCCCTCATTCACATCTCGCATGCGCTGTCTCAACGGGTGACGATCGCCAACGATTTCCTGCGGAACCACGTGTCCCCTCTTAGACGGAGGGAGCACCCATTCTTCAAGATCCGGGGGAGCGATGATCCGACCCGTGAGGGCACGTCTGGTGAGTTTTCTTGCCCCAAGGTCGCTCGTGCATACCCCCGACCTTCTCTTGACAACCGCTTGCCTTTGCAATACCGGCGAATCTCGGTCTCTGCCAGATGGTCGAGATGTTTGGGAAAATTGGCGACGAGTACGCTGCTGGCAACCCTGCTCAAGAATGTGCTCCGCCGGAAAGACGAGGTAAGTCTCCGACCAAGCGCCGAAGTCTTTTGCCGGTGAGCCCCTTCCTGAGCTTCGCTTGCTCACAGGCCCACCAAGAGTTGCTGGACACGGCCAGGAGGATGCTCCCGCTCCCTGGCGGGGGCAGGGGCAAGAAAGGGAAGAAGCGACCTCCACCGGCCGGATCAAGCCAAACGGAGGCGAAGAAGTGCCATGTCGAGTGGGGGGATCGCGCCACGGTGAGGGCCCTTCTAGTTGAGCCCCCGAGCTTTGCGTTTTTCCGTGCCTTACCGTTTTTGACATACCTTCCTTTGCGTAGTAGCAGAGGGCCGCCGCCGCCAGTCTTCGAGTACACCGCCCCTCGAGCTCGAAGCTCGAACTCGCCACACGGCGAGCGATCTGAGCCGCTCGACCCCGAGACCTCGGTCGTGAGGACACGCAGCGTGGCGCGCCGACATCGGGCAACAAGACCTCGAACGACCCTCGAGGAGGAGATCAGTGGCCCAAGTAAGCCCCGACACCCGATCTGCGCCGCCTTTAGCGATCCTTCCGCTTAGTGTATGCTTTTGATCGCAGAACTTGAGCATCCGAGCTTGAAACTTGCCCGTTTTGACGATGGTCGTTGTTGTTGTATAGTCCGAGTCCGAGGAGGAGAACGCCTTCGTGTTGGCCCCGCGCCGTGGTTGTCGTGGGACACGCACTCCCTCGGGCCAGCCCTTGGTCGGTGAGTTCTACCAACGGCTCGACGACTCGTCCGAAGGAAACGAGCCCGCGGCCAGCGCGGACTTCGACACGGGCGAGGCCCATGGCACAGATGCTGTCGACGAGCTTCCCGAAGCCACCGTGAGGGAGGATGCTCAGGGCTTTGAGGCCGCGCTTGAAGTGACCTCCAAAACCCCGCCACCACGGCCGCCCGGTGGCCGAGACCACGATTTCGCCGGTCACCGGGATGAAAGGGTCGTGGGCGCCAGCCGACTTCCCCGGCCATCAAGGTCGAACGCCGAGGTCGTGGTACCCCCGGCCACGGAGGTCGTGGATGCCGCAGCAGATCCAGCTGCTGTCCCCTCGGCTCCGGGGACGAGCGGGGGCCCGATCGTGGGGATCGAGGATAGCACCGCCGTCCTGCCCCCTCCTGTCGACGGATTCAACCCGCCGGAGGAGGCAGCGGATAACCAGGCCGCCCTCGTGGCGGGGACTCAGGACCCTGGCCCAAGTGCGCCAAAGAAGGGGCGAGGTTGACACCCAGACTGCATCGCGATCGGGAGGAGGAGGAGGAGGAGGAGATCCCTCGCGATTGCATTGATGATCGTGAGGAGTTCACCCGCAAGTCTCGAGGCGAGCCCCGAGGTAAGGATTTTTCCCGCATGCCAGATCTTGTAGCTTGACCTCCTTGTCCCTTCTCATTTTCGGGCCACCCCCTTTTTTTTGTCGCGAAGGTGACCGACCATGCCACTCGAGGGTTACAAGGCCTTCGAGAGCACGCGGACGTGCTAAGGAGCCTCCTCAACGTAGTAGAGGCGCGGGAGGCTGAGCGCGACAAGCTTGTCCGAACCATTGAGGTCGAGCAGGGGGAGCTCGAGCAGAAGGCCCAAGAGCTCGACGATCTGCGCCGGACGATGAGGTCGCTGGAGATAGCTGTAACATCCCAAAATTTCAGCTTTTCAATTAATTAATATTATTTTATTGCTAAATATGATTTTGTGATTTTCTGGATTTTATTGGATTTTCTGAGAATTATTGGAAATCTTTTGAATTAAATACATTATCTTTTGTTAAGAAATAATTATAAAAAGAGATTTGCAAAATAAAGTTTTTCTGAAAATATTTTATTTAAGCCCAGAATATCTCAAAATATTTTTGGGAATTTTATGGAAATTTTTAGAGTATTTCTAAAGCCTTAAATAAATCAAAACATTTAATCGGATTATTTAAAAAAGGAAATTCGGGAAAATATGGAAGGAACAGTACTGGGCCGGCCCATATACTGTGCGGCCTTTTGTATTTTTGGAAACCCTGATTTATTGTAGCCATCGGATCTTGATCCGACGGACGGCAGTCATCGTCTCCGGGATGGAAAGCGCGCCGCCGTCTCCGGGTAGGATTCCACCGCCGCCGCCATACCTTCCGTATTTAGTGCCGCCGACGGGTATAAAAGGAGCCGCACCTCCCCGAACTCACCTTGAGCCGCCGCCTCTTTTCCCTCCGCGCGCGCCGTCGGAGAAGCACGGAAGACGCCATGAAGCCTCGCCGGAGTTTCGGCTTTGCGCCGGGTGCACATCGTCATGGGGACATCTTCCATCGTTGAAGGCGGATTCGTCGTCGACCACGCCGCATCGGATCCACCGCTCCACGTCGTCGGAGTCACGCCGGAACGCCGTTTGGATAGTCATCATCCTCAGCACCGGCAAGATTGCACCGCCGCCAAGCCATCGCCGCTCGGGAAGAACCACAGCCGTCGGATCGCTAACGAACGGACAGGATCGTGCCGCGTCATCGCTGGAATAGTGAACGGTAGGGGTAAGCCTCAACCGTTGATCGCGAGATCAACGATCGACAAGTCGCCACGTCGCGGCCGTACATTTGACGGGGAAAAATCGGGTTTTCTATATAAAAATAATTAGCTAAATTCGAATTTCTATTTTAGGTATTTTCAAGATTTTCAAACTTCAAAACCTCATAACTTTCGTGATACTGAACTCGGATTTAGGTGATTCAAATTCCTAAAAATTTGTAAAATTGAGATATTTCTAATGGTGGCTTTTATTTGAATTTTTGAGTTTATTTGCTATTTGGTTTTGGTTCTTATTTGCTTTCTTTCGATTCGCGTGAGACGTTGAATTGTGCGAGGCTTCGTAGGAGATTTTGCAGCTCAAGATTTATTTTCAGACCAAGACCAGGAACCTAACCAAGGCAAGTTGTGCTTTGATCATGTTGCACCCATAGATTAGATTGCATGCTATTTTGATTTAACTTATCACTTGTTATTTTATGTTTATAAATGATTTCAACTTTACTTCGGGATTAGCTATTGTACCCTTTGAATTACACCCTACCTTGTTAAATTGTATGCAATGATCCACTTGTTACCTTAGGTTGGTTAATTATAGTTGGTTAATAGAAAATCAACATGGATGGTTAGAACGACATAGAATTGCTTAGCCATGCCACGTCATCACATGCTCATGGAATATTGCTTAATAATTTTGACTAATGGAATATGGAACAACGATGATAATTTGTGGGCCATGTGTGGCACAAAGAGATTGAGTTGTTGTGGCAATGAGTCACATAACGATGTTGATTTGTGAAGAGCACGTGGTGCTTGGTAACCAACAGGGAGATAATCACTTTAGATTGAAGCAAGTGGAAGGGCAAGGGTGCTGGGTGGGCTCATGAGGAGCCGAGGGTATGTGTATGTCTGGCTTTAATCAATCCTAAGGACTTAACCTTGCGAGCCTTTGACCTGAGTCTTACTTGCAACCACATGTCTAGAATGGGACAGCTTAGCTAACTAATTTGCAAATACTTAGCTTAAGTGCTATCTTGGTGGTGTGGGTCCGGGTTCACTGAGGAAACTCACATGGCGCATAGCAGGGGGGCTGCTGTTGTGGTTTAGCCACTTGATGTTGAAACCTTAGCGGGTAGCATTGGGTTAAGAGGATGCATTGTAAAGGCTTCGTTACGATCGTTCACCTGTGTGGTGCATGGTTGTATCATGTGGGTAAAGTGCATAACCTCTGTAGAGTGTACAATCTATTCGGATAGCCGTGCTCACGGTATTGAGCAATGCTCGGGAATTACAGTCAAGGGGTAGTTAATTAAAACTTGTCAACTGTTGGGATGGCAGGATGACATGTGGATAATGGAATTTGATTTAGGATGAGACTTGGGTTGATTTACAAACAATGGAATCTATTACCTGTTATTATTTGTTTTACTGTCTTTGTAATCTATGTTATGTATGTTTCTTAAATCTTCGCCATCGCTAAGAGCCACTTAGCCATTCCTTTGGAATAAACCTTGCATATAGCTATGGTAGACTTGCATTCTGTGCACAACTTGTTGAGTATGTTGTATACTCACCCTTGCCTACAAAAACAAACCACAGTGGAGGAGTCATCGCCCGTGCTGGAGGAGGATTACCAGGTGGATACGAGTCGCTAGGCCAAGCCTTGTCAGTCGCCTGTGGTGTACTGATGAGTCGCTACGTCTTCTACTGTTTTTCCGCTGCATTCGTTTTACTTTATCTTAGACTTGCCCTTGAGGCTGAATAAATGTAAGTGATCATAAGATCATACACCAGTTATATTGAATAAATAAAGTCTTATTATTGATATCGTTGTGTATGATGTAATGCTTACCGATGTTAAGCTGTGTGCACTAGCAATTGATCACAGGACTAGTGCGGTAAACACAAGTGGGTCGAATTGGTGGTCGGGTCCTTCAGAGGTGGTATCGAGCATCTTGATTGTAGGACTTGGCCCTAGCTTGGTAGAGTGTCCAAATTATTTTCTAAAAAGAAAACATAAATTGACTAAGACAACACTCTTAACTCTTCTCATCCTCTGCTCCTCACCTTTGCTGAATTTATGATTTTCCGAGATCATGGTGGACTTATCTATTTCCCTTTTGGATAGATGAGGATGATCCAAGAGTACGGGGAGCAAGAAGGAGGATACGCAGCAGAGCTTTGGCGCATGATGAGGATGCTCGGTGGCTTCGACAGGCCGATCTACCGAGGAGAGACCATAGTTCGTGCCGGGCTTGACATTGGCTGGAGGGTTCAGATTACGATCTACGCACGAGCAAGGGCAAGAGGAAGTCGTACCATCCGCATCATCGTCAGGAGATCTCATGCCGAGGTCGGGATCAAGCGGCAAAGACGCGTTTGGCAATGAGACAACTTGCTCGCACCTACCCCGAGAGTTGGAAGGCCTTGTGTTTCGTCATCATCCACGCGGGACAACCGCTATGATCGGAGCCAATAAGAGAAGAGAATGCCACAATCGCCACCTAGCCCGATATGTCATCGCCAAGAGGATGCCCTTGACGACATGGCTCTAGAACTCGAAGAGCCCGAGAGGAGGCCCGAAGACAAAAGATCGGCATGTGAAGTTACGGATCGTCTCTCCGTAAGGTCCGTGAGTTGGAAGATGCATTATATGGATCTCGAGCGAGCCGGAGATGGAGCTACACGACCCGAGGCCAGAGTTAGACTGGTCGAGTCGACTAGGAGTTAGATTAAGTTGAGACTTGAATGTTGAGTCGCGTCCATAAGATAGCATTACCAATTGTAATAGACGTTAAGGTTGAGTGCTTAGTTCGAACTTTTCTTCGTTTCTTTGGGTGTGAAAAGATATGTTGCAAAGCTTTTAGGCTTATGTAAGCAACCATACCAAGTTATGCAATAAAATAATAAAGTTGTTTAATTTTGGGTTAAACCTGTTTCCCCCGCTTTAGAGATTCTTATATCTCATCTGTGCTACTTCTACCCTCTCCTAACCCACACAGATGGTGAACACTCGTGGCAACAATGGAATGTCAGGAAGTGGTCTCCGCCGGAATGACCATGATGGAACACCGCCTCAGCCAGCACCACCGGTGGATATGCAAAACTTGGGAGCTTTTCTGGCAACACAAACTTAGCTCATGCAAACCATGATGCAGCAGATGCAGAACATGGCAGGCCAAGTTGGCGGTAACGCGCAGCAAGGCAACAATGGGCCACGTGCTTACTCCAAGTTGTCAGATTTCATGAGGACTCGCCCTCCAACCTTCTCAGGAAATGTCAACCCACTAGAGGCCGATGATTGGCTAAGGACTATTGAGAGGAAGCTGCACATCACGCAGTGCGAGGGTAACGAGAAGGTGCTTTATGCTACACACCAGCTTGAGGGGACCGCTGCGAGAATGGTGGGAGAATTATTGCGGCGCGATGAAGCCCCACAGAAATCACTTGGGAAGAGTTTTCGTTGCCTTCCGCCGAGATCATGTAGGAAGGAATGATGGATCTTAAGATGGAGGAGTTTAGAGCTTTAAAGCAAGAAGGCCAGTCAGTGGCAGAATATCTAAATAAGTTCACTTTCGGTTGTACGCTTATGCACCAAGATGTTGCTCTTGATAAGGCCGCATACCTCGCTTCTCGAAGGTTTAAACTCTGGATTGCAGGTTGGGCTAATCACCCACAATTTCCCTGATTTCCAGGAGTTAGTCAACAAGGCTTTGATCCTTGAAGACAAGCGCAAGGAGTTGGGTGAGGACCGCAAGCGCAGAATGGCTAGCCAGGCCGGACAACCTAGTCGGTTAAGGCTCAGGATGACACCGCAACAGTTTGCCAGGATTCAGCCTCAGTTTTCGAGCAAGGCACCATTTCCGACATCTCGCCCCGCAGGTCAGAATTTTCAAACTCCAGCACCAATGGGCAATGCAGTTTCTGGAGGTCAACAGCCTGATACCAGAAGGTGTTATTCATGCAACGAGCCAGGGCACTTCGCAAACAAGTGTTCGACGAGGGGAAACATTACCCGAGTCCACTTCAACTTGGGCACTACTCCAGCCAAAGCTCCGTGATGTGGAGGGAATCGAGCACCAAAGATGATCGGGAGCGTCGCCTCAGCTTATTTATGCGTGGAAGGATCAACCATATTATCGCAGATGGAGCTCGTGAAGCAAGCGGACGTCGTCTTGGAATGGATTTGTTGTTAAAAATCTTAAGTGTGTACTTATAGTCCAAGCCCCGGGATCGGAACTTCAATCTAATCTTGGGTGTTTGGGGATTAAGTTGCATTTGAATGGGATAGAGTTAAATAGTAACCTCATCTTGTCGACACCCAAACCTTAGATGTTATCCTAGGGATGGATTGGCCATCTAAGCACAAAGTCGCTTCGATTGTGGCCAAAGGGTGGTGACCTTAGAAAGCCCTAGCGGCAGAAGGTGGAAGTACACGCCATGATTCAGAATGGTCGATTGATGATCAACAAAGGCAAAGGTGGTTAGTTTGAAGGATGTGCTGTTGCTAGAGATTATCCTGAGGTATTCACGAGGATTTTCGGGCATGCCGCTGCGGGATATTGAGTTTGTTATTGAGTTGGTACTGGGGACAAGACCGATAGCAAAAGGCCATATCGGATGCCAACCGATGAACTGGTTGAAATGAAGAAACAAATTGAGGAATTCTTCGAGAAAGGTTTCATTCGCCAAGTTCTTCTCCATGGGGAGCGCCAGCTTTTGTTTGTTAGGAAGAAGGGCGGAAGTTTGAGGATGTTCATCGATTATCGTGCACTTAATGAAGTAATAATCAAGAATAAGTACCTTTGCCGAGGATTGATGACTTGTTCGATCAATTGAAGGAGCCGCAGCTTTCTCCAAGATACATCTTCGATCAAAGTTATCATCGCCTAAGGATTAGGGCAGAAGATATTCCGAAGACCGCATTCTCTACCCGCTATGGACATTATGAGTTTACGGTCATGTCATTTGGATTGATTAATGCCCCAGCTTATTTCATGAACCTCATGAATAAGGTGTTCATGGAATACTTAGATAAGTTTGTGGTCGTCTTTATTGATGACATCCTTGTGTATTCCAAGTCGGAAGAAGAGCATGCCAAGCACTTGAGATTGGTTTCGAAAGGTTCTAGATCAAGAGTCAGTATGCTAAATTCAGCAAGTGTGATTTTTGGAAGGAGAAGGTGGAATTCCTTGGCCATGTAATGACTGCTAAAGGAATTGCCGTAGATCCAAGTAAAGTAGAAGCTGTGATGAATTGGGAGCAACCGAAGACAGTTACACAAATCCGTAGTTTTCTGGGAATGGCGGGGTATTGCCATCGATTCATAGAAGGATTCTCGACGATTGCAAGACCTCTCACGCAATTGTTGAAAAAGAAGAAGAAGTTTGCATGGACGCCTGAGTGCGAGAATAGTTTTCAAGAATTGAAGAAGAGACTAACATCTGCTCCTGTGTTAGTATTGCCGGATGTGCAGAATAGCTTTGATATTTATTGTGACGCCTCAAGGCAGGGTCTGGGATGTGTGTTAATGCAGAATGGCAAGGTAGTAGCATATGCATCGAGGCAGTTGAGGCCGCATGAGGGAAATTACCCAACACATGACTTGGAGTTAGCAGCCGTAGTGCATGCTTTAAAGATATGGCGTTATTATCTCATTAGAAATAGATGTGAGATATATACGGACCATAAGAGTTTGAAGTATATATTCACTCAATCGGATCTTAACATGAGACAGAGGAGATGGTTAGAGTTGATAAAGGATTATAATGTGGGAATCCATTATCATCCTGGAAAGGCTAATGTGGTAGCCGATGCCTTGAGTCGGAAGAACCATAGTACGAACTCATTGGTTGTGAGCGAGCAACAGGAGTTATATAAGGAATTTCAGAAGTTGGGTTTGGAAGTTGTGCCGCAAGGATTTATTGCTGCATTGGAAGTAAAGCCAACCTTGGAGGATCAAATCAGGGATAAGCAGAGTAAAGATGAGAAGATCAGAAAAATCAAAGCCAAGAAAGAGGAAGGATTGGCGTAAGATTTCTCAGAGATGAGCAAGGAACTTTGTGGATAAAAGGACTAATCAGTGTGCCAAATGAGAAGGAGCTCAAGCAATTGATTCTTGAGGAGGCTCACGATTCCAAGTATTCTATTCATCCAGAAGTGCCAAGATGTATCGAGATCTCAAGAAGAGATTACGTGGTCAAGATGAAACGTGAAGTCGCGGAGCATGTAGGCGTTAATGTGATGTATGCCGAGGGTGAAGGCGATGCATCGAAGTCTGGCCGGATTGTTGCGGACCATTGAAGATTCCGGAATGGAAATGGGAGGAGATTGGTATGGATTTCATTACCGGATTGCCCAAGACTCAGAGAGGGTATGATTCCATATGGGTGATCATTGACCGGTTGACTAAAGTTGCTCACTTTATTCCGGTGAAGACAACTTATTCAGGAGATAAGTTGGCAGAGTTATACATGTCAAGGATTGTGTGCTTGCATGGTGTGCCCAAGAAGATTGTGTCGGATCGAGGTACCCAGTTTACCTCAAGATTTTGGGACAAGTTGCATGAAGCGATGAGCACTCGTTTGAATTTTAGCACCGCATATCATCCACAGACAGATGGTCAGACAGAGAGAGTTAATCAGATTTTGGAGGATATGTTGAGAGCCTGTGCTATATCCTACAGCACGTCTTGGGATAAAAGTCTGCCATATGCCGAGTTTAGCTACAACAATAGTTATCAAGCCAGTTTGCAAATGTCACCGTTTGAAGCATTATATGGTCGTGCTTGTCGCATTACCCGTTGAATTGGAATGAAACAGGAGCGTTCGTGTTTGGGCCTTGAGTTGCTCGAGAAAGGTCAAGAACAAGTAGCCATGATCGTGAAAGATTAAAGACAGCGGTAATGATCCGACAGTAAAAGTTATGCTGACAATCGCCGTCGTGATTTGAGCTTTGAGCCCCATGATTACGTGTACCTTAAAGTTACTCCCCTTAAGGGTGTTAAGAGGTTTCATGTCAAAGGGAAGCTTGCACCTAGGTATGTAGGGCCGTTTAAGATATTGAGCCGTCAAGGAGAAGTTGCCTACCAGTTGAAATTGCCAGAGTCATTGGCAGGGGTGCATGATGTATTCCATGTGTCACAACTCAAGAAGTGTCTTCGAGTACCAGCTGAGCAAACGCCATTGGAGGCTATTGAGTTGCAGAAAGATCTTACCTATAAGGAACAAATGATCAAGATTTTGGATGTGATGGAGCGTAGGACCAGGAACAAGTCCACTCGTTTTTGCAGAGTCCATGGAATAATCATTGAAAAAGCAACTTGGGAGCGTGAGGATGACCTGAAGTCAGAATTCCCAAACCTATTCTCTAGTCAACCCTGAATCTCGGGGTCGAGATTCCGTTAAGGGGGGAGGTTTGTAACATTCCAAAATTTCAGCTTTTCAATTAATTAATATTATTTTATTGCTAAATATGATTTTGTGATTTTTCTGGATTTTATTGGATTTTCTGAGAATTATTGGAAATCTTTTGAATTAAATACATTATCTTTTATTAAGAAATAATTATAAAAAGAGATTTGCAAAATAAAGTTTTTCTGAAAATATTTTATTTAAGCCCAGAATATCTCAAAATATTTTTGGGAATTTTATGGAAATTTTTAGAGTATTTCTAAAGCCTTAAATAAATCAAAACATTTAATCGATTATTTAAAAAGGAAATTCGGGAAAATATGGAAGAATACGATCGGGCGGCCCATATTGTCTTGACCTTTTGTATTTTTGGAAACCTGATTTATTCTAGCCATCGGATCTTGATCGACGGACGGCGATCATCGTCTCCGGATGGAAAGCCATTGCAATCTCGGGTAAGATTCCACCGCCACCGCCATACCTTCCGTATTTAGTGCCGCCGACCGGGTATAAAAGGAGCTGCACCCCTCCCCGAAACTCACCTTGAGCCGCTGCCTCTTTTCCCTCACGCGCCGCCGTCGGAGAAGCACGGAAGACATCGCTAAGCCTCGCCGAGTTTTCGCTTTCTTGGCGGTGCACATCGTCGCCGGGGACTTCTTCCACTGCGTTGAAGGCGGATTCGAAGTCGTCAGCTCACGCCGCATCAGATCCACCGCTCCACGTCGTCGGAGTCATGCCGGAACGCCGTTCGGATAGTCATCGTCCTCAGCACCGGCAAGATTGCGCCGCCGCCAAGCCATCGCCGCTCGGGAAGAACCACAGCCGTCGGATCGCTAACGAACGGACAGGATCGTGCCGCGTCATCGCTGGAATAGTGAACGGTAGGGGTAAGCCTCAACCGTTGATCGCGAGATCAACGATCCACAAGTCGCCATGTCGCGGCCGTACATTTGACGGGGAAAAATCGGGTTTTCTATATAAAAATAATTCGCTAAATTCGGAATTTCTATTTTCAGGGTATTTTCAAGATTTTCAAACTTCAAAACCTCATAACTTTCGCATACGAACTCGGATTTAGGTGATTCAAATTCCTAAAAATTTGTAAAATTGAGATATCTATAATGGTGGCTTTTATTTGAAATTTTGAGTTTATTTGCTATTTGGTTTTGGTTCTTATTTGCTTTCTCTTTCGATTCGCGTAGACGTTGAATTGTGCAAGGCTTCGGAAGGAGATTTTGCAGCTCAAGATTTATTTTCAGACCAAGACCAGGAACCTAACCAAGGCAAGTTGTGCTTTGATTATGTTGCACCCATAGATTAGATTGCATGCTATTTTGATTTAACTTATCACTTGTTATTTTATGTTTATAAATGATTTCAACTTTACTTCGGGATTAGCTATTGTACCCTTTGAATTACACCCTACCTTGTTAAATTGTATGCAATGATCCACTTGTTACCTTAGGTTGGTTAATTATAGTTGGTTAATAGAAAATCAACATGGATGGTTAGAACGACATAGAATTGCTTAGCCATGCCACGTCATCACATGCTCATGGAATATTGCTTAATAATTTTGACTAATGGAATATGGAACAACGATGATAATTTGTGGGCCATGTGTGGTCGCACAAAGAGATTGAGTTGTTGTGGCAATGAGTTACATAACGATGTTGATTTGTGAAGAACACGTGGTGCTTGGTAACCAGCAGGAGATAATCACTTTAGATTGAAGCAAGTGGAAGGGCAAGGGTGCGGAGGTGGGCTCATGAGGCTGAGGTATGTGTATGTCGGCTTTAATCAATCCTAAGGACTTAACCTTGCGAGCCTTTGACTGAGTCTTACTTGCAACCACATGTGCGGAATGGGGCGACTTAGTGACTAATTTGCAAATACTTAGCTTAAGTGCTATCTTGGTGGTGTGGGTCAGGGTTCACGGAGGAAACTCACATGGCGCAAGAGGGGGCCTGTTGTGGTGGTGTTTAGCCACTTGGTGTTGAAACCTTAGCGGGTAGCACTTGGGTTAAGAGGATGCATTGTAAAGGCTTCGTTACGATCGTTCACCTGTGTGGTGCATGGTTGTATCATGTGGGTAAAGTGCATAACCTCTGCAGAGTGTACAATCTATTCGGATAGCCTTGCTCACGGTATTGAGCAATGCTCGGGAATTACAGTCAAGGGGTAGTTAATTAAAACTTGTCAACTGTTGGGATGGCAGGATGCCATGTGGATAATGGAATTTGATTTAGGATGAGACTTGGGTTGATTTACAAACAATGGAATCTATTACCTGTTATTATTTGTTTTACTGTCTTTGTAATCTATGTTATGTATGTTTCTTAAATGCTGCTTTACTGCTTAAGAGCCACTTAGCCATTCCTTTGGAATAAACCTTGCATATAGCTATGGTAGACTTGCATTCTGTGCACAACTTGTTGAGTATGTTGTATACTCACCCTTGCCTACAAAAACAAACCACAGTGGAGGAGTCATCGCGTGGCCGAGGAGGATTACCGGTGGATCTGAGTCGCTAGGCCAAGCCTTGTCGATCGCTTTGTGGTGTCTTGATGAGTCGCTCGTCTTCTCTTTTTTCATTTGCATTCGTTTTTTCTTTATCTTAGACTTGCCCTTGAGGCTGAATAAATGTAAGTGATCATAAGATCATACACATTATATTGAATAAATAAAGTCTTATTATTGATATCGGTGTGTATGATGTAATGCTTACCGATGTTAAAGTTGTGTGCACTAGCAATTGATCACAGGACTAGTGCGGTAAACACAGTGGGTCCGAATGGTGGTCGGGTCCTTACAATAGCACACGCGAACGAGCTCGAAAGCGCACCGGGGCCTCCGAATCGACTTTTGTTTTAAGGCCATGGGCGAGCGCGCAGCTCGGCCCACGGCCTTCGCAGGCGCGGGCCATGATCGGCTATGGAGAAGGCTTCGCGGGCGTTGACTCCGAGCTCAAGGCCAAGATACTCCAGCTCGAGGAGGAACTTGGGAGGCGTCAACAAGGCGCTTGAAACCGAAAAGCAAGGTCAAGGACACTGGAGAGGGCAGCTGCGAGCAGCACGCTTGACAAAAGGCGTCTCCAGGCTCGAGGCCAAAATCCTCGAGCTCGAGGAAGCTCGATCGTGCCACCAAGGCGCTCGAGGTCGAGCAGCGCTAAGGTCGGGCCGGAGAAGGCTCCGCTGAAGTCACCTCCTAGGCCGAGACCAAGGTTCCGGGCTCAAGAGAAGCTCGAGCGCGTCGGTAAGGCGATGAAGAGTGCCCTTGCCCGGCTTGAAGACGAGTGGCGTCGGCCGTGGGCGCTTCAAGCAAGCCCTCCAGCTCCAGGGGGAGATCGCAACCCTGAGGGCAAAAGTGGCCCAGCTTGAGCAGGAAAGGCTTGCCCGCGAAATGGCCGACCTGTAGAGAAACATTACAAAGCAGGGAATGTACTAACAGAAATGGTTTGCTTTCTAGTGAACAAAGAAACCTCGTTCCAGTTGTGAATTCGTGGTTTGGGGATGCGTTGAACTCTCCTCTTTTTGCTTCGCTTGTTCGCCGTGCCCGTGCTCTTTAGGTCGTGTGCCGGTAGCGTAGCCTTACCCAGCCCCCGTTGGGCCCGAGGTCGAGTGACGCGTGCCTTGGGCACAAGACGTAGATACGGACGAGAGGCCGCGACCTGCAATGTTGAGGAACAATTCGCAAAGGCAGAAGAACACGAGGCGAACATCGTTAAGTAGATTTGTGTTCGCACGGCCCTAGCGACCATGTGCATTGCTCGATCGTCAAAGCGGCGAGGTTCGTTGCTCGAGCCCGGGCACAGGGGAGAGCTAGATTGCGAAGAGGTTCGGCTTACGTTTAGCTCGTCCGCTGGGGGTGAACGTAAAAACCTGCATCACTTAGACTAGGAGCGAACGCGCTGTGGTCGAAGGTCGTGTTCGAAAAAAGAGCCACCGAAAAGAAAAGCAGCAACACAAGTGGAAGCAGGTATAAAAGGGAAAGAATGAAAGACCAGCTTTTATTGAAATGTGAGGCATAGAGGTTACACATAAAATTTCGAAGGCGATCTATGTTCCACGAGCTAGAGAGCTCTCGCCATCGGCGGTAGCTAATGCGATAAGCCCGTGCGATCTGTTGAAAGCGACTCTATAGGGCCCTCCCACCGGGATAACTTATTGGTTGGGCCGAGCTCTCGACCGCCTCGGGCGGGTCCCCAACAAGGAGCCTCCTAGGTCGTGATCGACCGAGGGCATGTCTGCGAAGAGCTTGCGGTAGTGCATTGATCGTAGTAGTGCACGGCATCTTACTTCTTCTGCGAGGGTAAGGTCGAGACCGTTCGTGCTCAAGTCGACTTGGTCGACCAAGTGACTCGCTGGCGAGCCAGTGACCTCGGGAGGCGGGGCGGCCCGCATGCAAAACGAGTTGGAAGGCGTGGACCACAGTGGCTCGGCTTGTCGTGGTATGAATAGACCATAGGGCGGTGGGAAGTTCGTCCACCCGTGCCTTGTCGTGACGGTCGAGCTCATCTGCGACTCGTTTCTTGGCGCTACTGGGCGATTTGCTCGTTGGCGCGTTCCTTTGCTCCGTTGCTTCGGGGTGAGCCACCGGCGAAGCATATTTTGATGCCGAGTTCCTCGCAAAACTCCTGGAACAACTCAGCTCGTAAGCGTGTACCGTTGTCGATGATAATTTTACCACGAACCCCATACCGTGACCACGCCAAGCGAAAAAAACCGCCGCTCGAGCCGTTATGGTCGAGACCGGTTCACCTCTATCCACTTGGTGAAGGTGTCGGCAACGACGTAACGTAAACTTTCCCCAGGTTGCTTGAGGAAAAGGACCGAGGATGTCCATCCCCAAGTCGAGAAGGGCCATGCGAAGCGGAATAATCTGGAGGAAGCGTGGCGGTTGGTGCGATTTGCGCGTGGAATTAGCAGTTCCGGCGGTGCGGGACGATATCTCGAAGGCCTCTGAAGCGCCGAGGGCCAATAGTACCCCATGCGGAAGGCCTTCCCGACCATTGTCCTGTACGAAGAGTGCGCCCCACAGAGGCCTGAGTGAATGTCATGCAGCAGGTACTTACCCTCCTCCGTGGAGATGCACCGTGTTAGGATGCCGGAAACATTGCGTCTGTAAAGCTCTCCCTCGACAAGTGTGTACAGACTCGCCCGACGCTTGATCCGGCTCCTCTCGGCAGGGTCGGGCGGCAGGGCGCCCCGAGCAATGAAATTGTGGATGGCCTCGGCCCAGGAGGGGATACCCTCGACCACGGCGACCATGGCCCCTTGGTCGGAAATCGACGGGACCGAGAGCGTCTCCAGGATGACGTCGGGTGGGATGTCGTCGTCGGAGGAGCCGAGCTTGGAGAGGAAGTCATATTTGGAATTGTCCCTTTGAGGATGTGCTGAGCTCCAAGTTCTGGAACCATTTCTCCATCTTGCGCACCTCGGCGAGGTACTTCACCATCGAATCTCCCGAGCATTGGTAGTCCTTGTTGAATTGGTTGATGACGAGCTGGGAGTCGCCCTTCCGACCAGTGGCGACACCCAAAGCCTTGCAAGCTCAGAAGCCGCCAGAGGGCCGTATTCCGCCACATTGTTGGTGTTGGGAAGCCAAAACAATTACGTACCTCAATTTGTCGCCGCTGGGTGAGGACAAGTATCCAGCCCGAAGCGCTTGAAGGACCTCGAGCCGTCGAAGAACATGACCTGGGGCTTTTCTTCTTCGACCAAGCTCAGAGCTGGCTGCGACGTCGCTCGACCACGGTCGGCGAGCACTTGCGATTTTATGGTCGTGCGTGCCACGACACGGACGTCGAATACCGCCCAGTTCCATGGCCCACTTGGCGATTCGTCCGCCACCCTCCGGGTTCCTCGGGATGTCCTTGGCGGGAAGTCGCCGGGGCGACCACAGAGTGCGCTCGAAATAGTGCCGAGCTTTGCGCGAAGCCATGAGGAGAGCATATAATACCAGACTGTGGGTAGCGCCCTTCGGGCCGTGCAAGACCTGTTGACATAATAAATGGGTCTTCTTTGAGACCCCTGTTCCACCACCAGGCGACACTAATGCCTTTGAGGGGTGGCCGCGAGATATAGCAGTAACTTCTCACCAGGTTGCGGCGTTGTAAGGAGGGGTGGGGACGACAGGTACGCCTTCAGATCGTCGAAGGATCGTTGGGCCTCTGGAGTCCACTCGAAGCCCCCATGCTTGTGCAAGGTTTGGAAGAATGGGAGCCCGCGCTCGCCGAGCCTCGAGATGAACCTGCTGAGGGCGGCCATGCGGCCAGTGAGGCTTTGCACCTGCTTGATTGAGGTCGGGGGTGCCATCTTCTCGATCGCCTCGATCTTCTCCGGGTTTGGACCAACCCCCGAGCCCTCGATCATGTAGCCGAAGCACCTTCTTGGCGCGCCGCCAACATGCACTTCTTGGGGTTGAGCTTGATCTTGTGCTGTTCAGGTTGGCGAAGGTCTCGAGGTCGCGACGTGGTCGCCCTCGGAGACTTTGACGATGATGTCGCCCACGAGACTTCAAGGTTCCGCCCGATCTCGGCTCGAAAGTCTTGGTCATCGATGCCGTTGAAAGGTGGCCCTGCATTGGCGCAGAATCGAATGACATGGTCAGATAGCAATAGGTGCCAAACGGCGTGATGAAGGAAGTCTTGCTTTTCGTCCTCGACCGCTTGACTTGATCCGTGGTATCGAGTAAGCATCCAAGAAGCTCGGCATCTTGGCATTCCGCGGTGGAGTCGACGATCCGTCGATCTTGTGAAGCGGAAGTTGTCCTTGAACAAGCCGAGTTCAACCTGTATGGTCGACGACATTCTCCACTTTCTCCCTTCTTACGACGATGGCCGGGTTGGCGACCACTCGGAGTAGTTAATCTCACAAATGAAGCCGCCTTCAAGAGCTTATCAAGGTTCTCCTTGATGATCGCAACCTTCTCGGGAGAAGCGACGCAGCTCAGGCGTCTGGTCGGGCCGGGTCCCACTTGCAACTTGTGCTCGATCACCTCCTCGACGCCAGCATGTCCATGGCTCCCAAGCAAATATGCCCTTGTTGGCGCTGAAGAAAGTGATTTAGCTCGAGTTCCTATTTGGAACTCAACTCGGCGAGGCGTGGACCTTTTTGGCAGGTCACTCTCATCGGCAAGACGGCCTTCGTTGCCCATTGGCTGGATTACCGCCTTCTAGCGGCGTTCTTTGTCGTTGTTTCCGGGCACATTGGGCAAAGATGCGGCGAGAGCCAAGGCCTTGGTCTTGCTGACCATGTGCGCTGCAAGAATCGCCTCGCCGGTGATGACACCGTTGGGACCAGCGACTTCATGCACCGATGGCCATAGTGGTTGGCTGCCATGAACTTGACCGGTGGCCGCCCGAGGATGGCGTTAGGGAGGTCACCCTCGACCACCTCGAAGGTGATCAACTCGGTGCGAAGTTGTCGAGTCACGCGAAGGTGACGGTAAGACGACCGCCCCAAGGGGGTGGTCGAGCTCCCGAGGACTATCCCAAGAATGGTATGGTGATGCTCTTGACCTTCGACCGGGAATCAGCATCCGGTTGGCGCTCCCGTTGCAACAAGTTAAGAGAAGCCGCCATCGACCATGACCACGACCACCGTGGTGTTGCTTATGGTCGGGTCACGACCAAAGCGGTCTTCGTCTCGGGCCATACACGAGTCGTCCTCTAGAGAGAAGGTGATGGTGGCCCACCCACTTGTGGCTGTTCGAGGGCTTCAATGGCGACAGTAGATGGTCCGCGCAGGCCTTGACTTCAGCGCTGATGCTGGTAGGCCGACGAACCCTTGAAGATGACGTCGATCCGGCTTCGCCTTCTTTGGAACTCCAAATCGAGGTCGTCGTGCTCCGCGCCGGCATTTACCCGGTCGGGCTGGTCGTCATCCTTCGGGAGCACGGGCATCTCCCCCCGCCCATCGAGAAGGCGCCCACTTATTCTCGCTAAGCCTGCGCAGTCGCGGTCGTGGCCGCCTCTGTGGAATAGGCGTAATTTTGATTCGTCATATCTCAGCGCCCTTCGGTCTCTGTGGCGAGCACATCGCGTCGAGGACCGCACATTAACCCTCCGGGCTGGTTCTTTACTGGTGAGGTCGAGTCGACCTTGGCGAGGCTTAGAGTCCACCCGAGCTCGGCCTCGACTTCGAGGACCTCGCACGCCATCTGCCGAGAGCGATCACCGCGGTGAGCCTCCGCCGACCCGCGATCAGGCTTTCGCTTTGGAGGTGGTGCCTTGGTGGCGCCCCACAGTTAGACGGGCGGCCTCTGTTTGGTTCGAGACTAAGCTTACCTTAGTCAGAATCGCATTTCCACGAGACGACATCGTCGCGTCGTCGTACCACTCCGCCATGCGGAAGAGTTTGTTGATGCCGAGCCTCGATGTGATCTCCAGGTCCTCGGTGAGACGTCGATCACGGACCCCGAACTTGAAGGCCTTGATGACGGCCTCATCAGAAATGCTCGGGATCAGGTTCCTTGTGCGGATGAATCGCCGCACAAAGTCGCCTGATGGCTCGCTCTTCCCCTGGATGTCACGATCCAGGTCTTTCTCCCTGCCCGGCCGCTCGTAACAACTCTGGAAGTTAGAGCGAAGAGCGTTCTGGATCTGGCGCCACGACCGAAGAACCAAAGCCGACAAAAAGCGAGTCCTAGCGGCCCGTCGAAACGATCGGAGGTAGTTTGCCATTACAAGCTCGTCCCCTCCGCCGCGGGATAGCGGTCGAATAGATGGACAGAACTCGTCCAGGTTCTTGGTCCCGTCGAAGCGCTTCGATCGCAGGCTTGAAGCGGGCCGGCCACCGTATCACGGCGAAGGCCGTTGAGTCGCCATGCAACCGTAGGTCGACAGTGCCGCCGGTCATAGTCATCGCCGACAAGATCATTCTTTGCCGCCAGACTTCGGTCGAGGCTCCCGGCCCGACCTCCCGTGAACGACCATGGTGCCGAGCACGGAATCACTGGTTGGTAACGCAGCGTCCCGACCCTGCGGCGCCGGGCGGAATGTCCCGGAGTGGTCCGCAGAATCTGCCGGTCGACTCGGAGCGGCTCGACTCAGGCCTGGTCCTGGTTGGCGTGGTGCCCGTGGGATCTTGCTGCGTCTGCATCGAGCCTCATCCCGAGCTTTCTTTGCTCGGGGCTAACTCCAGCGAGAGAGATGTTCGACGCGGTGGTGGCGTGGCGTGTTATCGTTGCTTCTCGGGAGCGGTCCCCGAGTGTTGACCCGGTGTCGCGGAGGTTCGACCTCGGTCGCGTTCTCGATCGAGCTCTTCGGCGGGGCGGCCAAAAGCTCTCGACCTTGCCCTATCGGGTCGGCCATGACCCGGCGATAGCGCGAGGCGCTCCTCGGTAGAGGGAGCCTAGGCGGCCGAAGCGTCTTGGCCTTCTTCTGGGCCTCCCGGGAGAGCGGTTATGGCAGTTGATGGCAACCTGCACCATCGTGGCGTCAGGGTCTGCGGATCACGATCATCCGCAACTCCTCGGCGCTTGACCGTCTCGCCACGAGCAGCGTTGCTTTCGGCGGCGGCGGCGTGAAACGAGGACACGGAGTCGAGTCCGTGCGAGGAAAATCCATCGATGAAAGGCGCCATGCTCACGAGATCTGGTGTCGTTCTGCGAAAGAGCAAAACAATCGGGCCCCACGGTGGCGCCCATTGTCGGCGATCGGGATCACCAACCGCAAGGAGTGAGGTAGGGTCGAGCGTTACGGGACCTGGCGGCGTTTTACTCGAGCGAAGGAGGAAAACCGGTCCGCGAGGTGGTCGAGCAAGACGGCAACGAACACGAGACAAAGGTTTATCTTGTTCGAGCCTGTCAAGGTAATAGCTCTACTCTCAGCGCTTTGGCGGTGATTCTTGTTATATGGGTGTACAGAGCGGTGTTTACAACTCAAGGCGGTAATGGTGAATCCTAGCTCAGCCGCTTTGTGTCTGTTTGTGTTGTGTGTCGGCTGGAGCTCATGTGTCCTTGATCTTTATACTCCTTCCGCCTTAGCAACGAGGAGCGATCCTTGAAAGGGGCCTTCGTGCACCTTGAAATTTGGAAAGAATCGCCCCGAACTTGCCGCGCATTCTTAGTCATCCGCGACCGCTCTCTGAAGCGCGGTCAAACGCTAGATCCAAAATCCTTGGGCGGACCGGGGCTTCAGATGAGACACGCCGAGCCGAGGTCGTCTTGAGTCGAGCTCGCACACCGCGCCGAGGTCGAAGCGCCCGAAGGCGCACCAGTCATGATCGGGCCTTCAAGCAGGGATCCGTTGACCGCCACGTCGGCCGGTCGAGTTCTGACCCTCGTCGATTCCTTATGCTTGGTACCGGAAGCTTAATGTACACTCAAGTCTCAGACGCATCCGGACTTGGCATTCGTTCTGGGAATGCTTGGCATATTCGATCTAACCGTGTCTAGACCACTAGAAGGTCATAAAAAGGTTCTGCGTTATTTGCGAGGCACTAAGCATTACATGCTAACATATAGAAAGTCGATAACCTTGAAGTTTTGGGTTATTCAGACGCTGATTTTGCAGGTGTGTAGACACTAAGAAATCCACATCAAAGCTACATTTTCACCCCACCGAGGAGCGATTTCGTGGAAAAGCTCCAAACAATCATAATCGCATAAATGCGACAATGCAGGCAGAATTTGTAGCATGTTATGAAGCAATCTGAGGCGAGTCGTATGGCTTAAAAACTTTATCCGGGACTGAGAGTGGTAGACAGCATAGCAAGACCACTCACTATATACTACGATAACAAGGCCGCAGTTTTCTATTCGAGTAACAACAAGTCGAGTGGTGCTGCCAAACACATCAACATTAAATACCACGTTGTGAAAGATAGAATCCAGATCAAACTATCAAGATTGAGCATATAAGTACTAAATCAATGCTCATGGATCCGCCACCAAAGGTTTACCTCTAACTTATTTAAAAACATATTGCGGCATGGGATTATTGGAGGACCTTTGATCATGATCCGGACATAGGGGCACTAAAGCAATCAACACCCGTAATGACTAAGCCTGGTATTCTATCGAGGTATTATGGTGGACTATAGGTCTTGTTGTTTCAATGGCATTTTCGCTTTTGTCAGCCGATAACACATTACCTTGGACTCTTTGTTTTCGAGAGTGAATACATTATGATAGCCTTTTGATCAAGTGGGAGAATGTTGGTTGATCTCTGGCATGAGTATTGCCATACACCCATAACCTTCCTAATTAAACTTTCCTAATTAGAAGCTAATCTGAGATTAGCTCATTCCATAATTACGCCATGATCGGGGCGCTTTCCAAATCTTGGAACTGCCCCGAGCTCCTCGGTATAATATATATAGGAAGAGATGAGCTCGTGTGTGAGGTGACGATCTCACGCACGATTCGACGCCTCAAAACCCAAAAATCTACCGATCATCATTTGCCTTTGGAGGAGCTTGAAGGGCGGTTCGTGATCGATGTAGGTGGTGTCTGAAGGCCGCTACCATCCGTAAGGGCGACACAGAGAACCGGCGTTCATCCTCCTACTTCTCCGACTACCGAACCAATGGCGAATCTCTCCTCACCGGGTTAGTTTCACTACTATTTCCGCATTATTTGTGATCATGATCTAGGCTAGATGATGAACTTAGTGATTAGCATAATCTAACACGGCCAAGGGTGCTTCACCGGTTGCTCGGCTGGAAGCTTCGCCGTATGCGACAAGGATGAACAGCGGCTGGGCAGCAAGAAACACAGGGAGTAGGCGACGTCGTGGCGCACTCTGCTTGCTTGGGCGGTGCTCTGGTATGCAGGGCAGGCGGGCTGGGTGAGATGATGCTACCCAGATTGTGCCGAGGCAAGGGAATTGCGTAGGAGACCTTGTCACGGCAGGGTTCCCGCAGAGACGGCAAGGCGGGTGAAGTTTTGTGGGGGAAATCAATGCACGGCAGGGGCACAAACTCTGAGGCGATGCGGTGGCAGGGATGGCAGTGCAGTGGGGGTCTTGGATTGCGAGTTGCGGTGGGAAGGCGACAAGAGGGAAGGCGGTGCTGGCTCTGATCTTTGCGGGCATGCGCTGGTGAAGGTGGTGAGCAGAGGGGAGAAGAAGGGACTGACAGTGGACCATGGGGCCACTTGGCAGAGAGAGGAAAAGAAGAGGAGAACAGCCATGTGTACTGGATGGACGACAAGTGGCGGATCCTATGGTCAGGATGAAAAGGGCGGTTCACAGTATGCTGGGGTCAATTTGACCTGTTGATTAGGGTCACCAAAACGACTCAATAATTTATCATAATTTTTGTAGAGGTTAGACAGGTGAAGATAAGGGTTCAGAAGAATTTTGAGATAAAAAATCATTATAGATATTGTATTAAAATTCTGACAATGCAATATTTGAATTACTGGCTATTCTGTTTTTGATTTATTAAAGTGTCCAAATAAATTTATTTATTTTTGAATTTTTTCAAATTAGTTGTAGATAATAAGGCTTCTGTAAAATTTTCAGAATTTTATCTTTGATAATTAAATTATAAAAATTCTGACATTGCTATTTACAGATTTATTTGTTTTCTGTTTTGAATTTCTAAAAGATTCAAATGCAAGTTTTTATTTATTATATTTTTACCAAAGGTAGATATGAGTCTTAGGTCAGCATGGTAAAAATATTAGCTTGAGGATATTTCTAGATACTGCTACAAAAATCTGGCATGGCTTCAATTCAGATTTCTTGTCTCATAATTATCACATGTTTCCTTTTTATTTTAATTATTCAGATTATCTCAAACAGGATGATTTGGTTCTGGAGATATTTGAGATGCTCTGAAATTTTAATATTATTTTTTTTGATGTTTTACTTTTACTTTCTTGAATTTACCATTTTACCATTTCATTGTATTTTACTTTTCTTTTAAAAGTAAAAGCTCAAGGAATTCAATCATGCAAGGAAATTCAAAAAGATGGAAATTCAAATCAAGATTATATTTCAAACTCATTTTGATATTTTATTTGTCTTGATAATAATGATTTTAAGTTTTGATCTTCCTTTTCATTAAGTTTGAAATGGAAGAAATGAGATAAAAGTATTATTTGAAATCAAAATCTTGATTTCAATTAGACTTTTAGTTCATTTCCATTTTCAAATATTAATCTTTTACTTTTCTTTATTTTTAAATATAGAGGGTGTTACACTCTTGCACGAGGAGGGGATCCAGAGGCACTACACCGCACCGTACTCACCTCAACAAAATGGCGTCGTGGAAAGGCGCAATCAAACGGTCATGGGAATGGCCAGGAGCATGATGAAGGCCATGTCCATGCCGGGCTGGTTCTAGGGGGAGGCGGTGACTACAGCTGTGTTCATCCTAAACCGGTCTCCTACCCAAAGCGTCGAAGGAAAAACTCCATTCGAGGTATGGCACGGATTCAAGCCACCAGTACATTTTCTTCGAACATTTGGCTGTGTGGCGCATGTGAAGTCTGGTGGCAAGCACCTTACCAAACTGGAGGATCGGAGTACGCCCATGGTGTTCGTTGGGTACGAGCAGGGCACTAAGGCCTGGCGGTTTTACAACCCCGTGTCGCGACGCGTTCACATATCACGCGACGCGGTGTTCGAAGAAGATCGGGCCTGGGATTGGGGCGCTGACAACGGAGCTGGGCTGAACGACGACGTCGAGCCTTTCTGCGTCGAGTTCGTGACGATCGGAGGAGCGGCAAGTGAGGCTGGAGCCGTGGCGGTGCCAGGCACGCCAGAGGCTTCACCCGTCCCGTCTTCACCGTCATCCGCATCAGCAAGTGCGGCGACACCCACTTGCGGGTTTGAGCCCCACACACCAGTGACCCCAACAGCTCCAGCGATCGAGTTCGTGTCACCGCCAATGGGAGAGCTCGACCTCGACAATGATCACGACGACGCGCCATTGCGGTTCCGGACCATGGACAATATCCTTGGTCCAGCGATGCCACTGGGCCTAGCTAACCGGGAGCTCACCGAGGTGCTGCTGGCAGTGATTGGGGACGAGCCAGTAATAGTTGAAGAAGCAAAGGGGATCAAGAATGGCGCATGGCCATGTTGGAGGAGATGGCTTCCATAGAAGAGAACAAGACGTGGTCTCTGGTTGATCTGCCCAGGGGTCACCGTGCCATCGGCTTGAAATGGGTGTTCAAGCGTGACGAGCGCGGCGAGGTTGTCAAGCACAAAGCCCACCTTGTCGCAAAAGGATATGTGCAGAGACAAGGGATTGATTTTGAAGAGGTGTTTGCCCCGGTCACGAGGATGTAATCAGTGCGCGTAGTACTGGCCATGGCGGCGCACCGCGGCTAGTCCGTGCACCACATGGACGTCAAGTCCACTTTTCTCAATGGCGAGCTGGCGGAAGAAGTCTACGTGGCACAGCCTCTGGGGTTCACCGCTGCTGGACATGAGGGAAAGGTCCTCAAGCTGCACAAGGCATTGTATGGTCCCCGTCAAGCACCACGAGCATGGAATGCCAAGTTGGATGCCAGTCTGCATGAGCTCGGTTTTGTCAGGAGCAAGTGTGAGCATGGTCTCTATCTGCGAAGCAAAGAGTGCTCAAGGCTAGTGGTGGGAGTTTATGTTGATGATTTGGTCATCACGGGGGAGTCCCTGACGGAGATTGATTTGGTCAAGTCAGAAATGAAGAAGCTCTTTCGGATGAGCTATTTGGGAGCCCTGTCTTACTATCTTGGGATTGAGGTAAGACAAGGGCAGCGTGGCATTGAGTTGTGCCAAAGCGTGTACGCGTCTAAGATGCTCGAGAAGGCAGGAATGAGTGGCTGCAACGCCTGCACGACGCCAATGGAAACCAGGCTGAAGTTGTCTAAGGGGAGCTCTTCACTGGCGGTGGATTCAACTACGTATCGCAGCCTCATCGGCAGTCTGCGATACCTACTGCACACCCGACCGGAGCTCACCTTCAGCGTTGGGTACCTGAGCCGGTTCATGGAGGAACCAAAGCAGGAGCACATGGCGGCCATGAAGCACCTGCTTCGCTATGTTGCGGGAACGATCGACTACAGCCTGTTGTACACTGGTAGCGTCGGTGAGCTCGATCTCCTGGGGTACAACGACAGCGATGTGGCTGGGGATGTCGACAACCAGAAGAGCACGATAGGGGTGATCTTCTTCCTCGGCAACAACCCTGTGACTTGGCACTCACAAAAGCAGCGCATGGTGGCATTATCATCATGTGAAGTAGAGTTCATCGCAGGAGTAGCAGCAGCATGCCAAGCGGTCTGGCTCAGGCGCTTGTTCGAGGACGTGATCGGTGTCAAGACCTCCCCACCAAGACTCAAGATGGACAACATGTCCGCAATTGCACTCAGTAAGAACCCCGTGCTTCATGATAGGAGCAAACATATCGACACGAAATTTCATTTCATTCGTGAGTGTGTCGATAGCGGGGACATCAGCTTGGAGTTCGCGGGCACCCAGGAGCAACTCGCAGACATCCTGACCAAGCCACTCGGGAAGGTACGTTTTTAGGAACTTCGTGAGAGGATTGGCGTTATCAAGCTTAACTGATCAAGCACCAGAATTAGGGGGAGATTGACAAGTAATCCAGGTGCTGATCAAGCTCCTAGTCTTAGCATAGGTCATTTCTTATCATGCAAATAAGGTAGTAGTAAAGGGTCTGGTGGATTAGCTCCGGACTGTCCAAAATTGTCAGCTCGACGTGCGCTGAGTTCGCGCGGGAGTTTTCTTTTCTGTTTGTTTGATGTCCAGGTTGCGAGGCATGCTTGAGGGACGTGGGACGGCACGTCGTGAGGAAAGGCATGGCGAGGGACTCGGGCGTAGTGGCGAATTGGCCATGACTTACTGCATGAACATTTGCTTATTTAATCAAGTAATGAAGTTACAGAAAAGCAGTCAAGTAGACTGCACCAGATTGTCGTGTGTCTGTCTGTTCTTCCACTTTGTGTGTGTGATCATCTTCCACCACCGGCAGAGCAGCAACAGGTTTAGCTCTTGGCCGAAACAGACAGGATGGCGTCAATAGAGACGCTTATGAATCATTTGAAGGTAAGGAATTGTGATTTGTGAACCATCTAATTGTTCTTGTAGTGCTCATCGTGGGTACTGGGAAAGTTTCATTTCTTTCTTGGTTGAAGAGACGGCGCTCATTGCACTCTAGCAATTTCTTGTGTGAAGCTTCTATCTAATTCAGTGTGGTCTGGAGGTGGTTGTTGATAAATGTGAAAGTGATACTATCCATTTTCATTGGAACATCAACTTGGAAAGAGTTCCTAATAAAGGCATGCCTTCTAAATTTATCATAATTTGCGTGATTGAGTTTCTCTGAATGTTGCCGCCTTCAGATAGTCGGTGAAGGCATTTGTTTCTGTTTGGTTGAATTGCATATCTGAGACAAGAATGTTTACTTCAGCTTCAATAACTGAAATGAATTTGGGGCTGTTTGGTTCTGTGTTTCGAAGTTCTAACTGACATTTTCGTTCTTAAGCAGGGGTGATACTGTTGGAGTAGATACATGGGTTAGCAGTCATGGTAAAAATGGAATGCGTCGAGATTGGCATTTACGTGATTGTTATACAGGCCAGACTATAATGAGGGCTACAGGGTTTTCCATCTTGATCTTATCCTCACTCAAATTAATCACATAATGCTGTTAACATTTACTATTTGACGTACCCTTCTGTTTGTCGCTTGAGATCGAGTCATGAACTTACGCCACAGCATGTAACTTCATATGGGCTATCAAATCTTTTAGCTGTCACAGGTGGACGGTGGACCAGTTAGCTGTGAGCCAAAAACTGCATACTGTAAACAGTATACAAAATTGTGCAACGGCCGGAACAAGTTAAGGTCTTAGGGACAACATAGCCGGAACAATGCCTTGTGTAAATGCTCAAACAAGCAATAGCACACACCAGAGACAGAGACAGCAGCGCTTGAAAATGCCCTTCCGGATCTCCACTCCTCAAATTCCTAATCGTCCAAAAAAATACCAAATTATACAACCAAACGCCAAATGTACGTACCGATCTCAATGTCAACCAAGAACGAGGCAAGAAATATTGTCAACAGGAACAAGGATGCAGAGGCCGCAGTATAGTCACGATCTGAGAGGGCGCCGACCGCGCTGTATATAGAAACCAGTAGGGCAAAAGCCACGCCGTCATCATGAGCCAGGCAGTCGGAGGCTGCATTGTCGTGAAGATCCGGGAGGGCACCTGCTGTGGCATCATCACAATCTAGGAGGCCCCCAACTGAAAGGCAAAAGAGGGCTCCTATAGTGACCCCTATTTTTACATAAATGCAAAAATGGAAATCTCATGTGCATCTGATGCCGGTCCATGATCGATAGCTAGCACGCACATTTACAACAATTGATATCACATCCATACTCTTTATTGCAAATAATAAAGGTAATTTACATAATAAGATTATACAATTCAGAGAAATGCAGCAGAAAGAATTCGGAGTCTTGCAGTGTACCCATACAATCCCTCAGGCAACTGACAAGGCATAATCCCTAGAAAAACTCGTTAACATTCCCGAATCCTGCGTCAAATAAGTATCGTCGAGCTATTCTGATTCTTCACCTAAAAGCAACGAATAAGCAAGGGTGAGTACTTGCGTACTCAGCAAGACTTTTGCAAAACCTACAATATATGTAGGCCATTTCAAAGGAAAGGGCTTCTACGGTTAATTTGCAGAAAGCGAATTTAAATTGTAAAACAAGTAGTAATTGCATAAAACAGAATTTATAAAAGCAAGTTGACTGATACAAAAATAATAAACAAGTAAAGTATAAGTAACAACTCACAGTCCTCCACGACGTGAGCATCAAGTCGTCCATTGCCAACACAAGGCACAAATATGAAACAAGACTTTTCCAACAAATATTTCCAATCCAATCCATTTTGAAAATATCAAAACTACTAACTATGTGATGACTTTACCAAGTGCCCATAAGCACGGGCGCGGCTAATGGATTAGTTTTACACTCTGTAGAGGTGTACAGCTTTACCCATAAGTCATGACCTTTCTTTTTTGCCGCATGTTTCACGCACCTTTGGCGTAGTGGCCAGAATGTTCATGACGAAAACCTTTACATTACCTAGGTTAACTTTGCACCAGCCCGGTGACGATAAACCCGTACTATGGTGTAAATGTTTGTACAGTCACTGTACAGTAAATGATTAAGCATATCCATAGTATGGCGTGACACCGTTGTATCAAGAAGCGTTGCTCCCAACACCTCGGTGTGGGCGCCCGAGAAACAACCATCCTTGAAGAAGCTCGTACTACTCCGGCCTTCCAATGTGCAAAGTTAAACTAGATAACTTAATAGGTTTAAGGCTGTCCCATACCAGCACTTGTGGTTGTACGATTATCTTGGCCTGAAAACAACCCATAGTTCGGTCCTTAATCCGACACGGGCAATAGTCTCCCCCTACACTACGTGCAAATCCATGCACCTCCGGCTATTGCCAATAATTGCCCGCATCAAAAGCATAGTTTTATTTTCATTTTTAAATCAAAATACCAATAACCATCATCATGTTTCAGTATTTCCAAGTTTCATCTGATCATGTTTTCCAATTAATTTATCCTAAGTCTAAAGCATGGCTAAGCATGATTATTAACCATCGCATATACCCAAATTGACATCATATATTGTCTAACCAAAATTCTAGGGTTGTCAAGGTTCACATGTCAATACTAAGGGAATTTCATAAGACAGCAGGTATATCTACCAGTACCCACAAAGTAACAGAGTTTAATGAATATACGTATGCAATAAAAACATTTAATGAAAATATTTATAAAATTGGGATCAACATGGTCAAAGGGGGTGCTTGCCTTGCTTATTTGTTGTTCTGACTTAAGTCGAGGCTACGATCGATGAAGGCGGCGATGCTATCGGAGGCGTTGAGTTCTACGTCGATCAACGAAATATACCAAATAATAAACTTCAATAAGGGCAAGAAGAAAATAGATAGCAAGAACAAATAAAACTCTTCACAAGAAATAGGATTACTCTTTATGAATTTATAAATTTTATTTTATGAATTCAAGATGCAAAATTGTTTAAGATTAAATATATATGATCATTTGAGGTTTAAGGTGAATTCTTACCTTTAATTAGGATTCAGATTCAAAGCAATATTTAATTAATATTCTAGTTATAAAAAGCTAACCTATTGATTTAGGCTACTAGCATTATTTACATGTTATTTAAGAAGGTTCTGGTGATACAAACTTCATAATTATTGATTTCTCATTTATGTCTAAAGTTCATTCATTCATTTTGTGGTCTAAAATAATGTGAACACTTAGGGTTATTATGCTATCAAGATTAATATGCAAATCATGGTGAAGTGAGATTCTTTCTTTGGATTACAGTAGTTCGGACTTTGTAAAATGTTTCTAAACTAGTTTTACTGACTTTAGCATTTAGACGAGTTATCTTATTAATTGATGAAATAGTATAAATGATCACAACTCTAATGCTAAATCGGTCATGTTTCATTTTAAGTTTGGGACTACATCTTACAAGATAATTGAACCATTTCTCAGATATTAGCTGGGGATGGCTCTAAGAATGTCTAAAAGCTTGTTTCACCATATTTTGTATTCATCCGAGATGTTATTCATATGAATGATTACTAAGGCTTAACATGAAATTAGTTCAAATTTACACAAACATATGTTATTTTTGTATAACCAGGGACTTTATGATCTTACTAATATTTATGAATTCATTTTATCATTATTTGACCTTATGTTATACTCAAGTTAATAACTATTTCAACTTCTATGCATTTGAAAGACAATATATTTCCAAATTTAATTCAATTCAGATTCAACCTAAATATTTTCACATATCTAAGTTTATTACAGATTTTTGGAACTTATACAACTGGGTTTACATGATTTACATTCTATTTGCAAAAGATATTCATATTTGAATACTTAATACATTGAAAGCAATCTATTTTAGAAAATAATTCAAACTAAGTTAGAATTTAAATATTTTCATATATTTGGGTTCCTGAGGATTTAAGGTTTCTGCCAAAATTGGTTATATTCAAATTTGAGCTTGTTTGCATAAACTTTGTTAAGAGACCATATTAGAGTTTATTCAAGTTTCTATTTCAAATAAATCAAACCTATCATAAGAATTAAACATTTTTGCATATTTAGGCTCCTAATTTCATAAGGATTCTTACAAAATTTACTTTATTTAATTTGGAGTTTGTTTGTAGAAATTTTAGGTATAGCATATTTTGAATCCCTTTCTTTAAATTTAAATTCAAATTATACACAGAGTTGAACTGTAATACCTGACCTCTCTCTCTCTCTCTTCTTTGTGTGGTTGGAATGCTTGGAGACAGACTTTACTTTTCCCAGCCGTCACTTTTCCCCTTTGCTGGCGTCCAACTCCCTGCCGATTCCTCCCCATGGCTGGCGCCCAGCATTTCCTTGGCCGGCCTCTCCTCTCCAGCCGGCACCCCTCCTTTGCTCTCCTCCCTGGTCAGCAGCGACAGCAGTTGGAGCAGCAATCAGCAGCCGCAAGCAGCAGATGTGGCAGCAGCAGCTCGGTCTGGCCCTCCCCCTGCTGGCGGCGAGCTCCTCCCCGGCCGGCGGTTCCTCCCTGCGTTTCCTCTCCGGCAGCAGCTCCTGCAGCCCTTCCCCACCTCCCTCCTTCCTCCCTGGGCTCTCCTTGAGGTAAAAACCCTAGGTAGTGGGGATCCCTTTGACTTGCATGCAAGGTGTTTGTGCTATTGCTTAGCTAGGCCTCTTGATTTTGAGATGTTGGAGGATGGGAAATGGAGAGACTAGAGTGATTGAGAATTTTCTGTTCGGGCAGATTTTCGTCCTTGTTTAGAGCTGCTGTTCAAAAATTATGCAAGTGTTTCCTGGGGGTTTGGCTATAACAAAAGTTGTAGATAATTGAATTATCTTTCAATAGAGACCGAAATCATCAAGTTTCGTTCAGCCATTTAAAAGTTATGGCTATTTTACCGAGTGTTATCCAATTCTTATCGTGATTGGTTCAGTCTGTGTTCTTCTGCAAATTAGAGCATCGTAGAGGCCGAATTAGACTTTTTCATTGCCTAGAAAAAGTTAGGATTTTTCGAGTAGATTGAGAAAATGTATTCGTTTATGTGATTTGGAGTTGTAGAACTCAAGTTATGCTCATTTTGGTGTATGCTGTCCAGATCGAGTTAATTTTGCGTTTGTCTGCTGTTCGTCGCAAAACTGAGATTAATCGGTGCGTTTCCCGATTGGTCGGCTATAGAAGAAGTTGTAGAGTTGTCTCTTGCGATCGTTTAAAGCCCGGGTTCATCCTTTTCGGAGTAGCCGTTTGGAAGTTACGTCATTTTCAATGCCGGCTGTCCAGATTTGCATATAAGTGGTTATGAGGGGTGTTTTGGTTTCGATTGTAGTCGTAGATGTGAATATGTAGAGTTGTTTTTTTCTGTCGCTTGTACCGAGTGTGTATGAATTTGAGTTGGATGAATATTGTTATTTGCAGGGAAGGTTCTGTCGGGAGTGGCCTCAACCACATGCCACTCCATTCTTTCGTCGGTAAAGGCAAGTGCATCGATTGTCGAATTCTTGCAGTATTGATAGTTTGCCATGCTAGTTGCTATATAAATTGATAATGCATGATATTGCTATGTTGGCATCACTAGTATGTGTAGGACTTGTGAATATCCATGAATGAGATTTATGCTTGTGGCTATGAAAGAAGGAAGTGAGAGCATGTGAATGGGTTACATTTTATATATTCCATGATGATGCTCCCTAGAATGATTAGGCTAATAGGAACATAAAGGATATAGATTTGAGATATGAAATGGCTCGATATGTGGTCACAATATACGATTGGGGCGTTTATGTGAGTGGTGATGATATATGTGACCTCGTGGATATGAACGTTGAGAATATGGATCTGAATGTTGAGAATAGCTTTTGCATATATGCATTCATGGAAAGTGCACCTTTGGATTGAATGCTTTGTGGGTTGCTTGTGGGACCCGTATAATTGCTAAATTGTCACATTGCTATATCACATATTCATAAGAGGGCTCACTACTATGATAGGTGTATGTGAATAATGAAATTGTGAGGTTGGATTAATAGAAATAGTTGAATTGCGATCATGAAAATTGATTATGTCTTTGGTGCGAGTGTTAAGGACAGATGTGACCATGTTGATAGGAATTGTTGAGAATATGGATATGAGTGTTGAGAAGGTGATTTGAGTGTTGAGAATGACATTTGCATATGTGCATTCATGACAAGTGCATCGAGCCAGGTCGGTGAGAAAGTCATATGAGTTATATGACTAATCCGGAGTGCTCAGAGATCCTACCCTGTAGTCCCATCCACTGGCATGGATGGGAGCGGTGTTAAGTGTAGGACCCGCTACTGGGTAGCGGGCAAGTCCTGTTTCGGCAGGCCCCTTCCACGGGATGGTTGGGTTTTGAGGGCACGCATCGACGGGTGGTGCTCGGCAATACCGGTATTTGCTAAAAAGAGGAGATGAGTCATGCATGATGCATCATATGCATGAGAAGGCATCATATGCATGAGAAGGCATCATACGCATGAGAATGGTGAAATATGCATGAGAATTGTGAAATGAAATGAGCATATGAACATGCAAGCATATTCGCATCTGCATTGCATTGACAAGGAGGAATCATGTTTAATGAGATGGTTGCGTTGTGTGGATATGATATTCTGCTTTTGTATGGCATATTGCATCTGTATTGCATTTACGATCATGAATCATGTTTAATGAGATGGTTGCGATGTGTGGATATGATATTCGCTTTTGTATGGCATATTGCATCAGATTGCATTTACGATCATGAATCATGTTTAATGAGATGGTTGCGATGTGTGGATATGATATTACGCTTTTGTATGGCATATTGCATCATGATTGCATTTACGATCATGAATCATGTTTAATGAGTTGGTTGCGATGTGTGGATATGATATGCTCTGCTTTTGTATGGCATATTGCATCTGTATTGCATTTACGATCATGAATCATGTTTAATGAGTTGGTTGCGATGTGTGGATATGATATGCTGCATTTGTATGGCATATTGCATCTGAATTGCATTTACGATCATGAATCATGTTTAATGAGTTGATTGTGATGTATGGATATGAGATTCTTCCTTTGTATGTTTTATGCACTTGAGTATGAAAGCATAAATGCATTCCCTTGCATTGTGTGTTGCAACCGATGAATGGGATTGATGAGAATGGGAAGAACGAGGTTGAGGATTGGCGTGGACTCATCCAGAATGTTTATTGAGGAGGGTAAGATTTAGTTATGTTTTCGAGTTGGTTGTGGTAAGTGGAGTTAGTTATCACTTCTTTTCTTGGTTGAATTTCCATATATTAATGGCTATATCAAAGTCTAGAGTAAAATTGATTCAATTAAATTCAATACTTCTTATTAATGTTGCACTTTCTTTGAGTCTTGGACTCACGCTTGTTTACTTCTGTTTTAGGTGCCTTGAAGTGCCTCATGGGATGGGAGTAGAGCACGTGCGACAGGTCACCAACAACCCAATTAATTGTTTCATTAATAATGGTTGTAATAAATGCGATTGTCTTGTGTTGATCGGCGTTATGTAGTTGGTTAATTGCCGATTGGAAATGTGATTGATTATCTAAGGACCTGCTAGAATGATATTATATAATTGCTATTGTTCCTTTGTCTGCTGAGTGGATGTCCTCTGTTCTAGAGAGGTCATGCCGAATTTTTATAAAATTTCGGTGACTTAGTTTTAAGCCGGTTCAAGAGTTTAGAGATTAAATTCAGTTTCAATCTTTTCGTAGAGGTGTCATTTGTTATTTAGGATTTTTGGTAGCATTCGCGGTGCGTTTGGCGCCGGGGTGTTACATGAACTTTAAAATATTTTTGCATATTATAAATCTACAAGATTTTATATGAATTTAGAAATTTATTTCACTTCATTTTGATTGTTAGTTCAAATGTTATAAGCAATTGAATTCATTCGGGTTTGGAAAATACTGGAAAATGGAAAACTGCCATAAAAGGAAATTACGCTTTCTCACCAATACTGCGCTTTCTCTTTTTGGGCTGGACCGGATTGAATAGCTGACAAATGGGCCCACGCGCAGAAAGCAGTGATCTTGCGACTGACGGAGCGGTCCCGCATGTCGATGGTAGAAGCGAGGCAGCAAGAAGCTTCGCCGGCGGTGAAGCACTGCGAAAGCAACAGCTTAAGCTTCAATTCTCTGGTAACCGAAAAATGGATGGCCGAATGAGTATCAGTGGGTGATAAGCATCGTGTTTTAGCATTTTGCTCGAAGGAGTTGCATGTGGAAGTGAGCTCTCACCGTGCGCATCCATGGCGGAAGGAGGAACACAATGTGGCGGTTTTTTTGGAGAAGATGAGTTTGAATTGGCGGTGGGGATAGGTTCTGGAGTACACAAGGAAGCTCTATCCCTGCTGGTTTGGTTTGATTTGGAGCGTGGAGGTGCGCGCATGGATTTCCTCTTTTCGGGTTTTTGCCGTGTTTGGAGAAGTTGACCGGAAATGGTCGCGCGGGAGAAGCCCAGGGCAAGTGGTCTGGCTATGCTGGTTTCCTGGAGTGTGTTTGGGTTGGCTTTTATAGATGAAGTAAGGCGGTTCGTCTCTGGCTTGGCGCAGAAGAGAGAGATGGAGAGGCAATGCTGCCAAGTTGTGTCGTGGCAGTGAAACTTGGTGCGAATCACCTGCCGTGGCAGCGATTGGGCAGGGCATAGGTGTAACACCTCGACGCCCAACGCGCCACGGATGCTACCAAAGACCCTAAATAACGAATGATACCTTTACGCAAAGATCGAAACTGAATTCAATCTCTAAACTTTCAAACTGGCTTAAAACTAAGTCACCGAGATTTACAAAATTTCGGCATGACCTTTCTAGAACAGAGGACATCCACTCAGCAGACAAAAGAACAATAGCAGTTATATGATATTTTTCTAGCAGGTCCTTAGATAATCAATCACACATCCAATAGAGATTAATAAACTTCTCCCTGATAACAACACATTACAACCACATTAATTACATTCAGAATTTAATGAATTGGTTAAGCAGATTTGTTGGAGACCGCGATCGTGCGTGTTACTACTCCCAACCCGATTTAATCACTTCAAGGTACCTAAAACAGGAAGCAAACAAGCGTGAGTCCAAGACTCAGCAAAGTGCAACAATAGTAAAAAGTAAGGCATTAGACTAAGATGCAACTATTAGAAGCCATCAAGTAGCGGTTACTTAAATTGACATCCGTAAGTAAAGGAAATAGTTGAATTCATAAAAGATCCAAAAGTAAGAGCACGATTACTTCATCATTTAAATAATCATTAATTAACTGAAACATCCAGCAAAAGGGCAGTAACAGCTCCACTTACCTCAACCAACTTGTCAATGTAACAAAACCTTACCCATGCTTCGGAAATCAACTTCCTTGGTTGAAGTGGCTTAAAAGGTTAGGGGAAATGCAATGAAGACCCTCCAAATAAACCAAGAATCCAACTTTAAACCTTTATAGCGAACCAACAATTTTCAATTCTTGGCGCGAAATACAATTGACAAGAAAAACAAGTTTGCCGCCAAACCATACGACTCAGAAGAAAACACGTACCCCTTCTGATAAGCATTCGGCAAAACTCAAAACTTATCGCTAAGATTCTTAAAACTGCGAGACAACAAATCTTTTGCCCTTCCGAATAAATCCTTGGATTTAAGAAAACAACACAATCCAACCAAAAACCCTGGTAAAACAAGTTGTGGTATTACACTCTTCCCCCCTTCAACAGAATTCGACCTCGAATTCTGAACACCTCAAAACTCACCCACAAGAGCAACAAAAACCGAAATGTCAAAATTAGTATGTCCATAAAGAACAAGCCGGGTACTTCTCACGCAAGAGAAAACTCCACAACTCAAACCACAGCTCTTGCCAAATAAAAAGAGCAAGCAACTGAACCCATTCATCCCTCAACAAATCAACATTCACTCTAACTCCTCAACTCGCACGATACAAAACTCGGAAGTCAAGTCTTTCTCAAAGACTAACCCTAAACTGTCAACTTTTCTTTAACGTTTCAACACACAATCTCCCATCAACCAACGATTCTTCCCGGAAGATCATAATACTAACTCCCAAACTCAATTTCTCATTCCTCTAGTCAATTGCACTCACCCAACTTAAATTACCTCTCTAAGACTACCACAGATCAACCAACTCGTGATGACAGGAAAAACACGAGTCACAACACTCTATTAAGCATCCAGCGAAAGATCGTCAAAACACCCAAGCTATCCGATTGAATAGCTGGATTCTAAACTCAAATCCCCTAAGAACCAAGAAAACCCTGATTCACATCTCCACTCATTGATTAACCTTTCTAACCAAAGAGCCACACACAGAATTCTTTATTCCAACAAGCTTCTAACCAATTCCGAACATGACACTATCGCTAACCACTTAACACCGGAATCCTTTAAGAATCAAAACACAACTTTTATCTTTTCAACAGTTGCTCTTGGAAACAACAGGATCAAGAATCATTATTTACTATCGAAATGATTAGCCCCACAGGGCACCAATCAAATTCCCACATAACACAAAATCGCACTTGACTCACACTAGAGAGCAAAGTAAATCTCACTTCATTTATAAGGCTAGCTACTTTCCTCAACTTTAAAATCAATGCAATAAAATACACAACCAGGAAAGACTCAACTGAAAAGAGAAATTTCACACAGTCATTCCTCAAGAACAACCACAAGATCGAAGAGAACTCTATTCTTCTAATCAGCATAAACCAATTCTCTCACCTTGAGCCCTAAGGTGGAAAGCTTCACATCGAAGAATCTCTCGATTAAAAAAAACACAACAAAACCCCACTTAGCGCCTTTGGGAAAACCCAACAGACTTGGCAAAATTTTATAACCACTCTTCCGTGGATTACTTTCTCCAGAATTTGTCATTTCGACTAATTACATCGGCGGTCGGAAATGATATCACCAACATTAACAATTTCTCCCCCATAAAACTCATCAATGATAAACAGGTTAACTCTTATCCCAAATTAACCTACCATCCAACATTCCTATCCGTTAACTATATGACAAACACAAAGATCAATTATCTAAGTTTCCAATAATTTAGACAATCGAATCCCATCAACTTGATTAACAAATTCCTCAACCAAACTTGTTATTACCTCTTTAACACAATCATTTATAACCTTACGCAAACACCATTTCTAGATCTCCACTTATATCCGTGGATCACCATGACCCACAAAACAACTCTTGCCATCAATCCAATTAAGGTCGATCACCTTATCCCAACAACACCAACATTCTACTAATCCTCTACGGGAAGATCTTCAATCACCCACAATTTACTCTAACTGTCATATTTTTCCTTTCCAAAAAGCCAACGAAAACTTCAAAGGAAGCTCAACTCTCAAAAGACTTAGAAAAATGACAGGATTCAAGCCTGGCCATTCAACAAATCCCCAAACCAATCATCAAACTCCAAAATTCCACAAAGGAAAGGAGTTACACAAATCACTTCACGGAAAAGGAAAAGCGAATCGATCGAATAACACTTTTCCTTTAAAGCCCAAATTCAAAGCTTCAACATAAAGAACGACAACACAAAAAAAAAATCCATAACTTTCTCGGCACAGCAACCAAAAGAGGTGCAAAACGATACTCTTCTCTTGGTCTTAAATCCGAGAAGTCCAAAGAAGATAAAACCCAAAACATGTTCCATCAACTCTCTAAATTTACGACAAAGGAACAATGGCTCTCCTCATCCAAAGTTATGAACCCTCCGGTCTTTGGCTCTTAAGCGCCACCGACCAACAACGACGACTACGACAAGGCCAACATACCTTCGGCACAAAGAGTCCCACCAGACCCCACAAAACAAAACACCACTTCAAAATCATAGCCATCAATAATACCATAGTCTCATCAAGACTACCTCCAGATACATGTTCTTTTTGACCCAATGATCATACAAGAACTACTAGAGCGTTTTCTCCTTTAAGGTTCATAGCATAAAAATAATACCATAAGACTGAAATAAAAACTATTGAAAGGCTTACTAGTCAGGTTAGCAACTTCATAAGCAAAATAATGAGAAATATGGTGAGTACTGAGTAGGATTTTACAAGATTATTGTACTCTGAGTTAGGCGTCGTGATTGGTCTCGCCAACCTCTAAAGATCCTGGATATAAAAAAAATCTTTCGCATACTATTTATCACTGTTCAACACTATTCCTCACTATTCCAGGCTGAGACATCGAATGTATTAATATTACTGTTAAAACACTGTGCAAGTACTGTTGAGTACTGTTCACACAAAAATAAATTAAGATCCAATCTAAAATTGCTATCAGTCTAAATATTGAAATTGCTATCAGTCTAAATATTGGTATCAAACATAAAACATAGCATCAATAAAATTTAAGCATTGCAGCACAACGCAATGATAACCCATCCCTTTCCTACTGTGCATCAGAGTGTGTCAAGTTTTAAATTAATTAACCATTCTACCTCGAAATTTAAGGTTGTTGCCCTAGGGCCACATTTTAAAGGTTTAACCTAAACCATGTTTCTACTTTCATACAGCGAATTTTTTTTAATTCATCCTAGAATTACTCACTACATTCAAACACCACGGACACGAAGCCGCTCGATACCAATCTGTAACACCCGGCATGCTTAGCATACGGATGCTACCAAAACCCTAAATAACGAATGATACCTTTACGCAAAGATCGAAACTGAATTCAATCTCTAAACTTTCAAACTGTCTTAAAACTAAGTCACCGAAATTTACAAAATTTCGGCATGACCTCTCTAGAACAGAGGACATCCACTCAGCAGACAAAAGAACAATAGCAGTTATATGATATTTTTCTAGCAGGTCCTTAGATAATCAATCACACATCCAATAGAGATTAATAAACTTCTCCCCGATAACAACACATTACAACCACATTAATTACATTCAGAATTTAATGAATTGGTTAAGCAGATTTGTTTGAGACCGCAGTCGTGCACGTGTTACTACTCCCAACCCGACGAATCAGCTTCAAGGTACCTAAAACAGGAAGCAAACAAGCGTGAGTCCAAGACTCAGCAAAGTGCAACAATAGTAAAAAGTAAGGCATTAGACTAAGATGCAACTATTAGAAGCCATCAAGTAGCGGTTACTTAAATTGACATCCGTAAGTAAAGGAAACAGTTGAATTCATAAAAGATCCAAAAGTAAGAGCACGATTACTTCATCATTTAAATAACCATTAATTAACTGAAACATCCAGCAAAAGGGCAGTAACAGCTCCACTTACCTCAACCAACTCGTCAATGTAACAAAACCTTACCCATGCCTCGGAAATCAACTCTGGTTGAGCCCACGACTCAACTCTCAACCTGTTCTTTCCATTCTCATCAATCAACATCTATCAATCGCAATACATAATGCAATGAAATGCTTTTATGCTTTCATTCACATAAATCAACAATTATCAACTTCAATGCAGGGCAATGAAATGCTAAATAATGCGACGCAACCATGCTTTCATTCACATCAATCAACAATTAACAATTCCAGTGCATAAAACATGATCCATCATTGTCAATACAATGCAGATGCAAATATGCCATACAAAAGAAGAATCTCATATCCATACATCATAATCAACTCATAAAACATGATCTATCATTGACAATGCAATGCAGTTGCACAATTTCTATGCATATGATGCATCATGCATGCTCATCTCCTCTTTTAGCACATCTGGGTATGGCCGAGTGCACACCGTCGGTGTGCACCTTCTCATTCCCTTCCACCCCGTGGTGGAGGGTGCCTACTCTTCTTGACTCACTCCCATACAACCACGTATATGGGACTCGAGTAGGACTTTCGTGCTCACTACATGTGAGCACAGGGCCCTGTCGAATGGGTCGCCCCTTCCATCATGAATGCACAAATGCAATTGACATAAACCAATTTGCAAACTACATTCATTCCTCACGTTTGCATAGCCATAGCCAAATACATAATCATCAGCCATTCCTCACATCCATAAATTACCATTCACATCCTCAACACTCATAATCGCATTCGCAACACTCAATAATCACATTCTCAGCACTCATAATCACCTTCGCAACACTCAATAATCACATCCTCAACACTCGTAATCACCTCCTCAACATTCATATTCATACTCACATCACCATTACTCGAGTAATTACTAATTCCATCTATCCTGATCATACATCAATCCATTGTCGCAATCCAATTCCATACTTTCAGTATCCCCACTAGCCTATCAAACTAGTGAACGTAAATATGAAAGTAAGCTTTAGCAAGAAGTCAACACGGCATCTAGACGGAGTTCATTAACCATCGCACATAACATTCAAGCCAGGGATGCATCATAATTTAATGATAGCAAGGCATATAAAGTTCATCAACCAAATCGTAACACGTTCAAACAACGATGCATTTGTATCAAATTGCTTACCCTTATCATCAAAAGACAATTACCTTCCTAGACGAGCTTATAAACACACATGCAACCATAGGGTGAGTATATACATAACACAAGCAATGAACTAAATACCCTATAAAGGATATACGGGTTGCACTTGCATATGAACTCGTTTTAAATAAAAGCATACCAATTAACCATTCTCATTCATCATATCGCATGCAAAATCAAACATGACAATATTAAAGCAATACATGAATAACGGTATTATTGTAAAACCTAGTGGCCACCTGAGCCACAACTGATACAATGCACTTGCCTTCTGAAGCGAGGGAATGGAGTGGCATGCGGTTGAGGCCACTCCGACAGAACCTTCCCTGCGAATAAAACAATATTCATCCAACTCAAATTCATACACACAATCGGTACAAGCGACAGAAGAAAACAACTCTACATATTCATATCAACAATCGAAACCAAAACATCCCTCATAACCACTTAAGTGCAAATCTGGACAGCCGGCATTGAAAATGTCGTAACTTCCAAACGGCTACTCCGAAAAGGATGAACCCAGGCTTTAAACGATCGCAAGAGACAACCCTACAATTTCTTCTACAGCCGACCGATCGGGAAACACACCAATTAATCTCAGTTTTGCGACGAACAGCAGACAAACGCAAATTTAACTCGTTCTGGACAGCATACACCAAAATGAGCATAACTTGAGTTCTACAACTCCAAATCACATAAACGAATACATTTTCTCAATATACTCGAAAAATCCTAACTTTTTCTAGGCCATGAAAAAGTCTAATTCAGCCTCTACGATGCTCTAATCTGCCGAAGAACACGGACTGAACCAATCGCGACAAGAATTGGACAGCATTCGGTAAAATGACCATAACTTTTAAACAGCTAAACGAAATTTAGCGATTCTAGTCTTCATTGAAAGGTAATTCAATTATCTACAACTTTTGTTATAGCCAAACCCCCAGAAAACGCTTTGAGAATTTTCAAACAGCAGCTCTAACAGGAGGCAACAATCTGCTTGAAACAGAAATTTCAAATCACTCTAGTCTCTCCATTCCCCAACCTCCAACATATCCAAAATCAGGAATCCTAGCTAAGCAATAGCACAAACACCTTGCATGCAAGCCAAATGGATCCCCACTACCTAGGGTTTTACCTCAAGGGAAGCCCATGGAGGAAGGAGGGAGGTGGGGGAGAGCTGCATCGGCCCGGGGGGAGGGTCGCCGGTGCCGGTAGGGCGGGGGCTCGCCGGAGCAAGGCCGGAGCAGGGTGACCGAAGGGGCTTCGGCCAGGGAGTCGCTGGAGGCGCCAAGAGCAGAGGCTGGAGGGAGGCGCAGGAGAAGGCCAGGGGCTCGCCGGCCAAGGGAAGGCTCTGGGCTGCACTCGCCGGGAGAAGAGCTAGGTGCACGGCTGGAAGCAGGCACTAGGGATGGCTCGGCTAGGGAGCAGACCTGGGGGCGCACGGCTGGGAGAAGGGGAACAAAAAGAGAACGTCCAGGACTCCCTTGGTTGAAGTGGCTTAAAAGGTTAGGGGAAATGCAATGAAGACCCTCCAAATAAACCAAGAATCCAACTTTAAACCTTTATAGCGAACCAACAATTTTCAATTCTTGGCGCGAAATACAATTGACAAGAAAAACAAGCTTGCCGCCAAACCATACGACTCGGAAGAAAACACGTACCCCTTCTGATAAGCATTCGGCAAAACTCAAAACTTATCGCTAAGATTCTTAAAACTGCGAGACAACAAATCTTTTGCCCTTCCGAATAAATCCTTGGATTTAAGAAAACAACACAATCCGACCAAAAACCCTGGTAAAACAAGTTGTGGTATTACAATAGGTGAGCTGCATTCGTTGGTGCTGTCTTGACTTTGTCTTGGTGGCGCGATTGACTGGTCGAAGCTTTCTTTCTGGCGATGAATTGGCGAGCGGGAAGTCGGCCAAGGCTTTCACGGGAATTCAACGCATGACAGTGGCGTAGCGGCCGAGGCAGTAGCGTGGTAGAGGTTAGTCAGGGGTGATGCATCGGGCAGTGAGTTGCGGTGCGGAAGGGACAAGCCAGAGAGGCAGTGCTGGCTCTGCCGATCTTTTTGTGCGAGAGAGAGGAGAAGAGAGGTGAGGAAGGAGAAGGGGCTGACAAGTGGGCCATGGGACCACATGGCAGGGAGAGGAAAAGGAAGAGCTGTGTTGGATGGATGACAAGTGGTGGATCCTGCGGTCATGATAAAAAGGACGGCTCACAGTATACTGAGGTCAACTTGCCACAGAGGTTTAAGCATTCATACCGACTTATATTTTTATAAAACTTTTTACAGAGGCTAGTCAGATGAATGCAAGCGTTCAGTAAAAGTTTCAGATAAAAAATCCTTGTATATATTTTATTGAAATTCTGACAATGAACAATGCACAGAAATTCCAATTCTGTTTTTGATTTATTAAAGTGTCCCAATGAATCTTTTTATTTTTTAAACTTTGTGTTTCTGATGAATTTGAGCTAATAATTCTTCTTTAAAAATTTCAGATTTTTATCGTTGGTATTTAAATTATAAAAATTCTGACATTCCATTTTATAGCTTTTACTAGCTTCTATTTTTGAATTATTTGGAGGCCTATCCAACCTGGTAAATTCTTGATATTTTTACCAGAGGTAAATTATGTATAAGGGGTTCTTTGGTTATTTTCTTAGCTTCATATAAACTCTTAACGTTTTTTATTAATTCGGATGATACATTGTTTCTAGTCAAAGTTTGTCTTTTCCATCATTACTAATATTTTTACCATGCAGTAAAATGAAAGTTACCAGGTAAAAAGTTTAACTGAGGGTTAAAATTTTTAATATAAATTTTTCAAGATTTTACTTTTACCTTTTTATCTTTTTACCATTATCCATTCTTTAATTCTCTTTATTTGATTTTTCATGCAATGCATAATTCCAAAGAAAATTCAAATAAAACCAATAATATGAAGAAAACTCAGAAATAATAGTATTCAAATTCATAGTATTTATTTTTATTTAATTGCATTTTTTGGGATGTTACAGCTCCGGCGGCGGCGTCCTCACGATCCAGAATACCGGCGACACGAAGGCAAAGGCCGTGGCGCCAACAGGACCAGAATGGCAGCGGCGGTGGAAAACGAAGTGCAGCAAAAACGTGTACCGAATCAAAGAGCGGCGGCGGTGTAGAAATAAGATCCACGGTAGATGAATAAGGAAAAAAATCCAAAGTCTATAAGGAAAAAAAATCCAAAGTCTATAATACACTAGAAAAATATATGACTAGATTTAATTTCTATTGCCGTAATTTACTAGTCATACTACTGCAACTTACTAGTCATACTATCCACTGTAAAATTTCTCTTTAACAATGCATTTGGACTCGCCACAAACTTAATCTGTCAGTGGAAAGGGGCAGATCAGCCTAGGTCTAGCTTGTCGGGACAGAGCTCCCTCTCCGACGCGCCGCTAAGCAGCCACATAGCCCCGGCCATTGCCGGATTGCAAGAAGACTGTGGGTGGTGGCTTGGACTGCGCAGCCGCTTAGGTTCTAGAAGCTTCTGAAGCTGAGAACCAAGCTAGTGAGGTGCGAGTAGAAATGGGATTGAGTTCCAGAGCTTGAAAAAGATCAAATAGCTTTCCCGCGAGCTCTGAGTGCATGCATACACCTTTAGAAATTTCACAAGAATTGTACAGAACGAATAATCTCATAATATTCAAGTAAAATTCATATATTTGACGCCTTTACACCATAGTTGTCACCGGTAAGTACTGGCCGGTTTGTATTATTTTGGCACCTAAACAGGTATAAAGTAGACCTATGTATTGTACCGGCCTCAATATCAGTTCGATACGGGTCAATACTGGCAATACCAGCTTCGATATCAATTATACTAGTAGAATTGATGATATGGTTTTTTGAATTATATGTTATATTTGATAGTGTTATTATGTATTTGGAGTAATATTATAAGTGAATCTTGATGTATATATAATTAAACATATGTATACTTATAAATATATATTATTATACTAAATCTGAAACGGTACACCGGTATGAACTAGTACCAAAACGTATCATTCCAAGAACCAAATCATTATAGCCTTCTTTACTGTATCGATAAGTTTGCATTGCTTGCCTTCTGTACTATATTGACAAGTTTGCTTTGACCAAAATGACAAAAAGAAAAAAAAAAGAAAAAAAAAAGAAAACAAGGGATGGGGTTACGTTAGCGCATCCTCAACACAAGATGCTTTTACGTTGGTGGGTGCATAAAGAGAGAGGATTTATACAAGCCCTTACAGAGATCAAGAAAAGATGCGACGTATGGCCAATATATCATGTGACTAGTCCGTTCTTCAAACTAAATAGAATTCTATCTATCTATTTACTAATTAGGCAATCTGAGGAAGCTCTCACATTAATCAGAAATATCTGATCATCTATTTGCCGAGTGCATATTATAACGGCTTAGATTAAATGAAAAAGTCATGTCAAGTACAATCTAAATTAACTTAAATTTAAAATAAAAAATAGTGAAAATAGCAATTTAACTTCCATACAATTTCTAAAGTAAATCCATAAATAACTAAGATTTTAAAAAATAAGAAATTAAAACAAAGAGTCTATGTCAATTATAAGTCAAATTAACTAAAATTAAAATAAAAAGTACCGAGTTATAACGGTTTTGTTAAGTACAATCTAAATTAGCTGAAATTCAGAATAAAAAATAAGAAAAATTAGCAATTTGACTTCCACATGATTTCCAAAGTAAATTCATAAACAACTAAAATTTATAATAATAAATAAACATAAATTAGCTAATAAACACAAAGAGTACATGTCAATTATAAGCCAATTAACTAAAATTTGGAATAAAAATACCCAAGTTATAAATGCTTAGATTAAAAGAAATAGTCCATGTCAAATACAATCTAAACTAACTAAAATTCAGAATAAACAATTAAGTAAAATTAGCAAATTGACTGATCTATAAGATTTAGAAAGTAAATCCATAAATAACTAAAATTTAGAATAATAATAAAATAAAATTTAGCTAATTAAAACAAAGAGTCTATGTCAAGTACAAGCCAAATTAACTAAAATTCAGATTAAAAATACCTAAATTATAACAGTTTAATTTAAAAGAAAGAGTCTCGTCAATTACAATCTAAATTAACTGAAATTCTGAATAAAAAATTAATGAGAAATATTAATTTGACTTACATATGATTTTCAAAGTAAATAAAAAAATCTTAAATTTTAGAATAATAATTAAATAGAAATTATCAAATTAAAAGAAAGAGTCTATGTTTTATACCAATTTCAAAGTAAACCCTATAAATAAAATTCAAATAATAATGAATAAAAATATAATTTTTATACTAATTTTAGCCTAAAATTAAAAAAACCCACCCAAGTACTATAAAAAATATGCAAATTCAGTGTAAATGTTAAAGAGGTGATTAGAGATTTGATTTGGATGACCTTAACATAAGATCTGTAAATAAAAAAAGTTTTGAATAATATTTAATTACTCTGCCTAAGTTTGTAGGGTGTACTTTCTCTTGGTATATAGACCAAGGTGGTATTAAAAATGATTAGAATACCCCTAATTAACATCCATAAACACTAAACAATACATGCATATAGAGGATATAAAGTAAAGCTAGATATTTGTTAGGCATATTTTCTTTTGGCACATAGACTAAGGTGATATTGACCACACTAATTTTTATTGGAATATGAAATATGGCCTATATTTATGAACAATACCATTAAAAAAATACACACTATATTAGTCTTTGTCAAAGTATAAACCAAAATAACTAAAATTTAGAATAAAAAATACAAAATTAGCAATTTGATTTCTACATGAGTTCAAATGTAATCTCTAAAAATAAAAATTGGAATAATAATAAATGAAATAGAAAATAGATTTTTATATGAACTCCAACCTAAAAAATAAAAGAAAAAATCCACCCAAAGTACAATCCAAAAATATGCGAATTAGGAACAAATTAAAGGATGATTAAAGATTTAATTTGTATGCTAATTAAAATACTAAATTAAACAATATTAAAATTCATAATAAGATCTATTAAATGTACTAATTATAAACTATGAAAACAATTTCACATTAATGGAGAAAAGGAAAAATTTAGCATTTATTTATCAAAACCAAGTTATAGTGGCTATCATGTACAAACCAAATTAATGGACCTAAGTGACTTTACCTAAGAATCTAGCCCTGTGCGAACTCACGAGTTGACCACTAATTATACTTATTCAGAAATGTGCATGAAGCAAATATGGAAGGCAAACATGTGTGAAGAACAAGGATCCGTGCATCTATACCCAACAGCCTCCGGAGCATTTTCATTTTCGCCGTATATGCTACAGAGTACAGACTTCATATGCTACACAGGGGAAGTTCTGAGCACATAATGCAACACTGGGACAAGAAATCAACCTTTGTTTGCTGAACAGTTAAGTTCTCTGCCCTTTCAAGTTGCAAGTCATGGAATTCACAAACCCTCAATTGTACAAACATGTGTATTGCCTTTGCCTTGTTAGTGCCTAGCAATGGAATGTTCGATCCCATCCGTTTGGGATGTTTTGATGGAATAATGACCTTGCCTCATCAGCACTAGGCCATAATCCTGTCTAGCCTCATCAATCTTCGACAAATGGTAGTGTGTATGGTAAAGTAGACTTTTTCTCTCGTCGACACTTGGCCATGGTGTCATTGTACAAAAAAACATGCTGATTGTGTGCCTCGGCTTTGCAGCTGGGGATATGTATATGATGCATTGAACAATGCTTGCTTTGAAGCATTAAATAATTAAGTTCCTATGCAAGGGGTAAAAATCAATATAGTAAGATATTTTCTTGTATCTATTTGCATGTAGTTACATTATATTTTCTATCAATCGGGAATTTGAACTATGTATTTCATAGCTAGTTTCGTCATACGGGAAAAATTTGTACCGCACTCGTGTGAATCTCATGGCTAATTCCGTCTAATTGGGAGAACATGCACTATAATTGTTTTGATGTATAGTCGGGTTTTACATCAACGAGGAATATATGTGTGGTGCATATTCTAGAGAAATTTATTCTCATCTAGAAAAATTAAGTTGCTGACCATCAAATACGATTGTCGCGAGTTGTAGCATTTTGATAACAACACACTAGAGTAGAGAAACAGAGGTGAGGAGAAACCGTCAACTTTTTGACGCTTTCTTCCTTCTGTTCTACTGGTTGGCGTTACTCTATTTAGAAGCTCTATTTTTCGCCGTTTGGAGTTGTGTGTGTTCTGCTGTGTATGTGTGCCGTATCCGTGGGTTGGCTGTGCTTGAGCTGGTGGACGACGGCTGTGTATGCGTGCCTCCTCTGTTTTCTAGGGGAGGGTAGAGGTTGGTTCAAAATACTGGCAAAATCTCGGATTTCATCTCTCCCCCGAGATTTCAATCTCTAATTTCATCTCTCCCCCAAGATTTCAAATCCTGACCGAATAAAAAATATTTAAAAAATTCAAATTACTACAGTATTTTCAAAAAATCTCAACAAATTTCATCAAGATTTTAGAAATTTGACCAGATTTCAACTTTTTGGACCTGGTTTGGGTTGATACCTCTTAAGAATGTTATCTTTCAAAAAAATTTGTTGAAAACCCAAATTTTTGAGATGTTTTATAAAAATAATAGAAATACTGTCAAATTTTTATAAAAATGTACAAGCTTCATCATGCTTTGAAAATTTTTGGTACTATATTTAGTGGTCTAGGATGATAAAAAAAATATCCAAAATAATTGAACTTCATTTGTTATCTTTAAAAAAGTAAAAACACAAGGAACATAAATGAGATAGTAACCTTGTTAGAATTTTATAAATTTGCTCGACTGTGATAATGATCTAAAATTTTTTAGAATAGCTTAATAATTGCCTCAAAACCTTCTATAAATGTTAAAAAATTCCAAACCCATTTTGGTTTCTCAATAAAATCATGATCCAAAATTATACATGAAAGCTTTTATCAGGACATCAGCACTGACATAATTTTTTAAAAACCTCAGGCTTAATCATCATCTAAAAATTTTATAGAAACATTAGTGATACGTCAGCACCATCCACAAAATTTTTTAAAATTTGCTAACGTGGTTTGAAAATTTTATAGGAACATCAATGGAGAATTCTAATATTTAATTTGGTCACATGAAATCTTAACATGAGTACCTAAGTAACCTAATCATAAACCTAACCTAATTATAAGACCATATATATACCCTAACCTAACCTAATCATAAGTCCATAAACCCCTAACCTAACTTAATCATAAGTCCATAAACCCTAATCGATAGTTCTGGACCAAATCTCGGCATTCTTTACCGAAATCTCGCAGGAGCTAAGCAACATAGCCAGTGGAGAAATCTCGGTATGTGTGTCCGAAATCTCGGTATTTTTCCTCAGATTAGAACATTTATGTGACGGATTGCTGTGATTTATGGCCGGATAAGGAAAGGAAGGGCTGCTAGTTAGCTAGGTAGTAGTATGTACTGGTCAGTTCTCAGTGCATACATGAAGCATACATGTACTGGTCAGTGCTCAATGTGTCTGCTAGTTAGCTGGGAATGAAAGGGTGTTGGATACATACATCATACATGAACATCTTCCATATACTGCACAGTGAAAACATAAGACATTTACCGGTGAGGTTTTTACCAGTACAGTACCACTTCAGAATTTTTGAAAATTTCTCAGGTTAGATCATTATCTAAAAATTTAATGAGAATATTAGTGATGTGTCAGGACCAAATGAGAATATTAGTGATGTGTCAGGACTATCTATAAAAATTTTCAAAAATTTTTAACATGGTTTGATCATTTTTCATTTGGTTCAAATTTACGGTAAAGCTTATATTAGGACAATAGCACTATCAGAATTTTTAAAACTTCCTCAGGCTTATCATTTGAAAATTTTATGGGAACATTAGTGATATGTCAGAACCATCCACAAAAATTTTCAAAATTTTCTAATATGATTTGAACTATTTTTCATTCAGTTAAAATTTATCAAGATTTCGGCCATTTCGGCCGAGATCTCAGAAATCCTGATCCACCAAAATTTGGATTTGAATTTTTCTTTTTAGATTTCGTTTAAAATTATGAGATCTTACCGAAATTTTAAATTTTGATCCTCTCTGTGATATGATAGAAACCAAAATTTGGAACCTTAGGTAGAGCAGCTTCGGCGCACGGTTGGATAACTAACAATCTCCAAGCAACAGCATGCGCGTCGTTTTGATTTTTGATGCATTCGATCAGTTAATTGCTATGCGTACACACTAATCGTACCAGGGAAATGTACCCATCAATGCCATAGGGGCCGGTCCTTGTCCTCTAGTCTAGGTGCACATATCGGTTGCTTGTGTCACCGAATCTGTCCAGAGACAGCCATGCATGTTGATGACGTAAGCCGGTGGTGGTTAGTTTCTTTTGTTTTGTACTAGTTTTATTACTAATCTTTGGGAGATCTTATCTTTTTAAACCAGCAGCCGGATTTGTGATCGGTTTGAACTTTCACGTTCCTTGCCAAAAAAATCATTCAAAATGAGTCTAATATTGAATATATTACATATAGAAAAATATTTAACGATAGGTAGACCTGCACATCATAGTTTTCATTCAGAGAATTCTATTGGCCACATGCTACTCTTACACATGTATTACTAGTTCAATGCCCGTGCGTTGCTACGAAAAATAAAATTGGTAATGAAATATAAAGGTCAAGCAATAAAAGGAAATTGTGCTACAAGATCAAACATCTATTTCTCTCGATTACAAAAGTTTTTATGGTTTCTCCTCCAACATGAATTAAAACCAAATACATCCACATTCATCATATTTAGAGAAGATATTCTTAGTATATGTCCCAAAAAATCTTAAAATAAACAATTACATTGCAACACGACCTGGATATCATTTAGATCAAAACTTTGTCTATGATGTGAGTACTTCTTTGTAGACAATGTTTTTTGTGATGTTTCCATGAGTTTTTACTCTTTGTACTTCTTTTGTGTTGTCTATTATCCATTGCAATTGACCAAAAGCAAGCATCACCATTTTACTCCTTTCAAGAAAAAAACATGCAGTTCCCACCTTAGCAAGATCTTTAGAACTCACGGATCACATCAAACCATTTTGGAGAATAGATCATCTAGAGCTGAGTACATGGGCTGGGCAGCTCTGGGCCTCTCCACCTTCCCGAACAGGATATTGCTTGTGGTCAAGTAAGCGTCCCCGTAGAAGCTCAGTTTGGTTTCTGATCTGGTTGTCAGAACATTTCCTTCCAGTGAGACCCCAATGAAGGCACCTGTTCGAAGTTTTCAAATAAAGAAGTTTATGAATCAAGAGGATATTGAGATAACTGTGTTATGACTTACGAACTTCCCAAAAGGTAGAGCCAAAAATAGAAGATTATTTTTTACTTGCAAAGATTTCCTCTGGCTAATGAGTGGATTGAATCTGAGCCTTTTTCTTCTTCTTTCAGAAATACAACTACAAAAATTACTTTTCCAATTATTATTTAACATGCAACAATAAACAGTTAAACACCCAAGAAAAAGACAGTTAAAAGGTGATAAGAGATATTAGAAAGCTCAGTCCAGTACGTAAAAACTTCCATTTGGAATTCTACTCAATAACAATACCGGAAACATGCTGGTTCCCACCCATTTTATTATTTCTAATATTAAGCATACATTCAAAAGAAGAGCACCGTCAAGAGGCAGTTTTGTCATTAGTACCTTTGCTGCAGCTGTAAGTGTAGCATATCCCAGAACCTTTTTCACTGGCCCGAACATCTGCTTCAAAGGCTTTGCCGATTGGTCCTGCAGCCGCACTCAATCCTGCCCCAAGAGAAAGATGCATGCGGCTGCTGAATGCCTTGACAGCTTTATGATCATGAAGCACAACTATAAAATCTGTCAATTCTTCCCCAATCTGGAAAATACAAAGAAATGCCTAATCAAAGGGAGAACAACAATCTCCTAACTTCCATTAAAGATTAAAATTTTCTTTTGGTATTTACAACGAGGAATAATTTTAACAAAGGACAACCTTGCTAAACGAAATTGGAATGGGAATCCAAAATGTTGTTTCTATAATTGTAATGAAACAATCCAGCATTTATTTTTTGATTGCCATCATTCCAAAAATATTTGGCGAATAGTGCATATTGCTACTGGTTTACCATTGCCGAAGTCTTTTACACATATGATTGGTCATTGGTTAAGTGGCCTTGAGAAGAGTGTGAAGAGAATGATTTTTGTGGGAAGTGCTGCTCTTTTATGGGCTATTTGGTGTACACGCAATGATCTCATCTTTGCGAGCAAACATTATTCTTCTTTTATGCAGGCTACGTTCAGAGGGACATACTGGCTGCGGTTTTGGGCCCTATTGTAGTCTGACGACAAGAGAGAGACCATTCGAGGGGTATGCCATACATTGGAGGTTGTGGCGTTGGAATTTTTTTGCTAAGAATGGATGGAGAAACAATTATAGAATTTGCTTTTAATTTTATGTTCTCTTTGTCGTTTTTTCAATAACGTTCACGAAAGTGATATTTGTAAGAACTTGGCTGCGTGCATTTCCAGAGGCCGGATTTGATCCTTTATCTAAAAAAAACAACAGATTGTAGTTCAGTGTCCAAATCATCCCAGTGCTTCAATATCAACTTACTCTTTACATTGTGAAGATCTCCAGTATAAATGGGCCAACATGCTTAAATACATTTCACAAAGTTGTTCAGGACAAACTGAAAAAGAAGGGAGATGAAGATGTCACATGGATTGTGTATAGCAGTGATAAGAAAAACATGAGTAAACCATAAGAGGAACTTACGATAGTTCATCCAAATAGCGCAAAATCTCCTGGAAATCACTGAACTCTCCACTTGCTCCAATAAGGCTATGCTTACCAACTGCCTTAATGCGCTCCACACTCTTGTATCGCAAAGTTGACCCATAGGAGGCTGCAAAAGGAGTTAAAGAATAAATTCCACATTGCACAAACTATATTTATCAGTGCTGAATAATCAACAACTAACCTCCAGTGTCACATGCCATGATCACACCGTCCTTGTATTTCAGTGCAATTACTGAGGTGCCAGTCACATAAATCCACCTGTTGATGTGATACAATGGCGAGAAATCACATAATATGGATAGATGTATCAAAAGAAGCAAAACAACACCATGAAAAAGTTGAACTCTAATGCAACACTAAAAGAACGCTTAGACACTGAAGATATTTTTGAAAAATAATGAGCATACAGTTCTCTATAATCATCTTGAATAACCAGAAAAGACATTATAACTGTTGGCTTGGTTAATTAAGAGTTAAGACTGACCTTAGACTTGGAACTTATTTTGCAATATTAACACCAAAAGCATACAGACCAGTAAACGTTCTGATGAAGAATTTAGCTCCCACAAAGGTAGAAATTTGAACAGCTGATTCAGTTTGACCTACAAGAATACTACTTGGCCCGTTGTTACAAGTTACAGCAGAAGGATGATTGGACCCAAAGAAACAGCAATAGTGTCCAAAATGTAAAACTTTCTTAGTACAAACAACCAAAACCCTCACTTTATCATCTTCCTTTTTTGGTATTCAAGCAACTATTCACAAGAATGGGCGGATGCGGCGAAGGAGGGGAGGATAAGCGAGAGAAGTTTGGTATCGTTCCGATCTTGTATCTGAAGGAGAGTAGGCGATGGCGTGATGCGAATTACAAACGGATAAGCACGGGAGGTCCGCTGTTGCGCGTGGGAGGTTGGAGGGGAAGGCCGATGGTAATGCTGTCTGGACCCATGTGTCAGGGTGAAGGTGGAGAACGGACGTGACACCACCAACTCAAAATTAGAAGTAGTAGAGATTTAGGCCACTACCTTTTACTTTATTTATTTATTTATTAAACAACGGAAAGACACAATTTGTTCTTAGACGCGTCCACGGAGATAAACAAAAACTTTAAGTTACTGACATGACCATGAGGAATTATTCACTTTTCTAGTTCTCTTACCTTATTTTTTTTTTGTAAATCTAGCTCTTCCATACACGCATTTACAGATTTAGACCCCCTCTCCCACCACGAAGGTGTGGCAGGAGATATCTGTCCCCTGCTACACTCAGAGAGAGCAAGAGCCGATGGGTGAGCATAGCTGCAGGTGCTGCCGTACACGGGGAGTGAGGGAGCAGCGTGCTACCATAGTCGGTGAGCGTAGGAGGGGCGCTGCCATGGCCGGCGAGCGAGGGAGGCGCGTTCCATGGTAAGAGAGCGTGGAAGGTGGCACGTGTCACCTTCTAACGCTTTTGCAGTCTGGAACGGAACTTTATTTGCAATTCCGTCTAGGAGGAGGTCATATTTGTAAAAAATTAGATAGCGGGCTTAAAAACAATGATCATTTCCACCGTGAGCATAAAGTGTCATATGAACCACATTTTGGACCAACATGCAGTTTGATGTAAGTGTAATTATGCACCAAAGAGTAATATACTCTGGTAAAACGTTTAGCTATAAATGTCCCTGTGAGCCCGGTGAGAAATGTAGTGGTTTCCATTCTATTTTCATTTACAAAATACTTTCTATGCATTCATGCTCTAACTAGCATGAAACTTTGTGGCTTTTAGAGTGCAAGATAGCATGAAATTTCCTACTAGTATTAACCAAAAAATGCAAGACATACACGACGAATAGTTAAAATCCGGTGGTGGTGGGTTTGGGGGGAGGGGGATGGTTGTAGAAAAATTTTAATGGCTAGTAAGATCATGAAATACATGACCTCGCATAAGAAGTAAACTTCAACCAGACTTGGTTTAATTGCAGGAAGGCAGTTTGGATATTTCATTGTTCTGTTTTTGAGTCGAAGTTCGACTAACACTAATTATTCAATAAGCAGTCTCCTAATGGTGACATCCAACCGTTTTCCCTTCTTACTGCAAAACCAGTGGTGCCCAAGGTTGAGGTTTATCCTGGTAAGAACAAATGGGTAGACATGATGGTTTGCTCCAGTAATATATAACAAATGCCTCGTCTGTTGTGGGCAGGGTTTGCAATATCGTTTTAGGGTGGAAAATTGAACCTTGCACGGCACCGATTGATGAAAATTGGTCAAAAATCACCAAAAACCAAACGGTTTGCAAAGTCAAAGGTATTTGAAATCTGCGGTCAAACTAGGGCAAAAAATCTAAAAAATCAGTCGATTCAGTCGATTATCGAACGATTTTTAGGGAAAATCAACAACTCACTGGAAAATGCAAAAAAATGAAGGAAAATTGTGGAAAATTAGTAAAAATCCTATAAAGGCCCAAAAAATAGGAAAATGTTACAAATGCATAAAAGAATAAGAAAATGTATGATAAAATTCTAGCATGATCTTTCCTACATTTTAAGACATTGTCAAGTTGTAAAGTACATATTTTGCAATAATAACACAGCTATGGAAAAATATGAAAAAATATGGAAAAATTTCAACATGACCTTTGCTATATTTTAGATAATCTAATGCTGTAAAGTAGGAATTTAGTAATAATATCTGAACAAATAATACTTCATTTTAATACCATTCGCAAATCAATCCAACAAGTCCACATTTCAATAGCGTGCATATGACATTTGAATTCAACATGTCTCACCCAAAATGAATGTTTGCACTTGGCATATATTCGTCGTCCTTCCATTGTCACTCATATGCCCTGTTGGACCTACATGAATGCTATTGTAATGCTGCAGATCGTTTTCCAGGGTTTCTTGGCCAGAATTGTTGAGTAGTTTTTAAATGCATTTTATTCTTTTTCCCCCTAGCCCTTTTATTTAGTGCTTCCACTTATTGGGTAATATAAAGAAGATAGAGGGAGGGGGAGCCAGCCGTTTTTCTTTTCTTTCCATAAGTCCTCCAGCCCAGCCGCTCCTCCCGACTCCAAGTGTCGATCGCGCCTCCTCATGGCGCCTTCTTGCTCTGGTGGTGCCCTCCTGCGCTCTCGAGCTCCCTCTGGTGCCGACCCCAGCTCCCCTCTGGCCACCTGCTGCTCTGCTGGCTGCCGTCTCAGAGCCCGCTGGCTACGCCGCCGTGTCGCCTCCCGGCACTTTCGCCCGCCGGCCCCTACCGGCGCCGGTGACCCTTTGCCCCGGCCATGCAGCTCTACCCCCCTTCCTCCTGTGTTTCCTTGAGGTAAAACCCTAGAAATGTGGGGATTTAATTGTTGCATGCAAGGTGCTTGTTGTAATGCCTACAAGTAGTTGCTTTGCATTTCATGGCATGATAAATGTGAAGGTTAAAGAGTAGGAATTTTATGTTGGATACTGGACCTCTATGATTGATTTGCATGACTTGTAAACTAACTTAGTCTCTGTTCTGCTGAATAAGTTCCACATGCTGATATGTGTGGTTGATTCAAACGATGATTTGGGGACCAGGGGACCCTACGTCAGAACTGATCCTAAGGTAAACTATGCTCTAGAGTCAATAAATTGTGCGTAGAGCTAGTTTCTGTTGGCTAGTGCAATATGGCTTTTCAATGGCTGCAAATCATCTTAGGTCTCAGCTGTGTCAGCCTATGTAGCTTGCATATTTGAGTTATCCCCTCTCTGTAGAATCTTGACACTTGCTCGCTTATAGCTGAGCTTAAAGATCGGGTTGATTTCTTCATATGGAATTTTAGACTATAGCTGCTTCCAGAAAGTAAATGTGCTTGTGATAGTTTATTCAAACTCAGACTTCTGGATAATAAAATGCTTTCTTGCAATGAAATACTTTACATATATATGATGGGTACAGATGTTACTTTCTACTTGCTCCTTTTTTTCCCCAATTCTACCTGTGAATTTGCATGCTAGGTTTGTGAAGAATGTATTGGAGAAAGATAGCTGTGCATCTGCGGCTTTTCCTGTTCCACTTCGTTGGACTTCGAAGCGTTCCCGGATAGCAACCTTAGGGAACTCAATCAGTTTGAAAGTCTCTGGTTCTGCATCCGTCTATCAGTTGAAACTCATGATATGGGAATCTTTAAGGGGTTGGTGGTTTCTAGCGCCACAATGGGCCGTCAGTTTCTCGCCGAGGTTAAAGGCAAGTGCATCAATTGATTGAACTTTGTGAATTGTAGATTTAATGTCATAATTGATTTGATATGTGACCCGCTAATGCTTGTTGTGGTTATATTGACAACACTAGTATGGGTAGGCTATGTGAGTACCCATGAATGAAACTTGCATGTGCATCCTTGTTTGTTTGCTATGTGTGCTACATTGAAGAATTATGTGCCTTGTCTATGAGACTTGTTGTGATAACTTATGTTCCATGTTGGTGCTTGCTAGTAGGATTAGGGTATATTTGATATTAAAGACATGAGTTTTGAGTCAAGAATAATGGTTCAATTCATATTCATGATAAAAGATTATGGTTTTTGTATGAAGTATTGATGATAAATGAATGTGAGACGGAATATGGAATTTGATTATGAAATGGTTTGATTTATGATCAAGATAGATGGAATTAGTAATTACTCGAGTATTGGTGATGTGAGTATGAATGTGAATGTTGAGGATGTGATTATGAGTGTTGAGAATATGATTATGAGCGTTGAGAATATGATTATGAGTGTTGAGAAGGTGAATACGGAAGTTGAGAATTTGGATATGATGTTAAGAATGGCATTTGCATATGTGCATTCATGAAAAGTGCATTGAGCCAGGGCGGTGAGAAAGTCATACGGACTGTATGACTAATCCAAAGGTGCTCGGAGTTCCTACTCGTAGTCCCATCTAATTTGGCGTGAATGGGAGCGGTGTTATCGTGGGACCCGCCATGGGTAGCGGGCAAGTCCTGTTCGTGAGGCCCTTCTACGGATGGTTGGGTTTGAGGGCACGACGACGGGTGGTGCTCGCAATACCGGTATTTGCTAAGAAAGAGGAGATGAGTCATGCATGATGCATCATATGCATAAGAGTGCATCATATGCATGAGAATGGCGAAATGAGATGAGCATATGAACATGTAAGCATTGCATTGCATTGACAAATGATGAATCATATTTGATGAGTTGATTGTAATGTATGAATATGAGATTCTTCATTTGTTTGGCGTATTTGCATTTGCATTGCATTGACAAATGATGAATCATGTTTAATGAGTTGATTGTGTTGCATGGATATGAGATTCTGCTTTTGTATGTTTTGTGCACTTGAGTATGAAAGCATAAATGTATTACATTGCATTGTGTGTTGCAACTTATAAATGAGATTGATGAGAATGGGAAGAACAGGTTGAGGATTGAGGCATGGACTCATCCAGAAATGTTATTGAGGCAGGGGTAAGAGTTAGTTATGTTTTTGAGTTGGTTGTGGTAAGTGGAGTTAGTTATTGCTTCGTTTACTGGTTGATTTCCAGATTGTAATGGCTATATTAAAGTCTAGAGTAAAAGTAATTCAGTTGAATTCATTACTTTTATTATTGTTGCACTTTGCTGAGTCTTGGACTCACGCTTGTTTACTTCTGCTTTAGGTACCTTGAAGATGATTCATCGGCCGAGTAGTAGCACGAGCACGACTTCACCACCAACAACCCGGTTAATTGACTTGTTAAAGATGGTTGTAATAAATGCGAGTGTATTATGTTGATCGGTTTGCGTAGATGGTTGATGGCCGATGGAAAATGTGATTGATTATCTAAGGACCTGTTAGAATGATATCATATAACTACGATTGTTCTTTTGTCTGCTGAGTGGATGTCCTCTGTTTTAGAGAGGTCATGCCGAAATTTTGTAAATTTCGGTGACTTAGCTTTAAGCCGGTTGAAGAGTTTAGAGATTAAATTCAGTTTCAATCTTTTTCGAGAGGTGTTGTTTGTTATTTAGGGTTTTTGGTAGCATTCGCAGCGTGGTTGGTGTCGGGGTGTTACAGCTATGTTAATAAAAAATCGAGTTGCAATGAAATGAAACATTACCTTTAGGGATGGTAGTATTGTTGGCTATGTACACTTGGTTGACCATGTTATACTCCTCTATGGACATCATCACCAACCCTCGTATAGCTAGTAACTCCGGTTTGTATTCGTGCTAGCTTTGTCTTGTCCATGGGCTAGTCATTTGCCACTGTTGGTATAATATGGCATAAAAGTCAGGATCTTGCCACTCATTTGCCATTGGGTGGGAGGTTGTGTCTGAGCTTTCAGGATGGCGTAGTCATAGTGGCCAGATGAGCCATAGCCATAACTCTCTTGCATCTCGACGATGCTGAACGAGCTAGAGCTATCCTGCGGTACGTCATGGCTATGTCAATGATCCATTCCCTTTCTTGCAGTAGTCGTCCTCTATGACTATGGAGCGCCATGATCTTTGTCATGTGTGGTATGAGTGTACTAGTACTCCCCTATAAATTCTATGGGACGTTGTCCTTGTGAGCAAGAAGTAAGAGGGATAGAGGCACCGTTACCGAAGTCACCACCATCGATGTTCATCTTGGAGCTACTATCATTAAGCTCTTGGTACGGCGGGCTTGAACAGTCCCTAGGAGTGCTATTAGTCAAGTTATCACTCCCTACATAATATTCCTCCTCTATGGGAAACTTCCCCTTTCCTTTCTGAACCTCTCTTCCCCCATTCCCTTCTTATTCTTCGTCCTATCTAGGTCGCACTGAAAGTACTCACGAACCTCCTTAAGAACTTGACTACAATGGACGACATTCGTATCGCGCTCTACCAAGTGGTACTTCATTCAGGTTGCATCGCCTCCTTTCTTCTCTTAGTGATAGTACTTGAATCAAAATCTGGTTCCCATCTTATCACCATGCCCCCACACAATGTCGTCCTGGTCTGCTATCTACTAATACAAAACAACAAGCATTCAGTTAATACAAAATATCAAGTTAATGTGAGTTCTAGCTAACAACTATATGTATACGCTAGCAATGAAAGTCATTACATCAGTAAATGCTAAGAGCTATATGTATGTGTTAGCAATAAAAGGCATTACATCAGTTCTTGCTAACAACTATATGTTTTTTCCCTACCCCTAACCCTATCTACTGCTCAATTTTTAATGCTAACTCTAACCCTAATCACATGGTAATGTGCTATCCAAGGCTGCAATGAGATATCATCTACTGTCATTCATTCACAAAGAGTCGAAAATTGAACAAACATATCAAAAATCACTAGGTTTTAGTCGAAAATCGACGTTTTCTGACGCTAATTGACGTGTCTGCAACACTTTTGATTTTCGCTATGGTACTAGTGATTATCAACCAAATCCGGTTGATTTTCGACCTTCAGCGGCGATTTTAGTGTAGGCGGTGGCTGGATCTGGCTGGAGGCGTCTCGATCTGGGTGTGAGGGTGTTGAATGAAGTGGGAAGCTCAATGATTGTGTCCAAACAACCACTAGGCGTCTTAAAATGTCCTTGCTTCATTCATGGGTCTAACCGAGCTATTGGGCCTCTATTGTGGGCTGCAGGCCTGCTATTGTTTTTTTATCCTTTTCAATTTTTTATTTTCGGTTTTGATTGAAATACGTCTCCCAAATTCGGTTTTTTTAAAAAAAAATTATCCCAGGTTTCACAAAGCTATTAATACAAATTTTAGAGAAATTTAGGATAATTTTTTGCAAATTGTCTAATTTTTTGAATATTAATTTAAATTAGATTAGTTTACCTACCTGTTTCAGAAGCCGAACCAGCTTGAAACGCCCAGTTATCGCAGTTTTCCGTTGATAATGGACGATTTCGTAAATCTTGTCTTGGGTTCTTGATTACCGAGAGACCAACATGTGGACGAGTAAAGCAAAAGACACAGGAGCGGACAACACTGGCTGCCTTCGTATCTCCAAACCAGTATCAAGAGTCAAAAACCAATTGTTTTGGCATGGTTTATATAGCTTTACAAGCACAACGGCACCAAATCGTTAATGATATATATGAGAATTTGGATGAATCTTCGTTGCTCAATTTTATGCATGAACGGGATAATAAGAAGCTAGAAAACATTTAGAAGATCTCAGAGTGTTTTGGATATTGATTTGCTTAATATACATGCCATCGGTACTCAAGAACCTTAAAATTTTGAAATTTTGTGCACCCACTCATCAATCTTTTCACTTCACTTCAACTGCGAACTTTTCGGGAGGGTAATTTCTAAAGACTGCATACAGTGAATTAGATGAATTAGGGTGCAATGATGGTAATTTTCAAACTTCCTCCCACTTACTCGTCTTAGCTGGTACGCACTCCTGTGAGTTCGGCCATTATTCCTCGGCTCTAGTGAGCCGATGATGCATGGATCTACCATGATGATGCTGGCGTCCACCCTCTTAAACCGTGCCACCATACACCCCTGTGTCTTTTTTCTTCAATACGGTTGCATGATAAATTAACCGAACCGAACCAGCTAGGTCTAACCACTGTGATGCGACAAAAAGGGAGGAGTCCCGCGTGAAGCGAGGAAGGAGTGGGGCTGGCGTGGTGAGGTGGAGGCTGACAGAAGGGGGAAGAGAGAGGTCGATGCTGGCGGCAAAAAACTGCAGAGACGGGGACGATGGAAAGAGGGGAGGTGGGGAATTTTGTAGGTATGGTGTCGCTGTTAAGCAAGCAAGAGAAAGGCAAGGGAGGGAGAGCAAAAGAAAAACTACAGAATTTTGAGTGGGAGTTTGATTCAAATGCTTATTGTAATTTAGGGTCCATATGATAGTAAGGGCCTGTTTGGTAGAGCTCCCTCTGATTCTGATTCTCTGTTAGAAGTGATTCTCCGAGAGAAGTGATTCTATCGCTGAAAGTGATTCTCTAACGAATCCATAGGATAAACTCTATGGAGAAACTGACTCTTTGTTGGAAGTGAATCAAGAGAAGCAGCTTTTTCAGCTCCCAGCCCCTAGTTCATTTCGGAGAATCACTTCACAGGAATCACCGTGGGAGCGATTATCAGAAAACAACTATTTGGCAGAGCTCCACAGATTCACTCCGCAGAAGCTGGGAGCAGAGCTTTGCCAAACAGGGCCTAACTTCTTAATTTTTTCTATGTGTGGTTGGCAATTTGTTGAAAATGTAGATAATGATAACTTACGGTGCAACTTCGAACTTTCAAGAATCATAATACTGGTAGTAATTTTTGAACCTAATTAAGCTGATGATTTGTTAAAATTGCAAAAGTAAATGATCGCATAACACACTGATTTCTGCACATGATCATTGAGCTCAGGCCAACAAAGACAAACTAGGGACGTCCAGTCCAGAATAAACTGGAAAGCATGCATGAGTGGACTGCGTGCTCGGTCCATAAGAGGGAATCGCGAGGGCTCGGTCCAGAAACGTTAGTATTAAAGCATACACGGTTGCGTTCTAGTCACACAAAGCTGAAGAATAACTTCTTTAGAACAGATGCATGTTGGAGAAGGCAACGTATCCTGTGCACACAGACCTTCCCGTGTACACACCATGCATAGGATATGTTGCCGTTGGAGAAGGCATATTGGTCCACAAAGACCGATTGCCATGCACCACCCAACAATGCCATATGGGCCCGGTCCTTGTTTGATCATATCCTTGATACGTCTCTAGTTGCACATGCAGGGTGATGAGATAGCCATGCATGTTGATGACGTAAGCATGTAGGTTTTCCTACTGTACATGATAGACGATACAACTCACGCACACAATACTCGTGATACACACTCACGCACACATGTGTGTGTCTTTTACACGCTAATGAAGCAATTTCCGTTGAACACGCTACGTGTGTATCTATTTTATTATTGGTGAGCGATGCGTTTGATCAGAGTTCAACGAGATGGCTAAGCGCTCACGGTGTCCCTGCTAACCGAGCAACGCTCAGTCCTCCGTAAGCAGGTAGGTTAGTTCTTTATGTTTTGTACTAGTTTTATCACTAACTAGTCATGTGCCCGTGCGTTGCAACGAAAACTCAATTTGCAATAAAAAATTTATTTACAAACAACACTAACTCTGTCTGAATGATATTGTTCACTCTAAATGTGCAATGGTTGAATGTTTAAATCAATTCATTGAAACACATAAAACAGATGATTTGTTGCGAGTGCTCGCGGGAGTATGCCCTGGTGCCCGGCCTACGGCCGCAGCCGGGAGGCTTACTCGCCACGAGGAGTTTGGTTGTACGGAGCCACCGACCGGTTATCGACGGCGCGCCTGAGATAAGTTTGGTGGCAACAAAAGCGCGCGCTTTCAGTTCTCATCTCCTTTTATTCATGCTGCGAATCATAACAAACCCCCTAATCGTGGCTGCCTGGCTAGGAAAGAATAAAATCTTAACTAAATGGGAAACTAATTGACTCATAATAGGAAAGCTTATAAAAGGAAATAGAGAAGACTAAAAGGAAATATCTTATTTGTTGCGCCTGTAGTAGACTCTGTCAATGCCCTTATCAATACTCCCCCCCTCCACATTCAGACTGTCCTCAGGCTGAAAATCAGGGAAAGATCGGCGGAACTCCACTGCGTCCTGCCAAGTAGCTTCTTCTGGAGATCCCCCTGACCATTGCACAAGAAACTGCCGACACCCTTGGGTGAACCTTTGAGCCAACACGCGAAATGGAGTAGCCTCTGTAGTTGCTGATGTTGAGGATGATGCTTCAACCGGCAAGGGCGGAATGCTATCAGGCGGGGTCCCCCGGAATGGTTTTAGCATAGAGACGTGGAAAACATCATGAATGCGAGCTGTTTCCGGCAATGCCAAGCGGTAGGCGACCTCGCCAATGCGGCCAACCACACCTGTAAGGACCAAAATAGCGAGGCGAGAACTTGTTTTGTGCTACAGTGCGCATGGAGAGCCGACGGTGGGGTTGTAGTTTAAGCCAAACCCACTCGCCTACTGAAAAGGAAACCTCCGATGGTGACGATCATCTTGTTGTTTCATCCGGTTCTGGGCTGTCGAAGATGGTGGCGCACGGTGAAGAAGGTCATCCCGATCGACGGTCGCGCATCTACAGCATCAATAGGAGTGGCACTCGGCAATATGGCACCATGGATGGGGTGGCCTGCCATAAACTAGCTCAAAGGGCGTCATTCGAGGGCGGAGTGATAGGAGGAGTTGTAGCGAACTCCGCCAGGGAAGCCATCAGACCCATGAAGAAGGCATGTCGGTTGTGAGGCAACAAAGGTACATCTCGATGGTGCGGTTGAAAACATCGTTTGCCCGTCCGTCTGTGGATGATAAGCGGAAGACATGAGGAGCTTGATACCACAGCGCTTGAAGAGGTCTTGCCAAAAGGTGCCGAGGAAAACCGGTCCCGATCGGAGACAATCGACTCGGCATGCCATGGAGTCGCACAATCTGATCGAAGAAGAGAAGTGATTCTATCGCTGAAAGTGATTCTCTAACGAATCCATAGGATAAACTCTATGGAGAAACCGACTCTTGGTTGGGAGTGAATCAAGAGAAGCGACTTTTTCAGCTCCCAACCCCTAGTTCATTTCGAGAATCACTTCACGGAATCACCCCGAGCGTTTATCGGAAAACTACTATTTGGCGAGCTCCACAGATTCACTCCGTGGTCGGGAGCGAGCTTTGCCAAACAGGCCTAACTTCTTAATTTTTTCTATATGTGGTTGGCAATTTGTTGAAAATGTAGATAATGATAACTTACGGTGCAACTTCGAACTTTCAAGAATCATAATACTGGTAGTAATTTTGAACCTAATTAAGCTGATGATTTGTTAAAATAGCAAAAGTAAATGATCACAGAACACACTGATTTCTGCACATGATCATTGAGCTCAGGCCAAAAAGACAAACTAGGGACGTCCAGTCCAGAATAAACTGGAAAGCATGCATGAGTGGACTGCATGCTCGGTCCATAAGAGGGAATCGCGAGGGCTCGGTCCAGAAACGTTAGCATTAAAGCATACACGGTTGCGTTCTAGTCACACAAAGCTGAAGAATAACTTCTTTAGAACAGATGCATGTTGGAGAAAGAACGATCCTCGCACACAGACCTTCCCGTGTACACACCATACACACCATGCACAGGATATGTTGCCGTTGGAGAAGGCATATTGGTCCACAAAGACCGATTGCCATGCACCACCCAATAATGCCATATGGGCCCGGTCCTTGTTTGATCATATCCTTGATACGTCTCTAGTTGCACATGCAGGGTGATGAGATAGCCATGCATGTTGATGACGTAAGCATGTAGGTTTTCCTGCTGTACATGATAGACGCATACAACTCACGCACACAATACTCGTATACACACTCACGCACACATGTGTGCGTCTTTTACACACGCTAATGAAGCAATTTCCGTTGAACACGCACGTGTGTATCTATTTTATTATTGGTGAGCGATGCGCTTGATCAGAGTTCAACGCAGATGGGCTAAGCGCTCACGGTGTCCTGCTAACCGAGCTACGCTCAGTCCTCCGTAAGCAGGTAGGTTAGTTCTTTATGTTTTGTACTAGTTTTATCACTAACTAGTCATGTGCCCGTCATGCTGTAACGAAAACTCAATTTGCAATAAAAATTTATTTACAAACAACACTAACTCGTCTCAATGATATTGTTCACTCTAAATGTGCAATGGTTGAATGTTTAAATCAATTCATTGAAACACATAAAACAGATGATTTGTTATGAGTGCTCATGGGAGTATGCCACGGTGCTCGCCCCACTGACCGCAATGGGAGGCTTACTCGCCACGAGGAGTTTGGTTGTACGGAGCCACCGACCGGTTATCGACGGCGCGCCTGAGATAAGTTTGGTGGCAACAAAAGCGTGCCGCTTTCAGTTCTCATCTCCCCTTTTTATTCATGCTGCCGAATCATAACAAACCCCCCTAATCAGGGCTGCTGGCTAGGAAAGAATAAAATCTTAACTAAATGGGAAACTAATTGACTCATAATAGGAAAGCTTATAAAAGGAAATAGAGAAGACTAAAAGGAAATATCTTATTTGTTGCGCCTGTAGTAGACTCTGTCAATGCCCTTATCAATACTCCCCCCCTCCACATTCAGATCGTCCTCGGGCTGAAAATCGAGAAAGATCGGCGAACTCCACTGCGTCCTGCCAAGTAGCTTATTCGAGATCCCCTGACCATTGCACAAGAAACTGCCGACACCCTTGGGTGAACCTTTGAGCCAACACGCGAAATGGAGTAGCCTCTGTAGTTGCTGATGTTGAGGATGATGCTTCAACCGGCAAGGGCGGAATGCTATCAGGCGGGGTCCCCCGGAATGGTTTTAGCATAGAGACGTGGAAAACATCATGAATGCGAGCTGTTTCCGGCAATGCCAAGCGGTAGGCGACCTCGCCAATGCGGCCAACCACACTGTAAGGACCAAAATAGCGAGGCGAGAACTTGTTTTGTGCTACAGTGCGCATGGAGAGCTGACGGTGGGGTTGTAGTTTAAGCCAAACCCACTCGCCTACTGAAAAGGAAACCTCCCGATGGTGACGATCATACTGTTGTTTCATCCGGTTCTGGGCTGTCAGAAGATGGTGGCGTGCACGGTGAAGAAGGTCATCCCGATCGACCAGTGCGCAGTCTACAGCATCAATAGGAGTGGCACCCTGGCAATATGGCACCATGGATGGGGGTGGCCTGCCATAAACTAGCTCAAAGGGCGTCATTCGGAGGGCGGAGTGATAGGAGGAGTTGTAGCAGAACTCCGCCCAGGGAAGCCATCAGACCCATGAAGAAGGCATGTCGGTTGTGAGGCAACAAAGGTACATCTCGATGGTGCGGTTGAAAACATCAGTTTGCCCGTCCGTCTGTGGATGATAAGCGGAAGACATGAGGAGCTTGATACCACAGCGCTTGAAGAGGTCTTGCCAAAAGGTGCTGAGGAAAACCGGGTCCCGATCGGAGACAATCGACTCCGGCATGCCATGGAGTCGCACAATCTGATCGAAGAAGAGAAGTGATTCTATCGCTGAAAGTGATTCTCTAACGAATCCATAGGATAAACTCTATGGAGAAACTGACTCTTGGTTGGGAGTGAATCAAGAGAAGCAGCTTTTTCAGCTCCCAACCCCTAGTTCATTTCGGAGAATCACTTCACGGGAATCACCCTGGGAGCGTTTATCGGAAAACTACTATTTGGCAGAGCTCCACAGATTCACTCCGCAGAAGCTGGGAGCAGAGCTTTGCCAAACAGGGCCTAACTTCTTAATTTTTTCTATATGTGGTTGGCAATTTGTTGAAAATGTAGATAATGATAACTTACGGTGCAACTTCGAACTTTCAAGAATCATAATACTGGTAGTAATTTTTGAACCTAATTAAGCTGATGATTTGTTAAAATAGCAAAAGTAAATGATCACAGAACACACTGATTTCTGCACATGATCATTGAGCTCAGGCCAAAAAAGACAAACTAGGGACGTCCAGTCCAGAATAAACTGGAAAGCATGCATGAGTGGACTGCATGCTCGGTCCATAAGAGGGAATCGCGAGGGCTCGGTCCAGAAACGTTAGCATTAAAGCATACACGGTTGCGTTCTAGTCACACAAAGCTGAAGAATAACTTCTTTAGAACAGATGCATGTTGGAGAAGGCAACGTATCCTGTGCACACAGACCTTCCCGTGTACACACCATACACACCATGCACAGGATATGTTGCCGTTGGAGAAGGCATATTGGTCCACAAAGACCGATTGCCATGCACCACCCAATAATGCCATATGGGCCCGGTCCTTGTTTGATCATATCCTTGATACGTCTCTAGTTGCACATGCAGGGTGATGAGATAGCCATGCATGTTGATGACGTAAGCATGTAGGTTTTCCTACTGTACATGATAGACGCGTACAACTCACGCACACAATACTCGTATACACACTCACGCACACATGTGTGCGTCTTTTACACACGCTAATGAAGCAATTTCCGTTGAACACGCACACGTGTGTATCTATTTTTATTATTGGTGAGCGTATGCGTTTGATCAGAGTTCAACGCAGATGGGCGAAGCGCTCTACGGTGTCCCTGCTAACCGAGCAACGCTCAGTCCTCCGTAAGCAGGTAGGTTAGTTCTTTATGTTTTGTACTAGTTTTGTCACTAACTAGTCATGTGCCCGTGCGTTGCAACGAAAACTCAATTTGCAATAAAAAATTTATTTACAAACAACACTAACTTTGTCTGAATGATATTGTTCACTCTAAATGTGCAATGGTTGAATGTTTAAATCAATTCATTGAAACACATAAAACAGATGATTTGTTGCGAGTGCTCGCGGGAGTATGCCCTGGTGCCCGGCCTACGGCCGCAGCCGGGAGGCTTACTCGCCACGAGGAGTTTGGCTGTACGGAGCCACCGACCGGTTATCAACGGCGCGCCTGAGATAAGTTTGTGGCAACAAAAGCGTGCCGTTTTCAGTTCTCATCTCCCCTTTTTATTCATGCTGCCGAATCATAACAAACCCCCCTAATCAGGGCTGCTGGCTAGGAAAGAATAAAAGCTTAACTAAATGGGTAACTAATTGACTCATAATAGGAAAGCTTATAAAAGGAAATAGAGAAGACTAAAAGGAAATATCTTATTTGTTGCGCCTGTAGTAGACTCTGTCAATGCCCTTATCAATACTTCCCCCCTCCACATTCAGACTGTCCTCAGGCTGAAAATCAGGGAAAGTTCGACGGAACTCCACTGCGTCCTGCCAAGTAGCTTCTTCTGGAGATCCCCCTGACCATTGCACAAGAAACTGCCGACACCCTTGGGTGAACCTTTGAGCCAACACGCGAAATAGAGTAGCCTCTGTAGTTGCTGATGTTGAGGATGATGCTTCAACCGCAAGGGCGGAATGCTATCAGCGGGTCCCTGGAATGGTTTTAGCATAGAGACATGGAAAACGTCATGAATGTGAGCTGTTTCCGCAATGCCAAGCGGTAGGCGACCTCGCCAATCGCGCCAACCACCTGAAGGACCAAAATAGCGAGGCGAGAACTTGTTTTGTGCTACAGTGCGCATGGAGAGCGACGGTGGGGTTGTAGTTTAAGCCATACCCACTCGCCTCTTGAAAAGGAAACCGCCTGATGGTGACGATCATCTTGTTGTTTCATCCGGTTCGGGCTGTCGAAGATGGTGGCGTGCACGGTGAAGAAGGTCATCCCGATCGACCGGTCGCAGTCTACAAACATCAATAGGAGTGGCACCCGGCAATATGGCACCATGGATGGGGTGGCCTGCCATAAACTAGCTCAAAGGGCGTCATTCGAGGGCGGAGTGATAGAAGGAGTTGTAGCAGAACACCGCCCAGGGAAGCCATCAGACCCATGAAGAAGGCATGTCGGTTGTGAGGCAACAAAGGTACATCTCGATGGTGCGGTTGACAACTTCAGTTTGCCCGTCCGTCTGTGGATGATAAGCGGAAGACATGAGGAGCTTGATACCACAGCGCTTGAAGAGGTCTTGCCAAAAGGTGCTGAGGAAAACCGGGTCCCGATCGGAGACAATCGACTCTGGCATGCCATGGAGTCGCACAATCTGATCGAAGAAGAGAAGTGATTCTATCGCTGAAAGTGATTCTCTAACGAATCCATAGGATAAACTCTATGGAGAAACTGACTCTTTGTTGGGAGTGAATCAAGAGAAGCAGCTTTTTCAGCTCCCAACCCGTTGTTCATTTCGGAGAATCACTTCACGGGAATCACCCTGGGAGCGATTATCAGAAAACTACTATTTGGCAGAGCTCCACAGATTCACTCCGCAGAAGCTGGGAGCAGAGCTTTGCCAAACAGGGCCTAACTTCTTAATTTTTTCTATATGTGGTTGGCAATTTGTTGAAAATGTAGATAATGATAACTTACGGTGCAACTTCGAACTTTCAAGAATCATAATACTGGTAGTAATTTTTGAACCTAATTAAGCTGATGATTTGTTAAAATTGCAAAAGTAAATGATCGCAGAACACACTGATTTCTGCACATGATCATTGAGCTCAGGCCAACAAAGACAAACTAGGGACGTCCAGTCCAGAATAAACTGGAAAGCATGCATGAGTGGACTGCATGCTCGGTCCATAAGAGGGAATCGCGAGGGCTCGGTCCAGAAACGTTAGCATTAAAGCATACACGGTTGCGTTCTAGTCACACAAAGCTGAAGAATAACTTCTTTAGAACAGATGCATGTTGGAGAAGGCAACGTATCCTGCGCACACAGACCTTCCCGTGTACACACCATACACACCATGCACAGGATATGTTGCCGTTGGAGAAGGCATATTGGTCCACAAAGACCGATTGCCATGCACCACCCAACAATGCCATATGGGCCCGGTCCTTGTTTGATCATATCCTTGATACGTCTCTAGTTGCACATGCAGGGTGATGAGATAGCCATGCATGTTGATGACGTAAGCATGTAGGTTTTCCTACTGTACATGATAGACGATACAACTCACACACACAATACTCGTATATACACTCACGCACACATGTGTGCGTCTTTTACACACGCTAATGAAGCAATTTCCGTTGAACACGCGCACGCGTGTGTATCTATTTTATTATTGGTGAGCGATCGCTTGATCAGAGTTCAACGCAGATGGGCGTAAGCGCTCTCACGGTGTCCCTGCTAACCGAGCTACGCTCAGTCCTCCGTAAGCAGGTAGGTTAGTTCTTTATGTTTTGTACTAGTTTTATCACTAACTAGTCATGTGCCCGTGCGTTAACGAAAACTCAATTTGCAATAAAAAATTTATTTACAAACAACACTAACTCTGTCTGAATGATATTGTTCACTCTAAATGTGCAATGGTTGAATATTTAAATCAATTCATTGAAACACATAAAACAGATGATTTGTTGCGAGTGCTCGCGGGAGTATGCCCTGGTGCCCGGCCTACGGCCGCAGCCGGGAGGCTTACTCGCCACGAGGAGTTTGGCTGTATGGAGCCACCGACCGGTTATCGACGGCGCGCCTGAGATAAGTTTGTGGCAACAAAAGCGTGCCATTTTCAGTTCTCATCTCCCCTTTTTATTCATGCTGCCAAATCATAACATACCCCCCTAATCAGGGCTGCTGGCTAGGAAAGAATAAAATCTTAACTAAATGGGTAACTAATTGACTCATAATAGGAATGCTTATAAAAGGAAATAGAGAAGACTAAAAGGAAATATCTTATTTGTTGCGCCTGTAGTAGACTCTGTCAATGCCCTTATCAATACTCCCCCCTCCACATTCAGACTGTCCTCAGGCTGAAAATCAGGGAAAGATCGGCGGAACTCCACTGCGTCCTGCCAAGTAGCTTCTTCTGGAGATCCCCCTGACAATTGCATAAGAAACTGCCGACACCCTTGGGTGAACCTTTGAGCCAACACGCGAAATGGAGTAGCCTCTGTAGTTGCTGATGTTGAGGATGATGCTTCAACCGGCAAGGGCGGAATGCTATCAGGCGGGGTCCCCTGGAATGGTTTTAGCATAGAGACATGGAAAACGTCATGAATGTGAGCTGTTTCCGGCAATGCCAAGCGGTAGGCGACCTCGCCAATGCGGCCAACCACCCTGTAAGGACCAAAATAGCGAGGCGAGAACTTGTTTTGTGCTACAGTGCGCATGGAGAGCTGACGGTGGGGTTGTAGTTTAAGCCATACCCACTCGCCTACTGAAAAGGAAACCGCCCGATGGTGACGATCATACTGTTGTTTCATCCGGTTCTGGGCTGTCGAACATGGTGGCGCACGGTGAAGAAGGTCATCCCGATCGACCAAAGGCGCAGTCTCAAAGATCAATAGGAGTGGCACGGCAATATGGCACCATGGATGGGGGTGGCCTGCCATAAACTAGCTCAAAGGGCGCTATTCGAGGGCGGAGTGATAGGAGGAGTTGTACCGAACTCCGCCCAGGAAGCCATCAGACCCATGAAGAAGGCATGTCGGTTGTGAGGCAACAAAGGTACATCTCGATGGTGCGGTTGACAACTTCGGTTTGCCGTCCGTCATGGATGATAAGCGGAAGACATGAGGAGCTTGATACCACAGTAGCTTGAAGAGGTCTTGCCAAAAGGTGCTTGAGAAAACCGGGTCCCGATCGGAGACAATCGACTCCGGCATGCCATGGAGTCGCACAATCTGATCAAGAAGAGAAGTGATTCTATCGCTGAAAGTGATTCTCTAACTAATCCATAGGATAAACTCTATGGGAAACCGACTCTTTGTTGGGAGTGAATCAAGAGAAGCAATTTTTCAGCTCCCAACCCCTAGTTCATTTCGAGAATCACTTCACGGAATCACCCAGGAGCGATTATCGAAAACTACTATTTGGCGAGCTCCACGATTCACTCCGCAGAAGCCGGGAGCGAGCTTTGCCAAACAGGCCTAACTTCTTAATTTTTCTATATGTGGTTGGCAATTTGTTGAAAATGTAGATAATGATAACTTACGGTGCAACTTCGAACTTTCAAGAATCATAATACTGGTAGTAATTTTGAACCTAATTAAGCTGATGATTTGTTAAAATTGCAAAAGTAAATGATCGCAGAACACACTGATTTCTGCACATGATCATTGAGCTCAGGCCAACAAAGACAAACTAGGGACGTCCAGTCCAGAATAAACTGGAAAGCATGCATGAGTGGACTGCATGCTCGGTCCATAAGAGGGAATCGCGAGGGCTCGGTCCAGAAACGTTAGCATTAAAGCATACACGGTTGCGTTCTAGTCACACAAAGCTGAAGAATAACTTCTTTAGAACAGATGCATGTTGGAGAAGGCAACGTATCCTGTGCACACAGACCTTCCCGTGTACACAGCATACACACCATGCACAGGATATGTTGTCGTTGGAGAAGGCATATTGGTCCACAAAGACCGATTGCCATGCACCACCCAACAATGCCATATGGGCCCGGTCCTTGTTTGATCATATCCTTGATACGTCTCTAGTTGCACATGCAGGGTGATGAGATAGCCATGCATGTTGATGACGTAAGCATGTAGGTTTTCCTACTGTACATGATAGACGCATACAACTCACCCACACAATACTCGTATACACACTCACGCACACATGTGTGCGTCTTTTACACACGCTAATGAAGCAATTTCCGTTGAACACGCACACGTGTGTATCTATTTTTATTATTGGTGAGCGTGCGTTTGATCGAGTTCAACGCAGATGGGCGAAGCGCTCACGGTGTCCTGCTAACCGAGCTACGCCAGTCCTCCGTAAGCAGGTAGGTTAGTTCTTTATGTTTTGTACTAGTTTTATCACTAACTAGTCATGTGCCCGTGCGTTGCAACGAAAACTCAATTTGCAATAAAAAATTTATTTACAAACAACACTAACTCTGTCTGAATGATATTGTTCACTCTAAATGTGCAATGGTTGAATGTTTAAATCAATTCATTGAAACACATAAAACAGATGATTTGTTGCGAGTGCTCATGGAGTATGCTCTGGTGTCGCCTACTACGCGCAAATGGAGGCTTACTCGCCACGAGGAGTTTGGTCAGACTGAGCCACCGACAGGTTATCGACAATACCGAGATAAGTTTGTGGCAACAAAAGCGTGCGTTTTCAGTTCTCATCTCCCTTTTATTCATGCTGCCGAATCATAACAAACCCCCTAATCGGCTGGCTTTGGCTAGGAAAGAATAAAATCTTAACTAAATGGGTAACTAATTGACTCATAATAGGAAAGCTTATAAAAGGAAATAGAGAAGACTAAAAGGAAATATCTTATTTGTTGCGCCTGTAGTAGACTCTGTCAAAGCCCTTATCAATACTCCCCCCCTCCACATTCAGACTGTCCTCAGGCTGAAAATCAGGGAAAGATCGGCGGAACTCCACTGCGTCCTGCCAAGTAGCTTCTTCTGGAGATCCCCCTGACCATTGCACAAGAAACTGCCGACACCCTTGGGTGAACCTTTGAGCCAACACGCGAAATGGAGTAGCCTCTGTAGTTGCTGATGTTGAGGATGATGCTTCAATCGGCAAGGGCGGAATGCTATCAGCGGGTCCCCGGAATGGTTTTAGCATAGAGACGTGGAAAACGTCATGAATGTGAGCTGTTTCCGCAATGCCAAGCGGTAGGCGACCGCCATCGCGCCAACCACCCAGAAGGTCCAAAATAGCGAAGCGAGAACTTGTTTTGGGCTACAAGGCGCATGGAGAGCCGACGGTGGGGTTGTAGTTTAAGCCATACCCACTCGCCATCGAAAAGGAAACCTCCCGATGGTGACGATCATATCTTGTTGTTTCATCCGGTTCTGGCCGTCAAGATGGTGGCATGCACGGTGAAGAAGGTCATCCCGATCGACGGTCGCGATCTACAAAGATCAATAGGAGTGGCACCACGGCAATATGGCACCATGGATGGGGTGGCTCGCCATAAACTAGCTCAAAGGGCGCATTCGGAGGGCGGAGTGATAGGAGTTGTAGCAGAACTCCGCCCGGAAGCCATCGGACCCATGAAGAAGGCATGTTTGTTGTGAGGCAACGAAGGTACATCTCGATGGTGCGGTTGACAACCGGTTTGCCGTCCGTCTGTGGATGATAAGCGGAAGACATGAGGAGCTTGATACCACAACATGAAGAGGTCTTGCCAAAAGGTGCCGAGGAAAACCGGTCCCGATCGGAGACAATCGACTCGACATGCCATGGAGTCGCATAATCGATCGAAGAAGAGATCTCGCCACTACAGAGCTGTGGTGGGCCGCTTGAGGGCCATAAAATGAGCATACTTGGAGAGAAGATCCATGACCACCAAGAGAGCCGTCTTGCCTTGTGACTTTGGGAGGCTTACCACGAAATCCATGGATACGTCAGCCCAAATGTGATGCGGAATGGGCGAGGGTTGAAGAAGGCCGGCAAGTGCTTGAGTTGCAGCCTTGTGTTGTTGGCAAATGGCACACTGTCCCACATACTCTGCCAGCGACGGCGCATGTCCACCCAATAAAAGTGTTGCTTCACCCTTGCAAGGTCTTGGTGATGCCTTCATGAGTGAGGTCGTGGGAAAGAGATACTACTTGAGAGCGGAGGGGCGACGTGGCCGGTATGAAGAGGCGACCATCCCGGTAAAGAAGGTCACGCCGAACCTCCCATGTTCCAGCCGACCCTGGTTGTGCACTGAGGGTCCCTGCAGCGTCAGAGGCTTGTGTGGCTAGGGGCCTCGAGTGATCCAGAGATGGCTCTGGCTCGCGCAGCAACTTGGAGCAGCGCTCCCGTACCTCCAGGTCTTGGCGCAGCACATCCTCCCACTGCGAGCGTGCTGATTGGGAAGGGTATGAGAGCGTCCGGCAATCGGCCAGTGGCTCGTGAATGCGTGACAGGGCATCGGCTGCTTTGTTGCTGCGTCCCGGCCGGTACTCCACCGTGAAGTCAAACCCCATGAGCTTACTGAGCCAGTGCTGCTGCGGCGGAGTAATTAAGGCTTGATCCAGGAGATATTTGAGGCTTGCATGGTCTGTGCGGACGGTGAAGGAGCGCCCCCAAAGGTATGGCCTCCAGTGCCGAATGGCTTTGGACAGGCCGATGAGCTCGCGCTCATAAGCTGCTAATTTGGCATGGCGCTCGGCCAGGCGACGGCTATAAAAAGCCACCGGATGGCCCTCCTGCTGTAGCACCGCGCCAATCCCCACACCTGAGGCATCACATTCTACCACGAATGTCAAATTGAAGTCGGGTAGGCGCAGAACAGGGGCTGTCATGAGCGCCTCCTTAAGCTGTTGAAAGGCACGGTCGGCCTCGACGGACCACTTGAATTGCTGGCGACGAAGGAGGTTTGTCAGTGGTTCGGCGATGGTCGCATAGTGGAGGATGAAACGCCTGTAGTAGCCGGCAAGACCCAAAAAGCTACGGACGCCTGTCTTTGAAGTTGGTGGCGACCATCGAATATATCTTGGACCTTGTTGGGGTTGGTCGCCACTCCATCTCCTAAATGATGTGTCCCAAATACCCCACCATGTTCTGGATAAAAGCACATTTGGATTTCTTCAAGTACAACTGGTGGTGCCTTAGCTGCTCTAAGACCACCCGCAAGTGATGAAGGTGCTCGGGGCGTGAGCTGCTGTAGATCAGGATATCGTCAAAGAAAACCAGCACGAACTTGCGAAGGAAGGGGGCAAGAACCTCATTCATGAGGGCCTGGAAGGTTGACAGAGCGTTGCAAAGCCCGAAAGCCATCACCAGTGACTCATAGTGGCCATGATGTGTGCGAAATGCCGTCTTCTCAATGTCTGCCTCATTCATTCGGACTTGGTGATACCCGGAGCGGAGATCCAACTTGGAGAAGAACTTGGCCCCATGTAGTTCATCCAAAAGTTCCTCGACCACTGGAATGGGGAACTTATCCTTGACTGTTCTGGCATTAAGCTCGCGGTAATCTACACAAAAATGCCACGAGCCATCTTCCTTCTTGACCAGCAAAACGGGAGAGGAAAACGGAGAGCGGCTGGGACGAATGATTCCCTGGGCCAACATTTCCTGACATTGCCTTTCAATCTCGTCCTTTTGCCGGAAAGGATACATGTATGGTCGAACCACCACTGGATCGGTCCCCTCCTTCAAGCATATGCGGTGATCACAAGAACGCGAGGGTGGCAGCCCCTTAGGCTCCTGGAAAAGATCGTCAAACGCAGCCAGGAGGGCGGCTGTCTCGTCCCCTTCTTGAATCGCAGCCACCTCTGGTATCTGTGGAACGGGCAACCTTCCAATGCCCTGGAGCTCCACTCTGGTTCCTTGCCAATTAAAAGACATGTGGAGAGAATCAAAATTCCACTTGATATCGCCACCTTTGCGACCATCAGATGCTCAAAGACGCGTCAAATCCATCCAATGGAATGACTAAGAAGGATGCCTCGAATGGGTACTTGTCAATGGAGAAGGTGCAGCTTTGTATCTTCCCTAAGCACGGCAAGTGGGCGCCATTTGCCACCCGTACTTGCTGTCCTCCTCCAGCTGCCTGGGAGACGCCCAACCTTCTGGCCGCATGGGCGCTCAAGAAGTTGTGTGTACTTCCGCTGTCCACCAATCCCAGTAACTCACTTCCAGAGATAAGTAGTCTAATCTGCATGGTGCTCCCTTTGATGGGTCCTCGCAGTGCCATGGCCGATAGCGCCGGTTCTTCTTCCTCTTGATCCTCTGTTTCTTCCTCTTCTTCATCCAAGACCTCGAGGAGGAAGAGCTTCTTGCAGCGATGTCCCCGAGCGTAAACCTCATCACAGTTGAAGCAGAGGCCCTTCTCACGCCGTTCGGCCATCTCCTCCGGACTGAGGCGGCGCCGGTATGGAGTCGAGGCGGTGGATGAGCCCTGGGAGTTGGTGCCCATGGGTCGTCCCCCTCCTGGATTCGGTGCTGCGGAAACTGGAGGTGGCCATCTTGACGGTGTAGCCGCCGCCCCTGTTGGCGGAATGGTGCGCCGATCGCCGGCTTGGCCGCTCCAAGACCTCGTGGTGGAAGAGGCGGTGCCCTCATCGAATGGAGGCGATGGCGAACTCCATGCGGCATGGCTTGAGAGCCTTGGCGATCCATCGATCCTCCTGCGCCCGCCTCCGGGCCAAGCCAATTGCCTCCGCTAAATCACGGGACGATCATGGCGCGACCTCCGCCCGAGGGTGGCCGATGACCCCTGGCGAACATCTCGATCTGGTCTTCCTGCCTCATCCTCGGGGCATGTGATGAAGATTCTGAACTCCAGCTGCAGATTGCTAAAGCACGAGAATCGCCTCGCCTTCAAGTTCGCCAGTCGCCGAGGGTCCAACAGACGAGTTGCGGGTGAAGCGTTGGAGGAAAGTTTCAGAGAAGTCCGCCACGAGATGACTCCTTCCTCTTGCTCCCAATTGTCCAAAACCTCCCGGGCCTCGGCCATGAGGTGAAGACCACCATCTCGACATACTGCTTTAGGAAGGTCGTGAGCCCTTGCGAAGCGCCTTTCGCCGCAGCCCATAACAGAGGGTCTTGGTTCCGTCAGACAACCGCAGTTCATACCGGAGGACGCGGCGTCCGTGGCGATCCTCAAAATCACGGCGGCGATCTTCCGTGTCACGCCGGGTCCTCCATCTCTATTGCCCCAAGGCGGACGACCATGCGGCGGCGAGAGGCACCGCCGCCTCCTCGCGGATCGACTCGCCCGCCCCCACTTCAGAATCGACCGCTTGCCCGCCTACTTGATGAGGTCTGCCATCATGTGCTCCAGCCGCTTTGGACCCTACGAGCCCTTCCACCGTCTACTCCGCTTTTGATAAGCGTTCTTGAGGCTACCATGGTCGGAGGACCGATCGGCTCGATACCGTTGTTGCGAGTGCTCGCGGAGTATGTTCACAGTGCGACCTACTGCCGCAATGGAGGCTTACTCGCCACGAGGAGTTTATCAGACGAGCCACCGATCGGTTATCGACGGCGCTACCGAGATAAGTTTGGTGGCAACAAAAGCGTCTTGTTTCGATTCTCATCTCCTTTTTATTCATCTGCCGAATCATAACAAACCCCTAATCGTGGTCTGGCTAGGAAAGAATAAAATCTTAACTAAATGGGTAACTAATTGACTCATAATAGGAAAGCTTATAAAAGGAAATAGAGAAGACTAAAAGGAAAAATATCTTATTTGTTGCGCTTTGTAGTAGACTCATTAATGCCCTTATCAATACTCCCTCCACATTCGTGATCGTCCTCAGTGAAAATCGAGGAAAGATCGCGGAACTCCACCGCGCCCCGCCAAGTAGCTATTCCGAGATCCCGACCATTGCACAAGAAACCGCCGACACCCTTGGGTGAACCTTTGAGCCAACACGCGAAATGGAGTAGCCTCTGAAGTTCTTGATGTTGAGGATGATGCTTCAACCGGCAAGGGCGGAATGCTATCGGCGGGTCCCCGGAATGGTTTTAGCATAGAGACGGAAAACGCCATAAATGCGAAATTGCTTTCAAGCAATGCCAAGCGGTGGCGACCTCGCCAATGCGCCAACCACCATGAAGGACCAAAATAGCGAGGCGAGAACTTGTTTTGTGCTCTGGCGCATGGAGAGTCGACGGTGGGGTTGTAGTTTAAGCCATACCCACTCGCCATCGAAAAGGAAACCTCCGATGGTGACGATCATATTGTTGTTTCATCCGGTTCGGGTCAGAAGATGGTGGCGTGCGGTGAAGAAGGTCATCCCGTCGACCGGTCGTAGTCTACAAAGATCAATAGGAGTGGCACCCGGCAATATGGCACCATGGATGGGGTGGCACGCCATAAACTAGCTCAAAGGGTGTCATTCTTGAGGCGGAGTGATAGGAGGAGTTGTAGCGAACTCCGCCAGGAAGCCATCGACCCATGAAGAAGGCATGTCGGTTGTGAGGCAACAAAGGTACATCTCAATGGTGCGGTTGACAACCCGGTTTGCCGTCCGTCTGTGGATGATAAGCGGAAGACATGAGGAGCTTGATACCACAGTTGAAGAGGTCTTGCCAAAAGGTGCCGAGGAAAACCGGTCCCGATCGGAGACAATCGACTCGGCATGCCATGGAGTCGCATAATCGATCAAGAAGAGAAGTGATTCTATCGCCGAAAGTGATTCTCTAACGAATCCATAGGATAAACTCTATGGAGAAACTGACTCTTTGTTGGGAGTGAATCAAGAGAAGCAGCTTTTTCAGCTCCCAACCCCTAGTTCATTTCGGAGAATCACTTCACGGGAATCACCCTGGGAGCGATTATCAGAAAACTACTATTTGGCAGAGCTCCACAGATTCACTCCGCAGAAGCTGGGAGCAGAGCTTTGCCAAACAGGGCCTAACTTCTTAATTTTTTCTATATGTGGTTGGCAATTTGTTGAAAATGTAGATAATGATAACTTACGGTGCAACTTCGAACTTTCAAGAATCATAATACTGGTAGTAATTTTTGAACCTAATTAAGCTGATGATTTGTTAAAATTGCAAAAGTAAATGATCGCAGAACACACTGATTTCTGCACATGATCATTGAGCTCAGGCCAACAAAGACAAACTAGGGACGTCCAGTCCAGAATAAACTGGAAAGCATGCATGAGTGGACTGCATGCTCGGTCCATAAGAGGGAATCGCGAGGGCTCGGTCCAGAAACGTTAGCATTAAAGCATACACGGTTGCGTTCTAGTCACACAAAGCTGAAGAATAACTTCTTTAGAACAGATGCATGTTGGAGAAGGCAACGTATCCTGTGCATACAGACCTTCCCGTGTACACACCATACACACCATGCACAGGATATGTTGCCGTTGGAGAAGGCATATTGGTCCACAAAGACCGATTGCCATGCACCACCCAACAATGCCATATGGGCCCGGTCCTTGTTTGATCATATCCTTGATACGTCTCTAGTTGCACATGCAGGGAGATGAGATAGCCATGCATGTTGATGACGTAAGCATGTAGGTTTTCCTACTGTACATGATAGACGCATACAACTCACGCACACAATACTCGTATACACACTCACGCACACATGTGTGCGTCTTTTACACACGCTAATGAAGCAATTTCCGTTGAACACGCACACGTGTGTATCTATTTTTATTATTGGTGAGCGTATGCCTTTGATCAGAGTTCAACGCAGATGGGCGAAGCGCTCTACGGTGTCCCTGCTAACCGAGCTACGCTCAGTCCTCCGTAAGCAGGTAGGTTAGTTCTTTATGTTTTGTACTAGTTTTATCACTAACTAGTCATGTGCCCGTGCGTTGCAACGAAAACTCAATTTGCAATAAAAAATTTATTTACAAACAACACTAACTCTGTCTGAATGATATTGTTCACTCTAAATGTGCAATGGTTGAATGTTTAAATCAACTCATTGAAACACATAAAACAGATGATTGCATTGTTTCTCATGATTGTCAATAGCAGCAAGCCAGAAATAAAGGTTGGGATTTCTATGGTAGTAGTATGTATCCACGTTTAGATATAAACTCTGTTTTGTCTTGGAAAAACCATTGACCATAACAGTGGTTTTTATAGTGCCACTAACCAGTGATCTGTCAGGACATTTAAAAACAAACATCATGGCTTAACATTAATATATGCATACATAACAATGTAACATCTAACATGGATATATACATACTTCTGGATAAATAAAGGTTCTTTCTTATTATTATAAGTATTGAGTTTAGCCAGACATCCCACTGACAATGGTTAGTTGTATGAACTTTGATGTAGCTAAATATTGATTTAAATAAGCCAATGCTCCTTTCCTTCTTATTAAAAATGGATGGTTTTTCACTGTATCCAATTGAATTTCAGGTTAGGTTAACTGATGGTGTTCTAAGTTTCTAACTACTTAATTCAGTGGCAAGATCATCTTACAGCCCATCCAACTAAAACTAAAAATCAGATATACTGGATAGCGCCACATAACAAAGCTAGATCAATTCAACCATGTTTGGTCAGAATTGTACATGTATCATATATTGAATTTGGTATTTAGACAATTTCAAACAAACAGAAAGAATATGCAAACCTACAATTGACATGAAATTCATATGATTAGAGGTTCAAATTGTTCCGTCCATGTCTTCTCTTTTTTCTCATCTCAAAACATATGTCTATGCTTCTGGCAGGAAGTGCAACCACAGTTTTGGGCAGAGTGATTGGAGAAGAACAAACATTTATCTTAAAACGAAAGACCTAGCCAAAAAGTATCACTTCAGCCCTACTCTGCTACTTTATATGTCATAAAAAAACCCAACAAAAACACAATAGATAGCAGGGCTAACTATGCTAGTTACTTTCTGTTCAATATTTCTTGTCTTGCATTTTCCTTATTCCAAAAATCTAATCTGATAGAGAAAAGAACTGATTCAGGCATCACCTTTTTCCTTCATTTTTCAGTGCACACCTCTAAGTCATCCACACAGGAGAGTCACAGAGACACAAAAATCCTTCCAGTCCTCTACTCAGACAACTATTTTTCGCTCACACCTGGGGAGAAGATGGCCATTGACATCTCCTTTGAGGCTCCCCAAGATTCCAGACCCAGTGACGATCTAGCTAAGGCGCACTTTGTCTGTCAAAATGTGATCAAGTCAAGGACAAAACAAGATCTACGTAAAATTAACACATCTCCAATAAAGTGCAAACATCAAATCATGATATTGCATGAGCAGTGCTTGTGAATTATTGTGGTGCCCTCAAGATGATTTTAGGTTCCTATGCCTTAACGATGATGACAATATTGAACTATTTAGGCCTTACTGACAGATCAACCAGCAGGTTAGGTAGTGTCTGGGCCAGAACCAAATGTCAACATTTATCTAACAGTTTTATAACATAATATCACTACAAATTTCGTATTCATTTAACCCTTCTAGGTTTAAGAATTAGTAGGTCCTTATGTTGGGCAGGGCTGGTTTGTCTCATTTCCTGCACTTCAAAGTATGGCCCTAGCTTGGCTCAATATGAAGCTTGTAACATGAATAGCTGATTTTCTAGGACTGCTTTTTGGTTTAGTGAAGCTTAGTCCAACCCAACAAGTTTTGAATTCCGGGTTTCCAAAATGCACTATGAGATGTGTTAATATGCAAGAAGAGAGCTAGATTTGACTATAGCCATTGTAAGCTATCGATTAATTCATCGTAAGATAACCCATGAATATACAGGAGCACTATCTTAGATTTAAGCTAAAAATATACAACTGCTATTTGGTCAAGCCAACATACAAATGTTGTAAACATTTAATCCAGCAACAACTTTACATACAAAGCTATGTCACATCTTTTAGGTGAATACCAACAAAAGACCATAATTGGACAAATTAATAGCAATTACCAGTAATGGCGAGATTACACATTTCTCCACAGTGAGAACAACCCCATCCTGTCTTCAAAAGCCCAACTACAAAGGCATCAGCAACAACAAAACCATGAACCATACGAGACTATGCAGCATGCGCACACAATTTCAATATTAAACAGTAAAATAAATTTTCAACAAAAACTAACTCCCTGCAAAGATCCAGAATATGCAAAACATATAATCACTGCAACCAACCTAGTGAACAAGAGCATGAAACGGAAGTGATAACAGCCTCCAACATATCCCAAGACAAACTAAAGGACCCCTGATCCTAGCTCAAATTACTTCCAAACGAGGCCTCAAAACTGTGAAAGGTTGTTAGATGATTCACATTTCACAAAAGAGCCCCGACCACTGGTGGAATTCACATTTCACCATGGTTGTTGATCAAAATCTCCCACCGTCTGATCCACCAAAACAAGATTACATCCATGTGAGGGAGTAAGATAGTGTAGTAACACCAATAGATATTTACCCTAAATTGATCAGCTCATCTTTGTCCTGTCTGCCGACACAGGTAGCCCAAGATCAGCTCGTCTACCACCTGCGAAACAAAATAGAATCAATAATTTACACACACTGATAACGAAACAGAATCACTAATTCACATACACTGATACACCCAAACCACCACCAACATTTAAAACTTTGCAGCAAAGAGAGGAGAAAAGACAAAGCAAAATTCTACCTGCTGCCGAGCAATGCCAAGCAACATCAACTCTAGCTTCTACCCGTGCAGCTTCAAAACATGCCATGATTCACGTGCACCTTCCCTTGTCGTCAAACACCGGCAGACCGGTTTAGCACTACAAGCACTGAAACAGTCTACATAAAAAGGTTCTTCATAAAAAGGGTAAAGAATCCACAGTAAAATGCATTAAAAGATTAGCAAACACCATCTTATAATACATGATAACCTAAAAGGACCCGGTGCACTGACACAGATCAGATAGAGAATTTGATATTACCAAACAACTACTTGTTTTTTTAAATGAACCTAATAACTATGTGCTGTGCCAAAACACAATTCAACAATGAGTCGCAATGACAATGCACATTATGGGATGAATGATAAGCGACAAGCAACACGAACCTCTCCATTCTCTAGCCTCTTAAGATGCTCTTGCAACTCATCTTTGATGTCTTCAACCTGAATAAAACAAAAGAGCAAAATGTTAGATATCATGCCTAGCGTTTGAAGCCAGTTATTGCACACGAAAACAGTTGAATTGCAGACAGCCATTTTCAACATCTATAATCCACACATGAATCGACTTCATCAAAGAAATTGACAAATTGAGAAAACTTTTTGTGGCATACTAAGAAGTTCCAAATTTGCACACACAAACATTGCACCCAAAGCACAAAAGGGCAGTAAAACTGCATACTGAGCTCAACTCTATACCTTTCTTAAGACAAGGTCTTTATTTCCTTTCTCGAACCCAATCCATTTGTTCTTCGCGGCTGCCTTCATGCCAATGTCGAAGACGTCCCCCAATTTTTCCTACAATGCACGAATCAAAATGTCAGCATTCCCCGGAACCCAAACCCTTCACTACAATTGAACTCCTAAAGCCCAGGGAAAAAAACTCACCTTGAGCGCTCCCTTGGAGGCGCCCTCTGGTGGGATGGCGGCGACAAGCTGCACCTCGGGGGAGCCCCTCGCGGCGTACCCCTTCGCCTCATCGGTGAGCACCCACGTCTCCTTGGTGATGTCCTGCGGGAAAGCGAGCTCGTTAGGGTTTGGGGGGTTGGGGATGGGTTAGAGCATGGGGTTTTGGAGAGGGAGGGGGAAGAAGTAGAAGAAGAAGAGGAGGAGCGATACCGAGCTCTCGATGATGCGGAAAGCGGAGAGGCTCTTGATGACGTCCTCGAGCTCCTTGTGGGGGACGCCGAGGGAGGAGGCGAAGGAGCGGGAGTCCGGGATCTCGCCGTTGAAGTTGAGGTGGGCGAGGAGGCCGGCCTCCACATCCGACATCGCGAGGGGCGGCGGCGGCGGCAAGGTTGCCTGACACCCAGGTGTCGCCGCGGAAGAGCTACAACTTCTTCATGGTGTCCGGGTGTAGCGCGACGACAGAGTTGTCGTCATTGGTGGCCTCGTCGACCACCAGTCGTTGAGTAATCCTTCTTCCCCTTCCTGCACCACCCCCACAAAAAAAATCACCAAAAATCCCCCAACAAGAAACAGATCGGAACCGAAAACCCTACAGGCCGCTGGATTGGATCGGGGCTGGGGTGGGATCTTACGGATCGACGGAGACCGACGGCTCGCCTTGGCTCGCTATGGTGAGTCCTCGTGCGGCGGTAGATGCGGCGAAGGAGGGGAGGATAAGCGAGAGAAGTTTAGTATCGTTCCGATCTTGTATCTGAAGAAGAGTAGGCGATGGCGTGATGCGAATTACAAACGGATAAGCACGGGAGGTCCGCTATTGCGCGTGGGAGGTTGGAGGGGAAGGCCGATGGTAATGCTGTCTAGACCCACGTGTCAGGGTGAAGGTGGAGAACGGACGTGACACCACCAACTCAAAATTAGAAGTAGTAGAGATTAATAATCTTCTAGAGATTGTATCTTTTAAACCAGATGCTATATTTGCTATTCGTTTGAATTACCTCTGCAGTTCGTGCGAAAAATCCTTTCAAATGAATCTAATGTTGAATAGGTTACGCATACAAAATATTTGACGACACGTAGGTCCACACGTCATTCTCTTGCTTCAGGAAATTTTATACGCCGCATGCTGCTTTTACATCATGTATTATTGACTGACATGTAGGCCGCTATCTTTTACTATTTTTTATTTAATAAATTTTGCATGCAAAAATTCATCGAACAATAGAAAGGCAAAATATGTTATTAGGTGCCCCACTGAGAAAAACAAAATAATTAAGTTCCTTACCGGCAGCACGAGCATAAAGCGTCATAAGACCAGGCCTTGGACCAGCATGCAGTTTGATGTAGGTGTAATTGTACCACACAGTAATACATTCTGGTAAAATTGTAAGCTAGTATAACTGTCCCGTGAGGCCGGTGAGAAATTTAGTGGTTTCCATTCCAGTTTCATTTACCAAATAGTTTCTATGCATTCATGCTCTAACTAGCATGAGAATTTGTGGCTTTTAAAGTGCAAGATAGCATCAAATTTCCTACTAGTATTAACCAAAAAGTGCAAGACAAAAACGATTAATAGTTAAAACACAGGGGAAGGGGAGGTCGTAGAAAATTTATAATGGTCAGTAAGACCATAAAGTACATGAATTCACATATAAGAAGTAAACTTGGACCAAACTAGGTTTAATTGTAGGAAAGCAGTTTGGATGTTTCATTGTTCTGTTTTTGAGTCGAAGTTTCACTAACACTAATTATTCAATAAGCAGTCTCCTAAAGGTGACATCCAATCGTTTTTTTTCCTTCTTACTGCAAAATCAAGGGTGCCCAGGGCTGAAGTTTCTCCTCGTGAGAATAAATAGGTGGAGACTACACAGCAGCAATCTTTAGTGAACAAATTGAAACAAGAGCGGAAGCTAAGAACTTGAAACTATAACAAATGTCCAACAAATGTCCCATCGGTTGTAGGTTCTTCGCCACAGAGAAACCAACGTGTGAACAACTAAAGCAAAAAGACAAGTGGAGACCTATCTTGTTTGCTGTGAACAACTAAAGCAAAAAAGACAACTTTTTGGGAATTGTGCTGTGCTCTGGGCTACCATTTGAAGGAGCATCGTCAGTGCAAAAGTTGTGCACTTGGTCCAAAAGTAGCGTTCACATGGTTATTCAATGGATCAGATAGCTAGAGGTGAATATCTGTATCCGTTTTTTCATCCATTTTACGCAGGCTTCTCGTGAAACGACGGTAAACCGTAAACTTTGTGGGATGGTAATTTCTAAAGACTGTATACAGTGGATTAGATGAATTAGGGTGCAACAATGGTAATTTTCAAACCTCCACCCACCTATGCTCCTGTGACTTCAACCTTTCTCCCTCGGCTATGACAAGCCGTGGATGCGTGTGGATCTACCATCTTAACACCTTGTCCACTCTCTTATTAAACCATGCTGCCATCAAGGTTAAAAATTTCGGAGAATTTTTGCCGAAATCTCAGATTTCGGGACCCAACGAAATTTCAATTATTGAGTGAATTAAAAATATTGAAATTGCTACAGTAAGTTCAGCGAAATTTCATAAATTTTGACCGGAATTTGAACTTTAGGGTCAGATTTGGTCCAATAACCCATAAGAAAGTGATCTTCTATGAAAATTTGTTGAAAAAAATGAATTTTTGAGATATTTTAAAATTTTGGTAGAAACATTGTTAGATTTTTATAAAATTTTACATGTTTGATAATGAGCTGAAAATTTTATGATACTATCTTGAGTAGTGTAGAATCATACATAAAAGTTTCAGAATAATTTAAGTTAATTCGTTATCTTTAAAAAATAAAAATAGAATGAACATAATTGGGACAGTTACCTTGTCGTAATTTTATAAATTTTCTCAAGTGTGATCATGATCTAAAATTTTTATGAGAGATTAATAATTGACTCAGTACAATTATATAAAAAATTTTAAAAAAATTTAATTTTTTTTGCTCAATCAAATTATGTAAGCACTGAACTTCATTTGTTATATTATATTTCAAAAATCAATAAGGCAAAGAACACAAATGGCACTGTGCCTTGTAAGAATTTTATAAATTCACTAAAGGGTGATCATGATTCAAAATTTTTATGAGATATTAATCATTTCTTTATCAACCTTCTGTAAAATTTTTAAATCTTTTTGATTGCTAAAGGAAACTATGTATTGATCATCAGGATTTTATCAAGATGTAACACTGTCAGAATTTTTAAACATTGTTTAAGCATGATCATCATCTAAAATTTTTATATAACCATTAATGATACATCAGGACCATCCAAAAAATTTTTCAAAATTTTATAATATGGTTTGGATAATTTTTCATTTCGTTCAAATTTGCCGATAAGCCTTTTAACAGGACAGTAGCACTGTTCAAATTTTGAAAAATTTATGACATTTGATAATCATCTGAAAATTTTATGAGAATATTATAGATGTGTCAGGACCATCCACAAAAAATTTCAAAATTTTATAACCTCGTTTGTTCTAATTTTCATTTGGTTCAAACTTACCAGTCAGCGTTTTAATTATCAGGATAGTAGTAATATTTGAATTTTTAAAAATTCCTCAGATTTTATAATCACCTTAAAATTTAATGAACACATCTCTAATGTGTCAGGAACCTTAAAAAAATTAGAAAAAATGAGGTTTTGGTAATAAAAAAATCGGATTTGAATTTTTCTTTTTGAATTTTGAACGGATTTCGGCCACCGGCAAAATTTTATCCAAAATGAAATTCGAATCCTTGGCTGCCATAGCCCTCTGCATCTTTCTTCTTTGATATTGTTGATAAATTAACCCAATTGAACGAGCTAGATCTAACCACATTAATGCAACAGAAAGGGAGTTTGGCATAAGGTGACGAAGGAGTGAGGCCAGCACGGTAGAGAGTGAGGTGGAGGCTGGTAGAGAAAATCTAGAGTGTAATTATTGTAATTTTTTCACTCTCTACCTCTACTTAAGTGCTTTGGAAGTAGTTAAGAGGTTTATTATATCATTAAATAGGGTATGCGTGGCATTTCTCTAACTATTTATTACATGTAGTGTTTCCTTAACTATATATGTATGATGAGCTGTGGACAAAAACACTGAAAAGGAGGGATCACACGATAAGTTTCTGTTGGTTTTCGTTGATCTTGGATGGTAAGTACTCCGTATTGCGGATGACTGTGCAGTTTATTTGATGTAGAAAGTACGTAAAATCAAAGTAAACGATGGAAAGGTTACACACACGGATTAGTTTTTGTTGTTACTGCATGCTTGTTCGTCTTTTTTCTTCCACCGGTCATTATTATGGCTGCGCAAAACACACTGATTTCTGCACATGATCGTTGAGCTCAGGCCAATAAAGACAAACTAGGGCCGTCCAATCTAGAGAGACAGGAAAGCGTGGATGAGTGGACTGCACACAAGGGAATCGCATCTAGAAACAGGCAAGCGGGGGGGTGGGTGCGCTTTAGGATTAAAGCAAGCTATGATTAAACCCAGTTGCGCTGTTATCGTTGGGGTTTTAAATTTTGTTTTCGGTTTACATACTGTTATCATACAAAATTTGAAATTTTGGTAAAATCTTATTATTTCAAACGAAATTCAAAAGTAAAATTAAAATCCGGATTTTTTTGCAGCGAAATTTCGGACAAAAATCAGAAATTTTGGCAAATCTCAACTGAAGGAAAAATAGTTCAAACGATATCAAAAATTTTTGAAATTTTTTGTAGAGATTTTTGACATATCATTGATGTTCTCATACAAATTTTAGATGATTATCAAGCTTATGAAATTTTTAAAAATTCAAAAATTAATACTATCCTGATAAAACGCTGACCGATAAGTTTGAACCGAATGAAAAATGGTACAAACCATATTAGAAATATTTAAAAAATTTTGTACATGATTCTGACATATTATTAATCTTTTCATAAAATTTTCAGGTGATAATGAAGCTTGAGGGATTTTTGAAAATTCAAACAACAGTGATGTCTGAATGAAAAATAGTTGAAAGTACGTTAGAAAATTTTGAAATTTTGATTGGATGGTCGTGATGCATCATTAACCTTGCCATAAAATTTTTAGATAATTATCAATTTGTGAATTTAGAAATTTTAACAACATTTCGATTGAAATTCGGATTTTAAGAGTCACAATTGGAAACAATCAATGTATATTTGCATGTAATCACTACGCATGAAATAAAATCGATACATATGATAATTTATCACATATTTGCATCACAATAAAATAAATGCATATTTGTATCACGTACCTATGAGTAGTAGCACACCTGTAGTGCAAACTTCACTTCCGTATTATCGACAATGACCCCGTGATACCTTGTTTGTTCCAATTTTCATTCGGTTCAAACTTGTCGGTCAGCGTTTTATTAGGACAGTAGCAATGTTTGAATTTTTAAAATTCCTCAGATTTGATAATTATCTAAATTTTTTTATGAAAATATTATCAATGTATTAGGACTCTCCAGAAAAAATTTCAAAATTTTTCGTTATCGTTTGACCCACTTTTCAGCCAGTGCAAAACGACCGAAATTTAAATTTCGGCAATTCGTCCGAAATTTCGGTAAATTTCGCTAAAATTTGGCTTTTTTCGATGGCAAACGGACCGGATTTGAATTTTGGTTTTGAATTTCAACCGAAATTTGTTTGAAATATCGAAATTTCACCGAAATTTTAGATTTTGGTCATACCTGGTATTTTTCCCCAAACGAAATTTGAATCCATGCTTGCAACTACTAATTGCAGAATGTTGAATGTAGGTGTGACTTGTTGAAAATCCGGGACAGGCTGTACAAAAGAGTGTTGTTTAAGGTGATCAACCATTTGTACAAACGACACTGTATATTGTAGCAGTCGATGCAACCAATAGGACGCATCCACTTGACTCCCTGAAAGCTATTACTCGGCATCCTTTTCCAGAAAGCTATTACTCAGCCATTCTCGTCTCCACTCTGAAATTGTTTCCCTGTGTTCTTGGGAGCTCTGAGTGCTGCAATGGCTGAGCTGATCATGGGGCCGCTTATCGGGCCGCTTGTCTCCATTGTGAAGGACAAGGCGTCCAGCTACCTCCTGGAGCAGTACAAGGTGATGGAGGGCATGGAGGAGCAGCATAAGATCCTTATGCGCAAGCTGCCGGCCATCCTGGACGTCATCACTGATGCCGAGGAACAGTCGGCCCACAGAGAAGGGGCCAGAGCCTGGCTTCAGGAGCTCAAGACGGTGGCATACGAGGCGAATGATACCTTCGATGAGTTCAAGTACGAGGCGCTCCGCCGCAAAGCCAGGAAGGATGGGCACTACGGCAAGCTCGGCGTCGTGGATACAGTAAAACTCTTTCCTTCTCACAACCGTATTGCATTCCGTTACAGGATGGGCAACAAGCTTAGCAAGATTGTGCAGAGCATTGAGGTCCTTGTCGCAGAGATGAACGCTTTTGGGTTCAAATACCACCCTCAACGGCAAGTGTCCAAGAAATGGAGGCAGACGGATCAAAACATCGACGACCCTATGAAGATTGCTGAAAGATCAAGAGGCAAAGATATTCAGAAGGTCGTTGAAATACTGCTTAGGCAAGCTAGCAAAGCAGATCTCGCGGTTGTTCCCAAAGCAGATCTCGCGGTTGTTCCCATCGTCGGAATGGGGGGGCTGGGCAAGACTACCTTAGCGCAGCTTGTTTACAATGACCCACAAGTTCAGAAGCATTTCCAGTTGCGGCTCTGGGTTTGTGTGTCTGACAACTTTGATGTGGATTCCCTAGCTAAAAGTATTGTTGAAGCAGCTACCAAGAAGGATGATAGCAACTCACCACTGGATCGCCTTCAAAAGGTGTTGAGCGGACAGAGATACCTCCTTGTATTGGATGACGTGTGGAAAACTGGGATCAACTTCTCCGATATGTGGGAGAAGCTGAAGGCCCGCCTTCAACATGGTGGCACTGGTAGTGCAGTGCTGACAACAACCCGTGATGAAAGAGTGGCTCAAGCAATGGGTACAATTGAAACCTACAACCTCACAGCTTTGGAGAAAAGCTTCATAGAGGAAATTATCAAGACAAGAGCATTTGATGCTCAAAAGGAGGGAAAGCCTGAGCTACTTAAGATGGTTGGTGAGATTGCGGATAGATGTAGGGGCTCTCCATTAGCCGCAGCGGCATTGGGCTCAGTACTACGTACCAAGACCAGCATGGAAGAATGGAGGGCTGTGTCAAGAAAAAGCATCATTGCTGATGAGGAGACTGGAATTTTACCGATACTCAAGCTCAGCTATGACGACTTACCAGCACACATGAAGCAGTGCTTTGCGTTCTGTGCTGTGTTTCCCAAGGATTACGAGATTGATATCGACATGATGATCAAATTATGGATGGCAAATGGATATATCCTAGAGCAAAAAGAAGTTCGTCCTGAAACCATAGGGCAACAGATATTCAATGAGCTGGCCTCAAGGTCATTCTTTCAGGATGTGAAGTATGTCCCAGATGACATATATGATATGAGCATGACTTTTGTCCAAGAACGTAAAAGCATACATGGGTATTGTTCTAGAATGACATGTACAATCCATGATCTTATGCATGATGTTGCACAGTCTGTTATGCAAAAGGAATGTGTCGCTATAGCTGAGAGACCTAGTCAACCGGAGTTGTTTCCAAGCACTGCTCGCCATTTGTTTTTGACATGCAAAAATCCAGAAACTCTTTTGAATGATTCTCTGAAGAAAACGTCTCCAGCTATCCAAACACTGCTATGTCATGGAGATGAACGCATAGATGGTTCGTTGCAGCATCCACCAAAGTATAGCTCAGTGCGAGCACTACGGCTCTGTCAAAAACGGAGAACATTCCTACTGAAACCAAAGCACTTGTGTCACCTGAGGTATCTTGATCTCTCCTATAGTCGTATCAAAGCACTTCCTAAAGATATAAGCATTCTATACAGCCTGCAAACCTTGAACCTTTCTGGCTGCACGAATCTTCGTCAACTTCCAAGGCAAATGAAGTACATGAATGCCCTCCGTCACCTCTACACCGATGGATGCCGCCGGTTGAAGTGCATGCCGCCGGACCTAAGCCGACTCACTTCCCTACAGACACTTACATGTTTTGTAGTGGGTGCTGACTCGGATTGCAGTAATCTTGGAGAGTTGCAGCATTTAAACCTGTGTGGTCGGCTAGAGCTAACGCAGCTAGAAAATGTGACAGGAGCAGATGCAAAAGTGGCAAACCTCGGAAATAAGAAGGAACTCAGAGAGCTGACTTTAACATGGACAAGTGAGGAGGAGCAACAACATAATGATGATATGGTGCTGGAGCATCTAGAACCTCATGATGGGCTGCAGGCTCTAACGATAGATGGCTACCGAGGCACCACTTTTCCGGAGTGGATGGGTAAGTTGCGAAAAGTGGTTGAGCTCTGTTTGTTTGGTTGCAAGAATCCCCAGAAGCTACCTCCACTGTGCCAGCTGCAAGAACTACAACTTCTTTCTTTTCATGGGTTGGAAAAATTAAAATTCTTGTGTAGCGGTGATACATCCTTTACATTTCCAAAACTGAAGGAGCTTGATCTATGGAATCTGCCGGATTTTGAGAAATGGTTGGAAATAGATGGGCGGCAAGGAGAACCGATAATATTTCCTCAACTTGAGATGCTGTCAATCAAGATTTGTGAGAAGCTAACGTCATTACTAGAAGCACCGCAGGTTCCTCCATCGTGCCAGCTACCAGAATTACAACTTCTTTCTTTGTATGGATTGGAAAAATTAAAATTCTTGTGCAGCGGTGATACACCCTTTACATTTCCAAAACTCAAGGAGCTTAGGCTAGAACATCTGCCGGATTTTGAGAAATGGTTGGAAATAGATGGGCGGCAAGGAGAACAGATAATGTTTCCTCAACTTGAGAAGCTGTTAATCGAGAAATGCAAAAAGCTAACGGCATTACCGGAAGCACCACTGCCGCTTGGAGACCATACAAGTTCCAATTCAGCATTTCCAGAATTAAAGAAAATCCACCTAGATGATTTAGATAGTTTAAAGAGCTGGGGGATGACGGAAGGAATAGATGGTGAACATTCCACCTTTCCTAACCTTGAGAATGCATGGATTTGGGGATGCCCAGAGCTAACAAGTTTTCCTCAAGCACCAAAGCTCACTAAATTAACCATAAATAGATGTGGCAACCTGGTATACTATGGTGAGGAAATAGAACTGCCGGCTGACCTGGTGGACGGCAAAGAGAAACAGTCGATTATGAGTTTATATGGCTGCAACTTCTTCCGCTTAAGTGCACATTGGTCACTGCGATGTTTTGTACAGCTTCAAGATTTGAGCATTTTTCACTGCGATTGGCTCGTCCACTGGCCAGAGAAAGAGTTCCAAAGCTTGGTATCCTTAAGGAAATTAAGTATTGAAGGGTGCAACAAACTAATTGGATACGCGGAACCTCGTGACCAATCAACATCAGAAAGGAGTCAACTCCTGCCATGTCTCGAGGATCTAGGAATAGGGGAATGTAAAAGTTTGGTGGAGATCTTCAACGTGGCCGCATCTCTCAAAATAATGTATATTTGTGATTGCCCTAAGCTTGAGTTGAAATTTTGGAAGCAGATTGAAGTCACTGAACAGCTGGAACAGTCAGCAGTAATTCAACCTGGCACTGACATCATGCACTCGATAGCTGTCCAAAGGCTGTCGCCATCAGCCACGGAGCTTTTCCTTCAATGCCTGGAATCTCTAGTAGTAAAAAGTTGTGATAGCATTTCAAACCTTCTTAATCTTCCCTCAACCCTCACGGACATCTTCATTGAGGAGTGCCGTAATATGGAGTCCCTATCAGGCCAGCTGGATGCCCTACAAGAACTATTAATTGCTCGCTGTGAGAAGTTGAGATCACTGGAATCTTGCTCGGGGAGGCTTCCATCATTGAAATCCCTGAAACTTCGCAACTGTGATTGCCTGGCGGACATACCAAATGGGCCACAAGCATACACGTCCCTTCAATCCCTTACCATTAAAAACTGCTGTGGTATAAAGTTGCTCCCTACATGCCTGCAGCAACAACTCAATGACCTTGAGGAGAAAGATATAGACGCTCATATTGAAGGTACCTTCCAACAAACTCATGCATCCATTTGCTTTTGCTCCTTCGGTTCCTAAATATATATCATTTTAACTTTTAACTTTTTGTTTTTAAATACATATCATTCTACAATTCTGAGATAAGTTTTTTACCTTCTTTCCTTTGCATACCCATGCCTATTTCTAAGGTCATACTACTAGATGAAGGAGGATATTGTGGTCTTTTATACACATGCCTTAGTTGTTATACAAAATCCTATAATAACATCTATTTAGGAATGGTGGGAGTATTATGTATTTTTTAAAATTATTTAAAAAGAGAAAAGAATTGAGCCTAGTGCAATGCAACCAAGCAAACTAGTGTCCCATATGAATTTGTATAGAGTATGCCTTTTGATTTGGCACTAATTTTCATGTTGCAAAACCATTTGTCGATTCGGTGGTAAGAAATAAAGTTTTGATTTGGTCAGAGATAGGAGCCTTTTGGTCCTTACACTCGGTGCCTTGGCAATTTTAGTACCTAAACTATTCTGTTTGATCATTTTGGTCCATCAATTTCACCCCTAGTCGAAAAGAAGCCCTTAGTGTAGTTGACACAAATACTCAGTAGATTTAACAAAACCCGATCGAACGGGCTGAAGCCCAACTCCAAAAGTTAGGTTCCAAAATGTACCACAGTCCAAAGCTAGATGAGTATGAAAACACAAAGGCCCAAGGGAATAGGTGGAAACGCCGTGCGTTGGCTGGCCGGCGGCTGCATGTTTATAAAGGCAAGGAAAATCCCCTTGCGTGGATATACATGGAAGGAGATAAGATGTGATCTGTTGAGATTGATATGCTTTAAACAACAAACTCTATCCTACAGAGCAACTACTAAGATCTCAACCGATCACATCTTATTCCTTGCAGGAGAAATAGAGATTACAAGATATCTTACTTATCTAACAGAGTAGTTTAATTATCTTGCATCTTTCTTATATAAAGAATGGTTTTGTTTGAACTCCCATGGACAATGTGCCATACATTAGAAGATTCTCTAGTTAATTCTCCTGTATTATACATTGATTTGCACATATAAATTCTAGGGGCACTTGGATCTTTGCCACTCCTCAATTTGGAAATTCGATGGCCCATACAAAAAATTTGGCAAATATCCAATTATTCCTAATTTTTTTTGTAACATTCATTTATGATTCAGGGCCGCTATCAAAACCGAAGACTTGGAAATATGCCATTCGTAGAGGCTGCTGAGGTAGAAATAGCAGACTGAAGCCCTGAGGAAAGTTTTCATCAAGGTTTGTAATATCAACGAGTTTCTGAATCCTGTCATTTTGTAGATTGGTTTCAGATGATGCTCCTCGTGCTGACGACATGTGCCTTCATTGTTGGATTGTTGTTTCCAGGCTTGCAAATTGTGGATTGTTGTGACTTGGAGTAGAATGTACTACTTAACCTTCCTGAAGATAATCTTCACTACAACGTTATTTGATCGATTTTTTCAATTGCCAGAGCTAGTAAGACGAAGATGCTGAAAAGCCTCGAGTTGCAACAGAAACAAGTAGCTGAAAAATTGAGCAGATAGAGATACATGCTGCACTGATTTTCTTCCCTTTTATTTTGAAGTATGTTGTGTTTAAATTAGTTTGTGTTCCCGTATAAGAGAAAGATGCCTAGCACTTTCTCATGACACAATTGTCCACATGAGTGCACATGATACTACTTCTCTTAGATCAAAATTTGAATATCTTATAGCCCTTAATCCATGAGCTGTTTTAACCTGCTTGGAACAATGGGGTGCTGTAAGGTAAGCTGCAAGTCTTATACTAATGGGGTGCTGTAAGTTAACCTGCAAGTTAATCTGTCTTATACTAATGGGGTGCTGTAAATTAACCTGCAAGTTAATCTGTCTTATACCAAGTCTTTGCATATAGACATATACTATGGCTACTGTCATAAAGTTAGGTTGATCTCTCGGTAACATTTTCTTTCTGGTAATCTTTCCCGAGGTAATGGATATAGATTCAACCATGAATCACTGGCGTCCGGAAAGCAGCACTGATAAAACTATATCCCTGCATGTTCTGACTCCATCAGTGCAAGAGCAAAGATTTTGATATGGTATTTTGCTCCTTTTCATAACACATTTGGATTCACCACAAACTTAATCTATCATTGATAAACATCTGACCTTATTTTAGAGAAACTGGATACATTTATTATTAATAAGAAGTTCAACCAAAATTGTTGTTTGATAAGTAGACTTATGAGGGTAACATCACATCTGACCATTTCCGCCTACCACACACCTTAGTGTTTTATGTGGAACCTTATTATTATTATAGAAACCAAGCCTCTAGTGAAGATATGATGATTTCCTCCGGCAGTAAGGACTGAGAAGTGAAACAAATCACAGGCATCTCAGTGAGCAAACCAATATGACTCAAAGTGGCACTAGAAGTCTAGAACAAATCGATAGAATCAAAACTACCATCAAGAAGAATTGTAAACCATTATATCCTCGATGAAGAACAAGCGCTATGTTTTTTCCGGATAGCAGAGTACGATATGCAAAATAAGACACAATCTGTTTCAGAATGACATGTGCAACCAGCAAGTAGGGAAAAGGTGCAAGATAAACTGGATACCGAGATTAGGACCGGTTATTTTGATAGATGTGCAGCTAGTAGGAGACAACAAGAACAAACCCAAATGATTGAGCATGGCAGACAGCAAATATATAGCCACCACAAGAACGAGCATCTACTACCAGACTGCATACAACATTTACAAAAAATTCTAATAGCCTTCTGAGTTCAGACCTCGATGCTCCTGATTCATTTACAAAGCAATCGTTTTGATTCAAGCATCATATCAACATGGAAAAATGATAAAATTTGGGATAGTCATCATTTTACCCACCACCAGTCCAACATACAAAATTTCAAGTTCACATTTAATTTGTGCTTGGAGATATACAAAAGAGCAATTCCTGACATACAGTGAACCTTTATGCTCCACAATGCCACATTGGTTTCGCTAGACAGCCAACTATTTTTCATTGTGTAGGAGGCTGGAGGCGCCAGCTAGAAACTAAAACCAATTTTTTAATACTAAAATTTAATGTGAATTATTTTAAGACAATAGTCATATAGTAAATTTAAGTCCAAGATTCAAGCAGTACTAGAACATTCACAAGTCTCAACAAGTAAGCTGTTACAAGCGCAATTTAACTTTGAGAAAACTTATTTACATAACATATGACACAAGATATTGCCAACGTAAAAGCATAGTAGATATATTAAATCAGATCAATGCATCATATTAAACCTACATAATTGATATATAAGATATGTCATTTTTCATTAAGCAATTAAACACATTTATGAGCTGTTTCAAGATGAATTATAAGTAATTTTCCCTTTTCTCCTGACTGAGATCCACAACTAGCTGCTCTCCCTATGGGCTATTTGGTGCACTCGCAATGATCTAACCTTTACGAAAAAACAATATTCTTCCTTTATGCAGGCTATTTTCAAGGGAACATATTGGCTACGGTTTTGGGCGCTATTGCAGCATGAGAGCAAAAGGGAGCTTATCCGTCTGGCAAGTAGGGCAATGGAGGTGGTGGCGTTGGATATCTTTGCCAAGTCTGGATGGAGGAGCAATTATAGACTTTGCTTTTAATTTCAAGTTCTCTTTGTCATTTTTATGTAATAAAGGTACAGGGCTATGTCCTTTGTATAACTCGGTTGTGTGCGATTGCAGAGACCGGATTTTAATCCATTATCTAAAAAAAAATTCCCATTTAACATGGATAGTTCCAGTGTTTAATTTCTCTAATTAATATTGGTGCTCCTAGAGAGAATCTCGAAACAATGCAAAAAGTAGTGCCATTCAAATAATGCCAATGACCTACATGGTTGCAATAACTTTTGATACAAAATGTGATTGTGTATAAATAGTGCTTCATTTGAACCACATGTCTTGCCACACCTAACTTGTGTAACACACAATCATGAAAGGTGGGAGGTTTCTTGGTTGTAGGCTTGTGCCCAAGTGGAACCATGGTGAGGAAGACAGCACGGCGGACCGTGTTGAAGGCTGAGAAGACAATGTAGGTGAGATAGGCAGAATAGGTGACGAAATACATTTATTTCTGGCTTAATCCCAATTATACAACTAGATGCCTAGCTTTTATAGAAGTCTTTGACCAACTTCCTAATCACCTAGGACTCTTAACTAAAAAAACAACCGGAATAGATACACAATCAAATTCTATCCTTAAAAACTCATATCTGATTCTGATTACAAACACTGAAACGACATCAGTGTCATCAGCCAAAATATCTATGTCGGCGGTTTCATAACCGACGACAAGTATATGCCCTGTGTCGGCGGCAATAGACTAGCCCGACGACATACATACTCCCTGCCACGATGACTACTTGGCGCGGGCAGGATTTTGAATTTCGTTTCCCGTGAAAAGTACCTATGTCGGCGGCTACCAGTATACCGACGACACAGTTCCTCCCCCTAACGGCAACCTAATGGCCAGGTGGAAGGACTTCAATGCGGTCCCACATGGCAGTGGGCACAACCACCTGTGTCGGTGGCAAATAACAGGCCGCCGACATAAAGGCGGTCCCACATGACAGTGAACTTCAAAGCGGTCCCACATGACAGCACCACCTTTATCGGCGACAAATAACATGCCGACGACATTATTAATTCCAAATGGGATGAGAAAATATTTTTGTTGTTTTTAAAATTTAGAAAAATCAAATATAGCTTTTAGAATGGTTGTTACGTACTCAACATACATTTGTATGAAATGTGGTATATTTATTTTTAATTAATTGGTATGTGACGGCGGTGTGTTTGTTAAATATACTCTCCTAGCTAAAGTTTCAATTAATGCACTTTCTAGTGACGATGCAACACTGGGCAATCGGAAAATAAGGAATGACCTGCTGCATGTTGTGAAACCCTAAAATGACAATTCAAATGTCTTATTCAGCCAGTCTGAGGCAACAAAATAATCGACGAATATTACAGGGACTGAGGACGGCCACCGACCCAAAGAAAGACTGTGGAGGTCGACCTTTTCGAGCCGAGTGAGGGAAAGTGTATGGATGAGCTAGGTGTATGGATGAGCTAGGATGGTATTTGCCATGTTGTGGAGGTGCATGCAGGCTGGTTCGATTGATACCGTGGAAGCGTAGTGGATTATTCTCGGTACGTTGGAGCCTCTGTGTCGGCGGCTAGGTATATACCGACAACAAACATAATACAGTGTCGGCGCTTGTCACCAAACCGTCGATAACGCTTGACACAAATGACTCAGTTTCGTCGGCTCGAACTAGGCCGACGACACAGATCACGTGTCTCTACCGGTGGGACCACCTACGGCTACGAAAGTTTGGACCTAGACACAAATGACTCAGTGTCGTCGGCTCTAAGTAGGCCAATGACACAGATCACGTGTCTCTGCCGGTGGGACCACCTACTTCTACGAAAGTTTGGGCCGTTGACCTAAACACAAGTGACTCAGTGTCGTCGGCTCTAAGTAGGTCAGAATATCCCAAAATTTTGACATTTTAATTATTTAATATTATTTTATTGCAATTTATGATTTTTGCAAATTTTTGGATTTATGTGGATTTTCCGAGATTTATTGGAATTATTTTGAATTTAAATATATTGCCTTTTGTGGAGAATTAATTATAAAAAGAAAAGTTTAAAATAAAGTTATACCAAAAATATTTTATTTAAGTCCGAATGTCTCAAAGTATTTTTGATATTTTTCTTGGAATTTTTAGAAGTATTTTACTACCTTAAATAAATCAAATGAATTTCTTTATTTATTTTAATTAGAAAACTCGAAAAACCGGTATGAACAGTACTAGGTCAAGCCCATTATCAGGCAATGGGCCGTGAAGCGGAGGGTAGTGCGCCGTCAAATCACCATTCAACAGCCGAGATTGGCCCACGTCAATAATGAAACCCTAAACGCTAGCTGCCGTTGGATTTGCATCGTGTGGTGGATAAACGACCATACCGATTCGGAAGCCTTCATTCTATCCGGGCCGTCGGATCAAGATCGAGCGGCTGTAGGTCATCATGTCCGAGTGGGAGTCAGAGTTCGACTCAAACGCGCCGCCGCCACGCCGTCACGGATTCCGGTTGCCATACACGTCGCTGGGGGGGTATTTAAGGACCTTGGAGCCTCCCAAGGATCGTCAGAGCTTGCGCCACATTTTCCCTGCCGCATCGTAGCTGGAGGAGCACGAGGGAAGCCGTGCATGCTCGCTGGAGTTCCGAAGGCCTTCGCCTCACCATTGCCGCCGTTGAGGACTTCTTCCGCCGAGTGGATTACGGATTTGAGTTCGCCGAGTCACGCCGCATCGGCTCCGCCGATCGTTGGTCATCGGAGAGCACTGGAACGCCACGAGGAAGGTCATCATCTTCGTCTCCGGTAGCTCAGCGCCGCCGCTTCGCCATCACCGACCGCGAGTAATCTCAGCATCGGAGCGCTGAGATTTTGCCGCGTCACTTCGGAATCAGTAAGCCTCTCGGGTAAAATGTTGACCCTTGGATCTTCAGTGGACGGTAGGGATCGGACCATGTTATTTAGGTCAACAATAAAGGGCACGGGTAAGCGATAGCCGTTGGATTTAGATCGTAGGGTCAAGATTGTGCCGCGTCATTTAAGTGCACAGTGAACCACTCGGTCAAATATTGGCCAATGGATTTAGATCGGATGGTTGATACCAACCCACATAGTGGATTCATCGGGAACCATTGGATTGGTCTTATATGGCTTAGATCATGCCACGTGTCGACCGTATTAACTCAGCGCCAGGGCTGACGTCAGCCGACGTCATAATTAGTATTTTTCTTTACAAAAATAATTCTATTAAATCTGGAAATTCAATTTAATTTATTTTCAAACTTCTAAATGCTATAACTTTTGCATATGAACTCCAATTGAGGTGATTCAAATTTCTAAAAATTTGTAAAATTGAGATCTATCTAATGGTAGCTTTAGTTTGAATTTTTGAATTTATTTGTTCTTTGGTTTTGGTGTTTATTTGCTATTTCTTCTCGATTCGCGTAGACGTTGAGTTGAGCGAGGTTTCGGAGGAGGAATTATCAACTCAAGAGCAATCTTCGGAGCAATACCAGGAACTTAAGCAAGGCAAGTTGTGCTTTGATCATGTTGAACCCATGTTAGGAAAAATTGCTATTTTGCTTTACCTTATTGCATGTTATCTTATGCGTATAAATGATTTCAACTGAAATTTGGGATTAGCTAACATACCCATTGAATTATACCCTACCTTGATATTTGTATGCCATGCTTCATTGTCACCCTAGGTTGGTTACTATAGTTGATTAATAATGAGATCAACATGGAAGAATAGAACGGAATAGAATTGCTTAGCCATGCTACGTCATCACATGGACATGAAATGTTGATTATTAATCTTGATTAATGGAATATGGAACAATGATGAGAATTTGTGTGTCATGTGTGGTCACACGATGAGATTAAGTTGTTGTGGCGAGGAGGTCACGCAACGAGGTTGAATTGTGTAGCATGTGATGCTTGGTAATCAACGGGTTTGGTAATCACTTAGATTGAAGCAAGTGGCAAGGCGGTGTGCTGTGGTGGGTCAAGGAGGGGATGTGTAAGTCTTGCTTTAATCAATCCTAAGGACTTAACCTTGCGAGCCTTTGACTCGAGTCAATCTTGCAACCACATGTTTGTTATGGGGCAGCCTAGTGACTAATTTGCAAATGCTTAGCTTGAGTGCTATCGTGGTGGTGTGAGTCCGGGTGTACGGATGAAACTCACATGGCGCAAGAGAGGGCCCCTGTTGTGGTGGTGTAGCCCTTCAGTGTTGAAACCTCAGCGGGTAGCACTGGGTTAAGAGGATGCATTGTAAAGGCTTTGTTATAATCGTTCACCTGTGTGGTGCATGGTTGTATCATGTGGGTAAAGTGCATAGCCTCTGCAGAGTGTACAAACTATTTAGATAGCCGTGCTCACGGTATTGAGCAATGCTCGGGAATTACAGTCAAGGGGTAGTTAATTAAAATGGATAAACACTTGAGATGGCAGGTTGCCATATGGATGATGAAACTTGACTTAGGATGGAAACTTGGTTTATTTGAGAATCACTAAATCTATTTACTATTATTATTTGTTTTACTGTCTTTTCAATCTATGAAATGTATGTGTTTACAAATGCTACTTAGTTGCAAAATGAACCTTAGCCATACCCTTGGAATAAGCCTTGCATATAGTTATGATAGAATTGCATTCTGTGCACAACTTGTTGAGTATGTGTTGGTGTACTCACCTTTGCTTAAACAACCAACAAACAGTGGAGGATTCATCACCGATATTGGAGGACTTTCAGGTGGACACGAGTCACTAGGCCAAGCCTCGTCAGCTGCCTGTGGTGTGCTGATGGGACATCTACATCTTTTTGCTACTTTCCGCTGCATTTGTCTAAAGTCTAGCCCATGTGGCTGTATAATGTAAGCTCATACACTAGTTATATTAAATAAATGAAGTCTTATTATTCTTATCGTTGTGTATGATGTGATGCTTACCGATGTTAAGCTGTGTGCACTAGCGTTGATCCTAGGACTAGTGCGGTAAAACACAGTGGGTTCGAATTGGTGAATTCGGGTCCCGACATAGGCCGACGACACAGATCATGTGTCTCTACCGGTGGGACCACCTACTGCTACGAAAGATTGGGCCAACTCAGTGTCGGCAGTCTGAAGGAGGCCGACGACATAGGTATTTCATTTAACAAAATGGCCGGCCCGTGCACTAAGTCCCAAAGGACTTAGCACACTGCCGCGCTGACTCCCACCGCCCTCCGCGCTACCACCGCCTCTGCGTCGCGCCGCGCGCTCCACGCCCCACGCGCTTCCAGAGCCTCGATACCGCTGGCCACCGCCGACCGCACCGCCACCGCCCTCCGTGCCGCCGTGCCGCGCTGCCGCCGCCTGCCGCTTCCACACCTCCGCCGCCTCGGCAGCCCCCGACGCTGGCCGCCGCCGACCGTGCCGCCACCGCCTCGGGACGCCGCCGCCCGCCGCCTTTGCCTGGCACTTGGTGATACCCTGGTTCTCTACTGCTTCTAATTGTGATGTCTGTGTCGCAAGGATGCAAAGTGCCATCTCTTTTCTACTGCTTTACTTTCCATTTTGCAGCATTATTTCAATATGTAGCTCCTCTGTGATAATGCATGATTTTGTGGTAGCTTTTTTTTTCTTGTCTGCTACTAGTATTAACAGATTATCCAGTTCCCTTCCCTAGCATCTGCAGAACTTTTTTCAGTATCCAGTCTTCTGGATTAGAGCAGGAGTATTTGCTTGTAATATTGTATTGTAATAGCAGTAATCTGTAAGATGTAGTAGTTTGTTTATCTGATCAGAATATCATGTTCAACTATTGTCGGCTGCTCTATCGACAATAGACATTATGCATGCACACTATCGACAATAGACATTATGCATATGTGCATGTGTCGTAAACGTTCTGGTGTAAGCTATTTCTTCAGTATCTTGTGCTCTGAGATGAGGGTAGGCCAAATTTGTGTCCTGCATGTACATTTGTGATGACAATAGTGGCGCACATTTCTAACTTTGTGGAAGCTACCAGAATGTTTGGTTTTATTGTTGTCACTTTGGGTGGCCCTGTTTTCTTTTCCTTTTCTTGCCAAAGATGATAACTCCCAGGATGCTTTTCTAGGAATGCTTCCCTTTTGACCATAGAATGTTGCTGTGCCTGGTCATGATGATAGTGATTGGCAACTTACAGCATTCAGAAGCTAGAGACTATAGAATATTGCTTGCTGTGATGCTGTCTGAATTGCTTTTGACTATAAAGATGCTGTCTGAAGGCAACAAAGATCTCTCGCTCGTGCTCTTTCGTTGCAGATGGTTCCATCCAACTAGTGGGGTGCGGCGTACTCCAAAACTAGGACTAGTGGAGATCAATCATAAGAAACTGTATCAAAAGCCTGACGTGTTCATTCTGCCCGAACAAGTCGAGCTGGTGTTCTATCTGCCATACGCCCACCCGAATTACAAAAGTTGGTGGATTGTACATAATTGTCTTCCACTTGGTAGATTGCCCGATCTCATGGAAAATGACTACGATTCTCACCCAGACGTAGAGGTATTCCAAGAACAAGAGTTACCAGGAGAGCTGCACGTCGATATTGGTGATGGGCTAGATAATATTTTGGGATCGGTATACCCATCTCATGTAGAAGGAGAAGAAGAGGAGGAAAGGGAAGAGGCAAAGGCAGAGGAAGAGGAAGAGGAAGATGAAGCCGAAGATTTTTAAGCTATTTAATTTTATAGGTTTAATTTTATATACTTTATGTCATTTAATTTTATATATGTTTATATTTTATTCGTTTCAATTAATATCAATGTACTTTATGTCATTTAATTTAATTTGTGCAGGATGGCTAGAGGTGCGAAGAAGTTGGCTAAAAAATTGAAGAAGGTCTTCGGGAAGGGGGCCATGCGGAGTGCAGGCGAGGGCAGCTCACCCCAGTACGACGCTTCCGAGGAGGGGGAGGAGGTGGTGGCTACCACCGACTCCCAGGATGGGGAGGATCCTGAAGCAGCTCTACCCCGGGCGAGTGGGCGAGGGTGGTGCTTGACGCCCGGTGACTAGATGGAGCGACTACTCGCTCGTGGAGGACGACCAGGGAGGCACTATCGCGGATCATTACATAGCCGAGTTCTGGGTAAGTTGTCATTTCTATTGATGTTTTCGTGTTTATAGCTTCACGTGTTTATTTCATTTCAGGCGAGGTATCAGCTTGGCCCTGACGCATCCCAGGACGACTATCATGCTTGTCGCCATGTGCTCGACACAATGGCGGCAAAGACGGTCAGGGACGCCATCAGGTTATGCCGTCGGGACGTGGTGATGAAGCACTACAGGAGCACGGAGATGAAGATCTCGAGGGCACATGCCTTGCAGCAGTACCTCGAGGTGAAGGAGTACCTGCCTTGGTGTCCGGACTGGATGGACAAGTATCCACACGCTTGGAGGGAGCTCTACAAGATGTGGGCATCGAAGGAGTGGATCGAGAGGTCCAAGAGGAACAGGGGGAATCGAGAAGCCAACCCCTAGATCTGCGTGACCTACGTAGGTGGACGAGGCATGGGTCACGTCGCACGCAATATCGTAAGTATACTAAGTACAACTCTAGCATTCTTGTCAATTCAGTTTTTCATTCACATTTGAAATTGAACTGCAGGAGTCGGAGATGAGAATTGAGCCCGATGAGTTCACCGTGTGGACGCAGGCACACACGCCCCGTGTCCAACCTGACGGTACGCAACCACCGATGCCCCCAGCTGCCTAGGAGAAGATTGTAAGTGACTTTCTCTTTTCGCTACTCTACAGCTACTTCAACTGTGGCCGAGCTAATCCACTTCATATCTTATTTGTTTCGCAGGATACATACAGTGCAGCCATGAAGGAGAAGCATGGTGCCGACTGTGACCCCTTGACCAGGCCGGTCGACCCTCTGGTCATCTACGACCAGTTCGGTGGGAGGAGTCACGGCAGGCTCGGTTTCATGGACTTGATGGTGGCGCCCAACTCGTACAAGGGCCAAGTCCTCTTCCGCCAGTGCACAACTGGAAGCCCAGGCAAAGATGATCATAGATTTGCAGCAGCAGAGGTAGGCAGGCGGAGCGAGAGGAGGATAGGAGGCAGTACGAGGCCCTCCAGAGTCAGAACCTCTGGATGTTCAACTATTTGCAGGTAATTAAGATTGTATACGTAGCTACGTCATACTTACACGTTTCAGATGCTAACATATCATATCCACAGATGCGTTGTAGGCGGGACCTCCGCCACCAGCAGATGCCACCTCACGCCGTTTTTCACGCAGACGCCGACGACGGGTAATGCATTTTGTTCCGCCGCTAACTATTCATACAAGTACACAAATGCACAAAAGTTTTGAAAATTTTGGTTTCCTCTAATCTTGCAAGTACACAAAGAAGAAGGGTAAGCATTGAAGTGTAAATACTGGTTTATCAATCAATTGAACTTGTAATATAGTGTAAGGAAAAAAAACATTTTCAGGAGAACTATATTTGTCTGCAGTCTGCATGAAGACATTATGCAGAGGCAACTAGAATTGCTCATTTCTATTTGCCTTTCATTGAACCTCCCTTGAACTCAAATAAGCTGCATCAATGTTGTGTATTCCCCTGCTGTAGCACTTGCATTGATTTGGTTAGCTCAGTTTGATATAGATTCGCAGTTGTGCCTTTTCTTTCAGTTCCTGTATGTTCTCTTTTTCTATTGTTTGCCTGCAGTAATCAGTGCAAGCTTTCTTAGCTTAGAGTCAAATAGAACAATGAGGTGTTTCCAAACTTTTTATTCACCTACAATCTTCCAAATTGTGGATGTATTTATGTTTTTTTTGTTATTTCTGTTTACCAACTTCAAGAAGTATACTTGTCTTGCAGATTTAGCCTTAATTCACACAATTTCATAGAGAATAACCTTGAAATTTCACTTAAGATATTTTTAACAAATTTACACCAATCTGAAATATATGATTGTACACTCTAAATCAGCTAGTATACTCCTTATACAGTGCAAAACCATTTTGGACTAGTTGCTGCTGGCAACTCGTTTAGAGTATCTGTCATGTTTTCCATACCTAGTTTTGAAAATTGTGGTTTCCTCTAATCTTGCAGGTGTCCACCTCAGCTGCACCTACTCCTGCGACGAATGCTCTACAGGGAGGTGATTCCAGTGGCACAAGATCGGCCACAGCACAATTCGTCGCGAGGTGTTTGCTGATCCTTTTGCTGGTTCACAGACTTAGTTAGTTATTGCTTTTGTTGGTGGAATAGTTTTCATGTTGTATATAGACTTGTTGATTGTGAATGTGATGTACTCCTTTGGTTTGTGAGCTGAATTTGTGAATTATTGATGCATTTTGCTATATGTGCGTTTGTGATCAAGTGTGAATTGTATCGGTGAATGCAAATGTGGTAATGTGTGCGAAATTAGATGTTGTGATTGTTCTGGGCAATTGGGAATATAAAACTGCTGGGAATGGGGTTTTATTGCAGGTTAAAATTGGATTTTTTTTTAAATTTCCAGTATTTTTTTCCTTTTTTGCAACTTTTGTCGTCGGCTATGGACATAGCCGACGACAAAAATAGAACCAGGCTGGTTCTGGAGCCAATCCCAGTAGGGGTCTGTGTCGTCGGCTATGGTCATAGCCGACGATACAGAGTGGGTTCTGTGTCATCGGCTATGGTCATAGCCGACGATACAGAGTAGACAATGGTCTAGGCAGCCCACATGTAGCCGACGACACAGCTTGGGAAAGTGGGGCCCACGCGTTAGAGCGGTATCGCTGGGGGCGCGCCGTTAGGCTGGGTATGTGTCGGCGGCTACATTAAGCCGCCGACAAAGGCCTGGTTGACGGGGCCGGCCCAGGATGCGCTAGTGTCGGCGACTCTGTGTCGAGGGACTTTTGTCGTCGGCGGGCCGACGACACAATACTATGTCGTCGGGAATGGTATCTGTGTCGTCGGTAAAAGCCAACGACAGTGATCAAGATCCTTGTAGTGAAACTCCCTAACAAGATTCTATCTCTAACAACTCCTGAACTCGGACACTGGCTGGACCCTGCTGCATGATCCCATGCCTAACTCCCTTCTGCCGAAACTGCTGCTGATGACTCACGCAACTGCAACTGATCTCCTCGTTCCATGCATATTTCCCCCCATGACAACTCTAAATACCATACCATATGACTGCTGCTAGCAAAATCAAAGCACAGCACTTAACTCCTTTTTTCCTCAACATATGTGAGGAGTTTGAAACTTTTCATTTTCAACCAACACATTTCAAACATTTACTTCCAATTATTTTGAGAGCTTTCTCATTACCTGCTTTAGGACACATAAACAAACATAGTACACAAGAAGCAAGCAGAATTCCAATATTTAACTTAAAAAAGGAATAGCATGTAACTTACATAAGGATGGACTTTAAGTAATCTAGATAGTGATTTTTTCAGGAGTTATGCCATAGGTATTCAAGATCTTCAAAAATTTGTGAACCCATTCCTGAAACTTTACGCATCTGACTTCGACTATTTTAAGGTGCTTAGATTGAAGTAGTTCTTCCACTAGACAGCGACTTTCTTCCATTTTCACCATATGTTCATGTTCCTATAATAGAGAAAAATACGTTAGCTCAATCAATCATGCATGATAACTTTGATAAGACATCGACTAGCATATTAGAATGCATATACCTTCCAAAGTTGAAGTGTGAGCTTCTCTAAAATTGGTGCGTGTCGGAGAAAGCAAGCTAGAGCATGAAAATCTCGGCCAACAACCCACTCATTTAGTAGCAAAGTTTTTAACTTGCTGAATGTGGGGCACCATGTCAAGTCTTGCTTGAAAATGCACTGGATAAAGAAAAAAATAAACATACAATTTTCATAGATAAAATAAATTGAATAGGAACATTGGATAGACTTTTAAAGCAAAATCAAGAGATAACAGAACAGGTCAATAGCCCACTTCTCACTTTATAAGGTTCTCTTTCCTGACACAGAAATATCCTTATCCTAGCAATATCGATTGAAGTCCGGCAGAACTTAAAATGAGTCTAACTATTTTCGAATTCTCAAAAGTCAAAAATAGCTAGATGTCAAAGGTGTTAAAGTAGACTTGTATAGTGTGTTATTTGCTATTTTACCTTCTACTGTACATGTATATTTTTGGCCCATTGGCCCATTCAATGAAGGTAGCTGTTATTCTATCATGGTATCAGAGCTAGGCTTTAGCCCTAACTAGGGTTTTCTCAGCCCGGCACTGTAGTAGCCGCCGTCGCTGCACCTCCCTCCGGTGGTGTCCTCTTCTCTTCTCGCTCTCCCTATCCTCTGCTTCCTTCCGCCAGCTTCCGCCAGAGTCTTCAGTTGAGCGAGCTTCTCCGTCCTCGCCTCGGCCGCCCTCGCCGGTGACGTCGCCGCCGTCGCTGTTGCTCCTGTGCGGCGATGCCTCCTCTCTAGGTTGCCGCCCGCCGCCTTCGCTCCTTCTTCTCCTAGGCCAGCATTCCACTCCAGCCGCCAGATGCCGCCTCCAGCTCGTCCTCTAGCGCCGCCTCCAGTGCCGCCCTCAGAGTCGCCTCTAGCACTGGCGTCAGCCTCTAGCGCCGGCATTTGCCTTGTCGTCTCCTCTCCAGGCCGCCTCCTTCGTTCGTTTTGGGCAGTGAAGAAGCAGAGCAGTAGCGCACGGGCAGAGCAGTGAAGAAGCGAAAAGAAACCATAGTTCAGCTCCATTCCGATGTCTGAGATGGCCATCACATCTCGTTCATCAGGACTAATGCCTCACCAGCCCGTCATATTTGATGGGACCAACATTCGGGAGTGGTCCACAATGCTCCGGGTCTCACTTGACAGCCAGTGTCTTTGGGGTCACCTCACTGGAGCTCGTCCTCGCCCGCCAGTTCTGGTTCGTCCAGTTCAGCCTGTGGTCGGGCCAGATGGTGCTCCGGTTCCGGCAGATGTTCTCACCACATACGAGCAGGATACTGATCAGTACGTCGCCGATCTGCAGACTCTCAAGAGCTAGCAGGTGGATGACGCTCGTGCTATTTCTATCATCTTAGGCACCATGATGGTTGAGCTTGCCATGGATCGGCCACTCTTCCTTCTTCTCAGCTGATGTGGGAGCGTCAGCAGTTCGCCCAATTCGAAAGCAAAGAATGCTCTCTACACCTCTACACTGGAGTTGGCGAGCTCTCTTTGTCAGCAGGACTCTAACGTCGATGCCTTCTACCAGCATATTACTGATGTGTGGCGTCAGCTTGACTCCTTGGAGCCTCCCTATAGTCCGACCTGCGACTGCTGTAGCCTTCATCGGGACCACAAGAGTGTTGTTCGCCTCTTTAAATTCCTCAGCGGACTTCGACCGGAGTTTGAGCAGCTCCGTGCTTAGCTGCTGGCCCGTTCGCCTTGACTGTCCCTGGTTGAGGCATTCACTCTAGTCCGTGTAGAAGAGACTCATCTTCGTGGCGTTCTCTCGTCCTCCTCATCAGTCTTAATCACTTCCACACCTCCTCCTGTGATTGCTCCTCTCCCAGCACCGACAGGAGGCTCCGTTGCTGTGGCGAGTATCGTTGGTGCAGTGGTTCGCTGTAACTACTGCAAGAAGATAGGGCACACCATTGAGCAGTGCAGGAGGCGGCCTCAGAACTATAAGGGTGGAGGTGGTGGAGCTGGTGCCTCTTGTCCACCTGATGCCCTGCTGACAACCATGCAGGATGTGACTCAGCGCCTTGAGTGCATGGAGCGTCACCTGGGGATGACACCTTCTCTAGGACCGTCTGTTGCCAGTCTTCCTTTAGGTACACAGTTGCCCTGGATTCTTGACTCTGGGGCCTCTTTTCATGTGACATCTGATCCCACTCACCTTGGCCCACTGAGTTCTTTAGCTATCCCTATGTCTGTCAGAACGACTGATGGTACTTCCCTCTGTTGCTGGTCGGGGCACTCTTCACACTGCTTGTTTTCATGTTCCTTCTGTTTCACATGTTCCTCGCCTTGATTTACAGCTTATCTCTGCTGGCCAGCTCGGTGACCTTGATTGTCGTATCATTCTTGAGGCTGACTCTTGTTCTATTCAGGATCATCTTACCGGGACCCTGGTTGGTACTGGCCATCGGGTCCGTGACTCTCAGCGTCTTTGGGAGCTTGACTGGCTTTGCCTTTCCTCCGCTTCCATCAGTCCACCTCCAGCAGCCAGTCGACTGCCATCTCTGATGTCACTGTCCTCGCCACCCCTGCTTCTGCCAGTTTTGCTCGGTGGCATCATCGTTTAGGTCACATGTGTGGGTCTTGTCTTTCTTTGTTAGCGAGTCGTGGTGTTCCTGGGAAGGTTCCTAGTGATACCTCCCTATCCTGTATGGGCTGTAAGCTTGGGAAGCAGCTATAGCTACCCTATCCCACCAGTGACTCAGTGTCTCTTCAGCCGTTTGATTTGGTTCATTTTGATGTATGGGGCCCAGCTCCCTTCGTTTCGAAAGGGGGTCATCGCTACTATGTGATCTTTATTGATGATTTCTATCATTACACTTAGATCTATATTTTCACCTCTAAGCATCAGGTGTTGTCTGCCTACCAGGCCTTTGCTGCCATGGTCCACACACAGTTTGACTCGCCTATTCGTGTCTTCAGGCCGATTCTCACCGGCGAGTACCTATCCACCTCTTCGTCAAGATCTCCTTGAGCAGGTACCCTTCCTCAAGATTATGTACCGGTGCTCACGCCAAAATGATGTCTCGAGCGTAAGCATCGTCACCTTCTTGAGACTGCTCGAGCGATGATGCTGTTTTCCTCTGTTCCACCCCACTTCTGGGCTGAGGCTATCTCTACTACTGTCTACCTTGTGAATCTTCAGCCTTCTACTGCTCTTCAGGGTGCCACCCCTGTTGAGCATCTCTTTGGTAGGACTCCTCAGTACAGTCACCTTCGTGCATTCAGGTGTGTCGTCTTGTGCTTCTTCAACCCCGTGAGCGGACGAAGCTAACTGCTCTGTCTGTTGAGTGCGTCTTTCTTAGCTACGATGCTGAGCGCAAGGGTTATCGCTGTTGGGACCCTGTGGCTTGTAGGATTCGGGTCTCCCGAGATGTCACCTTTGATGAGTCTCGATCCTTCTTCACTCATGATCCTTCCTCTAGCCTGCACTCTCCTTCTGATTCGCTCACCTTCCTCACTCTACCTGATGCTTCCTTCTGCCCACCACCACCCTCTCCTCTGTCTCTACCTTTACCTCCATCCTCGCCACCATCACCCTTGCCTCCCATTCCAGTCCCTTCGTTCGCTGCTCCACCCTCCCCCTCGCCACCTCAGCAGTGTTCCTTTGCCTTTACGCCTCCTCCTGTCAGTTTCCACTACACTCGTCGTCCACCTCCTCCCAGTTCCTCCTCCCTTCTAGGTCCAGCTCCTACTCCCACTTCAGAGTTTTCTTCCCCTTCAGAGTCCTCTCCTCTGCTCCTTCTTCAGAGCGCACCTCTCTGCTCCTCATCACAGATGCTTCGGATCGTGAGTACGATTCTCGTCCCGATCACTACGGTTTCGCTGTTCTGCCACTGCTCCTCTAAGCCTACTTCCTATCGCGATGCTATTACTCATCCCGAGTGGCGCTTCACTATGGTCGAGGAGCTTGTTGCTCTAGAGCGACCGGCACTTGGGACCTTGCCCTCTTCCTCGCTTCATCACTCCTATCACGCAAGTGGGTCTATAAGATCAAGACTCGCTCGATGGTTCTATTGAGCGCTATAAGCGCGCCTCATTGCACGTGGTTTTCAGCAGGAGTATGGGCATAACTATGAGGAGACTGCGCCCTGTTTTCACAGACCAAAGACACACTTGTGGTCAGCATTTCGCTCGTCGCTGGTCCATCTCCCAGCTTGATGTGAAGAATGCTTCTTCACAGAGAACTACGTGAGGAGGTCTACATGCACCCAGCTCCTGGCTATTCTGTGTCATATGGCCACATGTGTCGCCTTCGTCGTTCTCTCTATGGGCTCAAGTAAGCCCGTCGGGCTTGGTTTGAGCGTTTCACCTCTATTGGCACCACTGCTGGTTTTGTTGCTAGTGAGCGCGACCCTGCTCTCTTCGTTCACACTTCTCCTCGTGGTCGTACTCTTCTTCTCTACGTGGATGACATGCTCATCACTGGTGATGATCCTCAGTACGTTGCCTTTGTAAAGGCACATCTCAGTGAGCAGTTTCAAATGCTGATTTGGGTCCTCTTCTGTATTTTCTTGGGATTGAGGTCACTTCCACGCCTGAGGGCTACTACCTTTCCCAATAGAAGTACATTCAGGATCTCATTGATCGGGCATGTCTCACAGATTAGTGTACTGTTGCCACTCCTATGGAGCTTCATCTTTAGCTTTGTCCTACTGACGGCACTCCTCTTGAGGATCCTACTCGCTACCGCCACCTAGTTGGGAGTCTTGTTTACCTTGGCATTACTCGTCCTGACATCTCCCATGCTGTTCACATCCTGAGCCAGTTTATGCAGACTCCTACTCAGATACACTATAGTCACCTCCTTCGAGTCTTGCGGTATCTTCGTGGTACCATTGATCGCCGTCTGTTTTTTCTCTTGCTCCAACCCTTTGCAGCTCCAGGCCTATTCAGATGCTTCCTGGGCTAATGATTCCTCTGATCATAAGTCTCTCTCTGCTTATTGTGTCTTCCTTGGTTCTTCTTTGATTGCTTGGAAGACCAAGAAGCGACTCACGCTCGCTCCAAGATCGAGGCCGAGTTACAGCACTTGCCTCTGTGATGGCTGAGGTGACTTGGTTATGTGGCTTCTGGCAGATTTTGGTGTCACTATCTCTACACCTACAATAGTTTGCTCTGATAGTACCGGCGCGATCAGCATTGCTCGAGATTCGGTGAAACACGAGCTTACCAAGCACATTGGTGTTGATGCTTCCTATGTCTGCCCTCGGTGCAGCAGCAGATGGTTGCCCTTCAGTATGTGCCCTCCGAGGTTCAGATCGCGGATTTCTTCACCAAGGCACAAACTAAGGCGCAACATGATCTTTATCTCTCCAAACTCAATGTTGTGGATCCACCTTGAGTTTGAGGGGGTGTTAAAGTAGACTTGTATAGGGTGTTATTTGCTATTTTACCTTCTACTGTACATGTATATTTTTGGCCCATTCAATGAAGCTAGCTGCTATTCTATATCAAAAGGTACCAAAACGATAAAATGCAATCACACACACACACAAATAAATTTTCAGGGACGTTGTCATTGAAAAATGTAAAGTTATAAAACACAACTGGTGGTAACAAACATAAGAAGCTTGTTAGAGTGTATAGTTTATGAACATGTAATACTATGAATGGCCCAAAAACACTAGGAGAGAAGTTAGAAGTAAGTGCAAACATACCACTCCATCTTTAGCTATCAACTCCAAATTCATAGCATTGGACAAACCACTGATAATCACACACTTGTCACTACCGTAGCGATTGCCATAACAAGCAACACATGTATTTGAATGACAATCTCCATAGTAGCAACAGCTACAACAATTCGTACAGTAAAAGCCAAGCTTGACAAATGCTGTTACTAGCAAAGGCATGCTTTCAATCAAAGGAGTCATGCGATGAATTTCACTCAGTCGTAGTGAGACAAGACTGGGGCATAAATCTGTGTATGAAAGTTGCAAGTGAAGCTACACCCATCGACACAGAGGATCTTTAGTGGCTGGGACGATATCTTGTGGGCGGAAATTCTGCAAGAATGCATATCAAGGTCCTCCAATGCAAGACCACTGTTGTCAAGTGCTGGGAGATGAGAGGCATGTTGACTAGCAGCAGGGGTTTCTCCATTGAACGAACATCGACTCGAGCACCTTAACATTGTGTATTACAGCGTGCACTGATCCACATTTCGACGATCGAATGTCTCCACGCTATCAACAAAGGCACGAGATATCATTTGAACCATGTGTGTGTAGGTACAGAAATCGAGCTCATGCAGAGGTGAGGTGTCGCGCAAGAGCAGCAGATGGTTCACAAACTTGTTGAACTTCGCCGGGCTGCCCCAGCTAATCATGTCGGTGATGTGCAGGACGGGTGCAGACCTCCAAAGGTCGCGCCAGTGACGAGAGAGCACGCTCAACCACACGGCCTCGTGGGAGGGAAAGAACGACAACACGTGGTGGAGGAGCACGCCCGGGAGGGCGCCAAGGTGGTCCTCACTGCTCTCCGTAGCCGCTCCCTTGCGCTTCTTGTTGTTACGCCGTGTCATGACCGCTGAGGATCGGGAGGAGGCGCGGGTCTTTCCATCGGACTACCGAGAGTCTCAGATTTCAAGTGTTGGCACCACCATCATGAGCGGTAAGAAAATTATCGTGTAAACCAGGAAAGCGATAACGGTAAGAATCGTTGGGGTTAGAAGGTTGTTAGAAGAGTCAATGAGCTATATAATAGCTGTATGGAGTGCTGTACAAGTCATTGAGAAATGAAATGAAGAAACTCCCACTTCTATCTTTCTTTTCGTTCTTCTACTTCTTCTGTTCTTCTCTGTTCTAGCGATTTCCCTTTTCTTGCCTTCAGCCGATCGTTAAACCTCACGTCCCAACTCAGTTGGTGGCAACGGGGATAACATTTGGTATCAAAGCCGTGTTTTGATCGAGAGATTTGCTCGGTTGGACGGTAAAAATTTTTTTCCAGTGGCGGGTTCGGGAACTCGAGGTTGGCTTCATCCACTTCAACCGATCCTGGTAAAATTCCCAATTCTGGTTCATTTGATTTGGCAATTGATCAAAACGGTGCCCCCAAAGCCTTCTGCTCAGACTCAGTTTATCTTGGATGTAATGGGAGATCGAGAAGAACGTGCTGGCAAAAGATTGGCGGCGTTTAAAGAAAGTATGGATCTCCTGTTTTCTCGGGTCGGTCTCATCGATACAACTCAACAACAATTGTTAGCCCGTACTGAACTCACTGTGAAAGTGATCGAGCAAAATGTGAAGGATCAGCAATTGCTGGTGCGGCAACTCAAGGTAACAGCACAAGCAGCTGTGCGCATTTCTTCTGAGAGGGGTTTGGAAGCGACCAAGAAAGGTGACGAACAAGCTTTGGCAAAAGGGAAGGCCATCATGACGCCAGTGTCGCCAGAACCATGGGTCCAATTGGATCATGATCTAGCCCACGGGACTGGGAACTTAACCCCCAGTGGATCGATGAGTACTTCTCGTGAGCCACTAGGTTTTCCTCCTCGGCAATCACGTGATCCGGGAGGGGTGATGAAGAATTCCTTACCGAAGTTATCATTTCTGAGATTCGATGGGTAGAGTCCACGGTTGTGGCGTGAAAAATGCATTGACTACTTTCAGATCTTCAATATTCCTGAAGAGCTGTGGGTTCGTGCGGCAACATTGCACATGGACGGTAATGCTTCTTGCTAGTTACAGGTTTATAAGTCTCGGCATGATTTGGGTGACTGGAGCCAGTTCATGCAAGCAGTCGAAGAGAAGTTTGGGGTGTTTGATCATCGCCAATTGCTAGAAGAGTTGGTCCAGATTAAACAACAAGGTACTGTGGCTGAGTATAAAACTCACTTCGATGAATTGATGTTTGAAATATTGATGCACAATCCATATTAAGGGGAAGACATGTTTGTGTCCCATTTCATTCGTGGCTTGAAGATCAAATTAAGAAGTGTTGTTTATAGTCAAGTTCCCGAGACAGTGGATAGAGCGACGTTACTTGCTCATGTCCAACAGGATGCGTTGGATCGTGGGAAGCAATGGAAATAGAAACTAGGAGCTGGTCGTGAGGGATTTCATGCTCCTAAGCCAGACAACTCGACTCCTTCTGTGAAGAATGGTCAGGGCGATCTTTGGAGAGCACTGCAACTCCGAGAATATCTTTGTTACCAATGCGGTGAGAAATATGATCCAAACCATGCCGCTCACTGTAAACAAAAAGGGCACGCACAATTGCAGATGATTACCCCGGAAGAGCCGAATGAGATTCTTTCTGATGCTGTGTTTGATATGTTAGAGACTACTGATATAGAGGTTGGAGGGGATGGTAGTTTGTCCCTCACTGCTTTATCGGGATTGGAACACAGAGAAACAATTCAAATTCTCGCTTTAGTCAAGAATCTGACTATGTCTTTGCTCATCGATTCGGTGAGTTCTCACAGTTTTATCAATAGTCATTTCTTGTCTAAAGTTGGGTTTGTTCACATACCAACTCATCCACTGCAAGTCAGAGTAGCCAATGGAGATCTGTTGTTGTGCGACAGTTGGATCCTACAATTTCAGTGGTGGTCGCATGGGCACACATTTGAAGCTGATTTGCGAGTCTTACAATTGGGTGCTTATGACTCTATTTTGGGCATGGACTGGTTAAGCAAACATAGTTCCATGCAGTGTCATTGGTAGGGATGGCAAAAATACCCGTGGGTCTGGGTCCGAGTCCAAATTTAGACCCACGGATATATTATTTCGGGTCCGGGTCCGGGTCCAGGTCTGGGTCTCATTTTGGACCCGTGGGTACCCAGATCCGGACCCGAAATAATATACCCGTTGCTACCACCATAGAAATACTCGATCGGTTTGCGTTGGTTCTATTGTTGATTTGGTAGGGAACTAGGTGTCGCATCGACTTCCAAGTTTATGAAGTGAACGATACATGCGATTTATAATGGTGGCACGGAATGACACGTACATGGTACAGGCATTGCGTTGGACATTTTCCTGGTGCAAGCAATACCACGCGATCGATCGGTGACGCGTAGGCTAATTTATTTTCTACAGACACCGCGTGGTCGCCTGCCCAGCTTTCTAAGCACCACGGGCACTGGTATCGGGTCTGGGTACCCGTTTGGGTCCGGGTTCGGGTTCGAGTTTGGACCCGTGACTGACTTCGGGTCCGGGTCCGGGTCCAAACTTCGGGCCTCAGGTCCGGGTCCACGAAGGCTGGATCCGGAGGTACCCATACCCGTTGCCATCCCTAGTCATTGGAAGGATACGGTGGTTGAGTTTGATCATCGCAAGCGGATTCGTCTCCAAGGCATACAACCTGGGCGTCCGCATGAGTTGCCCATTGCCACATTTGATCAGTATGGGAAATGGAGCCGAAGCAATGATAACGCCGCTATAGCACTGCTGGAACAAGTTAGTGCATCTTCGGAGGCACCTATTCCTGATATAGTTACTTCGGTGTTACAGCAGTATAAAGTAGTCTTTGCTGATCCCAAGCTTTTGCCACCCAATAGGGAATATGACCATGCTATTGCCTTGAAGCCAGGAGCGATTCCTCCCAATTCCATACCCTACCGTCATTCACCGTTGCAGAAAGATGAAATTGAACGACAGGTAAATGAGATGCTGGCTTCGGGACTTATTAGCTCTAGTGTTAGTCCATTTGCCTCTCCCATTCTATTAGTAAAGAAGAAGGATGGAACATGGCGTTTTTGTGTCGATTATCGGTGTCTGAATGATCTCACTATCAAAAACAAGTTTCCAATACCAGTTGTTGAGGAGTTACTTGATGAGCTTGCCGGTACTCAATATTTTTCGAAGTTGGATTTACGTGCGGGCTATCATCAGATTCGTATGAAACAAGATGATAAAGAGAAGACAGCTTTCAAAACCCATCAGGGTCACTACCAGTTTAAGGTGATGCCCTTCGGGTTGACAAATGCACCGGCTACTTTTCAATGTGTCATGAATTCAATCTTGAAGCCATATCTTCGCAAATTCGTTTTGGTTTTTATCGATGACATTTTGATTTACAGTCCTGACCTGGAGTCTCATGCAAAACATTTTGCACTTGTTTTGCAAGTGTTACTGGATAACCAACTGTTTATTAAGCAATCCAAATGCACTTTTGCTCAGCGTAAGTTGGAGTATTTGGGGCATATTATTTCGGATGAGGGAGTGACAATGGATCCCGCAAAGACACAAGCCATGTTGAACAGGCTATTATACGAAGTTTGTTCGTAGCTATGGCATAATTGCCAAACCTTTTACACAACTCCTGAAGAAGAAAGCCTTTAGTTGGGATATGGCTGCTGAAGAGGCTTTTCTCAAGTTGAAACAAGCAATGTCCACTACTCCAGTGCTTAAACTACCGGATTTTTCACAATCCTTTGAAGTGGAAGCTGATGCGTGTGAGAAAGGGGTGGGAGCCGTATTGATGCAGCATGGTCAACCAGTGGCGTTTTTTAGCAAAGCCTTGGGTCCAGTACACCAACATCTGTCCATCTACGAAAAAGAATTCCTTGCTTTGATGCTAGCTGTTGAAAGATGGTGGTCTTATTTGCAACAGCAAGAATTTGTCATCCATACCGATCACAAGAGCTTGTGTTATTTAGATGAACAAAATTTACATTCTGAAATGCAACGTAAAGCGATGACTCGTCTTATGGGGCTTCAATTCAAGATCATTTACAAAAAAGGGAAAGAGAATGTTGCTGCGGACGCTTTATCTCGCATCGGACACTTTCTGATGCTTCATGCCATTTCGGATGTGCGGTCAATTTGGATACAAGAAGTGTTAAACTCGTATGTAACCGATCCAGTTGCTTAGGACAAGTTGGCTCAACTAGCTATCCATAGTCCTGATGCTTCCGGTTATACGTTGCAACACGGACTAATTCGGCGGGGAGGATGAATTTGGATCGGCAACAACTCAGCATTGCAAACGAAAATTATTGCCGCTTTTCATAATAGTGTTGTGGGTGGTCATTCTGGAGTACAAGCCACATACGAACGGCTTCGCAAGTTGTTTTGCTGGTCTGGCATGAAACAAGGAGTGGATGATTTCGTCAAACTGTGTGGAACTTGTCAATTGGCGAAGAGTGATCATAGCAAGCCAGCCGAGTTATTGCAACCGTTGCCAGTGCCACAAGCTGCTTGGCAAGATATTACAATGGATTTCATTGAAGGGCTTCCTAAATCAGATGGTTATAATGCAATTCTGGTGGTGGTCGATCACTTTTCCAAGTATGCGCATTTTGTGGCTCTTAAGCATCCCTTCACAGCACATCAGGTGGCCAAAGTTTTTGTGAATTAGATTATCAAGTTGCATGGTGTGCCGTGTACCATCACATCCGATCGTGATCGTATCTTTACCAGTTCCTTATGGCGTGAATTGTTCAAGGCTCTAGATACAAAGTTGCAGTTTAGCATGTCATATCACCCTCAAACCGACGGGCAAACAAAACAGGTGAATCAATGTTTGGAGATGTATTTATGTTGCACAATTCATGAGACTCCGAGAAAGTGGCACAGTTGGTTGTCGTTGGCAGAATTCTGGTATAATACAACTTTCCATACTGCTCTTGGTTGTTCTCCTTTCCGCGTGATGTATGGAGTGGATCCGAATTATGGTCTCTTGCCTTAGCTGGATATGGTGGAGTCCCCGGAGATTCAAGAGATTTTACACCATCGGGAGTTGTACAATGGGTGGATTAAACAACAGCTGACTCACGCTCAACATCATATGAAGATGCAATTTGATAAACACCGGCAAGACCGACAGTTCCAGGTTGGTGAGAAGGTATTGTTGAAGTTACAACCCTATGCCCAGTCCTCTGTTGTCAACAGGCCTTTTCCCAAACTGGCGTTTAAGTTCTACGGACCATATTCGGTGTTGGAACGGATTGGCCAAGCGGCGTATAAGCTGGATTTACCGGCTGAAGCTTCAGTTCATCCGGTGTTTCACGTGTCTCAGCTTAAACCGTATACTCCCAGTTATTCCCCGGTATTTTCTGAGTTACCCAAGGGCGTAGAGTTGGATATTTAGCAGACTGAACCGGAGGAAATTTTGGACCGAAGATTGGTTAAGAAGGGTAAAGCTACAGTGGTTCAGGTGCTGATCAAATGGTCACATATGCCAGCAGCAGCTACCACCTAGGAGGATTGGAATGTCTTGCGCGCTAGATTTCCATCATCGAATTGCTTGGGGCAAGCAATTTCTCTAGGGGGTAATGTCATGACCGCTGAGGATCAGGAGGAGGCGCGGGTCTTTCCATCAGACGACTGAGAGTCTGTATTTCAAGTGTTGGCACTAATTACTGTAGGTGGTAAGAAAATTGTCGTGTAAACCAGTAAAGCGATAGCGGTAAGAATCATTGGGGTTAAAAGGTTGTTAGAAGAGTCGATGAGCTATATATTAGCTGTATGGAGTGCTGCACAAGTCATTGAGAAATGAAATGAAGAAACTCCCACTTCTGTCTTTCTTTTCGTTCTTCTGCTTCTTCTGTTCTTCTCTGTTCTAGCGATTTCCCTTTTCTTGCCTTCAGCCGATCGCCAAACCTCACGTCCCAACTCAGTTGGTGGCAACGGGGATAACACGCCGCCAAGGCATTCCGTCGAACAGGTGGCGGGAGGGCCGTGCCCTGCATGAGTGGAAAGAAATGAGATGCCAAAGAACATAGTGGAAATAGAGGAGAAAAGATAAGATCTCGACGCATCAACATCACCTCACCTCACTCATCGGCAGATCCTCTTTCCGGCTACCGTTGGCGGGAACAGAAGATGATCATTGGACTACCGGAGAAGACAATAAGCTCCGATAGAGCGTGCTGCGAATGCTTGTGTGCAGTGTTGGCTTCATTATTAGGGCTAGTTGGCTCTAAAAGAATCATTAGGGCTAGAAACCTGCTAGCTACTCAAATTGGGCCCTAAGTCCAAATACATGGCCCAGATCTACTAATTAATCGCTGCCGACTCGGACTAAAGAGTCCCTATCCGAAACAATCACGGGCTTAATAATATGTCATTTTTATATATAATAATCTGCCATTTTTATATATGCGTGCTACGAACTCGACATTCTGTCTAGTAGAATCAATGAGTTATTGACCAAGAAGAATTGTTTTGTACTAGTTTTATTGTTGGGTTGTGATCTGAATTCATCTGTTTGGGCTTTAGGGACGCCTTTAGCCTTGTTCGGCCTAGCCCGTTTAGACTCGAGCCGCTCCACGTGTCTATAAATACCCCCTGTATGCAGCGTTTAGGGTGTGCCACATTTGCAAGCCCTAGCCAATTGTACTCTACTCCTGATATAGTCTGGCGCCCGTGGTTTTTTCCCGCAAGGGTTTTCCACGTAAAATTCTATGTCTCGTGTTCGTTGTGTTTTGTGATTGATCTGCTAACAAGTGGTATCAGAGCATAAGATCAATCACAGAAAAATTATCAGATCGGATCGGCGACTGTTCATCTTCCAGATCGGTTCGGCTGCTTCTCCCCGACGCACCGCCAGCCGACCCGTCGCCACCATCTGACGCGCCGCATCCCGACGTGCCGCCACCTGACGCGACGCCGCCATCCAGTTGGCCTTCTCGCCGGTTTCTTCGTCACATCGCGCGTTGCCCGGCCGATCTTCTTCGTCGCATCACTCAGACGTCCGGTGGGTCCGTTGCGCCATCGCGGGTCTTCTCCGTCGTGTGGATCCGCGGCCATCTCCGGTTGCGACATTCTCCAGACTGCCACCTTCGCATCGCCGTCCGTCGCACGGCCGCCATCCGCGCCGCGACTTCTATGCCCCTCTGCTGCTCCGAATCACCGCATCATCGGCCGCTTGCGCCTTGCCTCACCGGCCGACCCGGCGCCACTCCAGCCACCGCCCTTCTGGTCCAGCACTCGCACCGGCCACACGCGCGTGAAGAAGCATCGCCCGAGAGGACTTTGGCATCTTCCTTCAATCGTTTGTTTTGCTTGTGAAGAAAACTATTCAAGGAAGTCTTTCGACTAGAAGTGAATAGATGAAGAGCTAGTGTGATGGATTGCCCGTGAAGAAGAGCTTTAACCGAGAGTATAGCCAATTGTTTTTTGGGATAATTCGATATATGCCATTGCTTAAGCTGCCATTTCGATATATGCCATTACAAAACGTTAAATCTGCTGGGTGCCATTCCTCTCTTCCAATACTTTGAAATATGCCATTACTTACTTTTCTCTAAGTTTCTGACCGTATTTGGTTTGTATTTCAATATGGATTTTTGTTGGAAGGGTATTGCCTTGATCAGTCTGATCGACCTTCCGAGACGGCATAGCCCCCTCATCGACCGCAGCGACCTCGAGATGATCCAAACCACGCTGGCCTTGCATAAGTCTCGGTGGCTTGTTGTGGATCTTGGTTTTGTGGTGCGGCGACCTCGCGATGCGGGCCTAACATGGAGGTGAGGGGGCTATGCCTTGGTCGCCTCGCAGATAAAGGTCGATCGATGTGGGGTGTTGTGGCAATCTTTTCAAAAAAAATACATATTGAAATACAAACCAAATACGTCGTAAACTTAGAGAAAAGTAAGTAATGGCATATTTCAAAGTATTGGAAGAGAGGAATGGCACCCAGCAGGTTTAACGTTTTGTAATGGCATATATCGAAATGGCAGCTTGAGCAATGGCATATATCGAATTATCCCTTGTTTTTTTTCCTTCATCCGGACTTCAAAAAGATCTCACAGCCAGATTGAATAGGCATTTTTGAGTCAGGCGGCTCCAGAGGACAGGACGACCGGTTTCAATTTCTGAATTTCATCAGGCCCCAGAGGCTTCAACTTTTTCAGAAGCTTGTTTTTCAGCTTTATTTCTCTTCTGTTCGTGCACTTTAAAATATTTTTTTGTATTATGGCCTCATTGAAGTTTGACATTCCTTTGCTAGACCGTGATACCAGGTTTAGTCTATGGCAAGTCAAAATGAGGGCTATTCTTGCGCATACTGATCTGGATGATGCGCTTGACAAATTTGGGAACAAAGATCAAAAGTCATGGACTGATGAAGAAAAGAGGAAAGATCGTAAGGCCCTGTCACAAATTCATCTTCATTTATCAAATAATATTTTGCAAGAGATTTTGCAAGAGAAATCTGCAGCTGCTTTATGGTTAAAGTTGGAATCAATTTGCATGTCAAAAGATCTTACTAGCAAAATGCACATGAAGATGAATTGTTTTCGCACAAATTACAAGAGGGTGGTTCTGTGTTGAATCATCTATCGGCCTTCAAGGAAATTGTGTCTGATCTTGAATCCATAGAGGTAAAATTTGATGATGAGGATCTAGGCCTTATTCTTTTGTGTTCCCTGCCTCTATCATTTTCAAATTTTAGAGACACTATTTTATATAGCCGTGATACACTAACTGTTGCTGAAGTTTATGAGGCCTTACATGCAAAAGAAAAGATGAAACTAATGGTATCTTCTGAAAGTCCTAACTCTCATGGTGAAGCTTTGTCTGTTCGTGGACAAACAAAAGAAAAGAATGCGAACAATGGCTATAAAGGCAGAAGCTCAAGCAATTTCAGAGGCCGCTCAAAGTCAAGAGGTAAAGAAAAATTTTGTAGGTACTACAAGAAAAATAATCATGGCATATCTGAATGCTACAAGTTAAAGAATAAAGAGAAAAGGCAAGGTACCTACAAACAGAAAGGTAAAATTGATGAGGAAGGTAAAACGTCTGTTGCTTCTGGTGATAGCTGTTCTGATGGTGAGACTCTAGTTGCTTTTGCTGGATGTGCTAGTAGTGGTGATGAATGGATAATTGATTCTGCTGCTTCTTTTCATATATGCATTAATAAAGATTGGTTCATCACTTATGAGTCTGTTAAAGATGCTGGTTCTATTAGGATGGGTGATGATTCGTCACGTCCTATTGTTGGTATTGGATCAGTGCAAATAAATATGCATGATGGCATTATCAGAACCTTGACAGATGTGAGGCACATTCCAGGTATGACAAGAAATCTCATTTCTTTGAGCACTCTTGACTCTAAAGGATATAAATATTCTGGAGGAAATAGAATACTGAAAGTATCAAAAGGTTCTCTCATTGTCATGAAAGGAGATTTGAAATTTGCCAATTTATATCGTCTCCAAGGCACTACAATTACAGGTGATGCTTTTGTTTCTTCACATTCATCACCTGAAATGACTAATCTGTGGCACAAGCGTCTTGGACATATGAGTGAGCAGGGTTTGGCAGTTTTGAGCAAGACGGGACTTCTTGATGGATACAATGAAGGCAAACTAGAATTCTATGAGCATTGCATCTTTGGTAAGCATAAGAGGGTAAAATTCAACACTTCTATTCATACTACAGAAGGTATTCTTGATTATGTGCATTTTGATTTATGGGGGCCATCTCGTAAGATTTCTTTTGGAGGTTCTCGTTATATGTTGACTATTATTGATGATTATTGTAGAAAAGTTTGGCCTTATTTCTTGAAGCGTAAATCAGAAGCATTTTCAGCATTTAAAGAGTGGAAGGTCATGATTGAAAGACAAACTGAAAAGAAGGTAAAGATACTTCGCACTGATAATGGGATGGAATTCTGTTCTGATATATTTAATTCATATTGCAAGTCTGAAGGTATTGTGCGTCACTACACTGTTCCTCATACTCCACAACAAAACGGTGTAGCTGAGCGTATGAACAGAACCATTATCTCAAAGGCCCGTTGTATGTTGTCTAATGCTGGTTTGCATAGGCGTTTTTGGGCTGAAGCTGCTTCCACTGCTTGTTATATTATTAATCGTTCACCCTCTATTGCTATTGACAAGAAAACTCCAATTGAGGTATGGTGCTGCACTCGGTGATTATTCACAATTGAGAGTTTTGGTTGCAATCGCTTATCCTCATGTTGATAATGGAAAATTGGAGCCTAGAGCTATTAAGTGCATCTTTCTTGGTTACAAATCTAGTGTTAAAGGATATAAATTATGGAATCCTCAAACTCAAAAGGTTGTTATCAGTAGGAATGTTATTTTTAATGAATCATTATCTTTGAATGATAAGTTGGATACAACTATTCCTATTGTTCCTATTGAGAAACAACAGAAAACTAGTGTGCAGGTGGAGCACATTATTGATTCTGATAATACACCAGATGATACCGACATCATTGCTCGTGATGTATCTATTACTGATGATTCAAATATTATTGAGCATTCTTCTTCAGTTATGCAGCCTCCTCAACATACACATTCTATTGCTATTGATAGACCCAGGAGGTCCATCCATCCACCTAAAAGGTTTATTGAAGAATGTGATATTGCTTCTTATGCTTTAAATGTTGCAGAAGAAATTGAGAATAATGCAGAACCATCAAATTATGTTGAAGCTATCACTTCTGCTGATTGCAAGAATTGGATGACCGCTACGCAAGATGAGATGGAGTCTCTTGAAAGAATTGTACTTGGGATTTAGTGAAATTGCCTAAAGACAAGAAGATCGTTCATTGCAAATGGATCTTCAAAAGAAAAGAAGGCATTTCTTCTCTCGATCCAACAAGGTATAAAGCAAGGTTGGTTGCTAAAGGTTCTGACCAAATTCTAGGTATTGATTTCAATGATGTCTTCTCTCCTGTTGTGAAACAAAGTTCAATTCGCACTCTCCTCAGTATATATTGTTGCCATGCATGATTATGAACTTGAGCAACTAGATGTTAAAACTATATTCTTGCATGGAGAGTTAGAGGAAGACATTTATATGGACCAACCTGAAGGTTTTGTTATTCCTGGAAAAGAAAACCTTGTTTGCAGAATAAAGAAATCTCTTTATGGCTTGAAACAATCCCCTAGACAATGGTATAAGAAATTTGACTCATTTATGCTCTCTCATGTTTCAAGTGGTCTAATTATGATAGCTGTGTTTATTTGAAGACTGTAAAAGTTTCTGCTATATACTTGCTTCTTTATGTTGATGATATGTTAATTGCTGCAAAAGACAAATCAGAAATAGCTAAACTAAAGGCACAATTGAGTAAAGAATTTGAGATGAAGGATTTAGGTGCAACAAAGAAAATCCTGGCATGGAGATCATTAGATCAAGAAAATCTAGCAAATTATACCTCAGCCAACAGGGTTATATTGAGAAGATTCTTTGTCGCTTCAATATGCATGATGCAAAACCAGTGAGCACTCCTTTAGCTGCACATTTCAGATTATCTTCAGCTTTATGTCCAGAATCAGATGATGATATTGAATACATGTCTAGAATTCCATATTCCAGTGCAGTTGGTTCTCTTATGTATGCCATGGTTTGTTCACGTCATGATTTATCTTATGCACTAAGTGTTGTGAGCAGATACATGGCTAATCCTGGCAAAGAGCATTGGAAAGCTGTTCAGTGGATTTTCAGATATTTGCGTGGTACTTCTAATGCTTGTTTGCAGTTTGGTAAATCTAGAGATGGGCTTGTTGGTTATGTTGATTGTGACTATGCTGGTGATTTAGACAAGAGGAGGTCTATCATAGGTTATGCTTTCACCATTGGTGGTTGTGCTGTTAGTTGGAAGGCATGTTTGCAATCCACATTTGCTCTTTAAACTACTGAAGCTGAATATATGGCTATTTCTGAAACATGTAAAGAAGCTACTTGGTTGAGAGGTTTGTACTCTAAGCTCAGTGGGGTTACTTCTTGTGTTACCTTGTTCTGTGACAGCCAAAGTGCTATTTGCCTCACAAAGGATCAGATGTATCATGAGAAGACAAAGCACATTGATGTGAGGCATCATTATATTCGAGATATTATTGCTCAAGGTGACATCAAAATATCCAAGATAAGTACTCATGACAATCCTGCTGATATGATGACAAAGTCTATTCCTACCACTAAGTTTGAGCTATGCTCAAGCTTGGTTGGAGTTACAGTTTGAGTCCTAGAGACTTTTGGCGCCGGTGATATTTATTATTGAAGGGAGTTCGGTGATGTTTCTTTTGCTACAGGAGGGAATTCATCTCAAGGTGGAGTTTGTTGGGTTGTGATCCGAATTCATCTGTTTGGGTTTTAGGGACGCCTTTAGCCTTATTCGGCCTGGCCCGTTTAGACTCGAGTCGCTCCACGTGTCTATAAATACCCCCTATATGCAGCGTTTAGGGTGTGCCACATTTGCAAACCCTAGCCAATTGTACTCTACTCCTGATATAGTGATTTTGCCATCTGGCGCCCGTGGTTTTTTCCCGCAAGGGTTTTCCACGTAAAATTTTGTGTCTCATGTTCGTTGTGTTTTGTGATTGATCCGCTAACATTTATCACTAATCTTCCGGAGATCTTTTCTTTCAAACCAGTTATCGGATTTGTGATCTTTTTGAACCACCGTGATCCTTGGAAAAAAAATCCTTCAAAATGAGTTTAATATTGGATAGGTTATACACGGAAAAATATTTGCACGGACCCACACGTCTTAGTCTTGCTTTAGGGAATTTTATATGTTGCATGCTGATATTGCATTGCATATTATTGACTGACATGTGGACCACCACCTTTTATTTATTTATTTATTCTTTTATTTAATGATCTGGAATGGCACAATATGTTCTTAGATGCCTCCACTGAGAAAGAAAAATTGTTCCTTGCTGACACCGCGAGCATAAAGTTTAATAAGAACCACATTTTGTACTAACATGCAGTTTGATGTAAGTGGAATTATGCACCACGGAGTAATGCACTCTGGTAAAATTGCAAGCTACGACTGTCCCTGTGAGCCCGGTTAGAAATGCAGTGGTTTCCATTCCACATTCATTTACCAAATAGTTTATGTGCATTCATGCTCTAACTAGCATGAAAATTTGTGACTTCTAAAGTGCAAGATAGCATGAATTTTCCACCTAGTATTAACCAAAAAGTGCAAGACAAACATGGTGAATAGTTAAAACCCACGGGGAGGGGGAGCCGTATAAAAATTTTGATGGTCAGTAACAGTAAGACCATAAAATACATGAGTTCACATAAGAAGTAAACTTGGACCAAACTTGGTTTAATTGTAAGAAAGCAGTTTCGATGTTTCATTGTTCTGTTTTTGAGTCGAAGTTTGACACACACTAATTATTCGATAAGCAGTCTCCTAAGGGGTGACATCCAAAGGTTTTCCTTCTTACTGCAAAAATCAAGGGTGCCCAAGGCTGAAGTTTCTCCTGGTGAGAATAAATGGGTAGACAAGACTTGCTGGTTTGCTCCAGTAATAAGTGGAGACAACACAGCAGCAATCTTTAGTGAACAAATTTGTCGGGGATTGGCTACCGCCTATAAACGACCGTCGAAGCCCGGCCCGCGCCGACCATGCCCAGACTCGGGCGTTGTCCCTGCATACGGTCCTCGGGAGTTCCGACCTTCGCCTGGCGCCCCTTTACCGAGCATGCTTGCTCGGTGGTCCACGACCTAGCGACCCGGTCCGACGGAGATGCCTCGAAGATCACCCAAAAGCCGGGCACGATCTACGAAGAAGACGTGGCATTTATTGCGCAGCCGCCCGTGGTCTGCGCACCGCGATCTCGCCGCTGTACCCGTCGTCGCGGCGTGTGGCACGGCAACAGCTCTCGCACGTCGAAGCGAGATCGCCTCAGTAATAAATGCTTTATCACCTGTAATCCCCTATAAATACCCTCTCACACGAAGGACTGGGGGTTGGGTTCCATCACTTTTCGCTAGGCTCCCTCCATTCAGCTCACCATCATACTTGTACGCAGCCTCTGTAACCACCTTGACACATCAGTGCAATCACTGGACGTAGGGCTGTTATCTCCCCCGCGAGAGGCCCGAACCAGATAAAAACGATCCCCTGTGTTCTATGATTGTCTTGGACACTTCACCTCGTAGCTCGGTAGGGCCTCGGACACTATACCCCTCGCGGAAAGGGGGCCTTAGGTTGAACCCTCATTCAACAAGTAAGCTCGGCGAGGGACCGGTTCCCGAATAAATCGACAACCGGCGCCGTCTGTGAGGATCGATCAAGTCCTTCGCGAGAATCACGAGGATGCGAACTCACAAGACAATCAAGACCTCTGCGTCTTCGACGACGTGGAGGACGGCGATGAATATTACGCCAGCGATGGCATGGGTGGTGCGGCCGATCCCGAAGGCCACACAGAAATCGGGAGTCTTTCCCCAGTGGCTACGGTGCAAGAGCATTTCCTCCGCTCGCGGCCGAATGCCCTCGTTCGCGAGGAAGTATCCGGCGACCTGCATGACGATCGGGGCACTCCCGACCGTCTCAAGCTCAGCCAAGGGACCGCGTCGTACGACACCTCCTCGGCTTCACCCGCGCAGTCCTGGTGCTCCCGCAGCATCTATATGGCGGGAAGGAAGGGCGACCAAGAGGAGCAGCGGTCTCCGGCGATTTCTCCTCATCATCAACACAACGCTGGCGGAGATCACTCGGAGCCGTCCCCGGGCAGGAACCCGGCGGCCGTCCACCGTCAATCTAGTGGGGGGGCGGGCGCCGGGGCCGGGGGCCGGGCCCGCGAGGACCCCAGCGAATACCACTCCCCGGAGTACGTGCGTAACCGCCTCCCGAGGTCGCCCCCCGTCACTCCTCAGAGCGCCGAGCGCCTTCGCACTATGGCGACGGTCGTGCGTGGCCTCCAGAACCTCTCCAGCCAAGCAGACTTGGCGGCCATGGGGGCACTCGTGGCTGAAAACTTGGAAAAGCTCGCCGCTGACATAGGGCTTCCAGGACCATCTGGCGCTCAGGGGCCCCGGAGTGTTTCCCGGGACCATAAGCGCCATTCCCCGGCCAGTGCCTCACGAAGCCTCGCCGGAGGACCGGGAGCTGCTGCCGACATCGCAGGGCGTTGAGTGTTTCCCGGATGGCCTCACGAGCTCGCGGGCGTGCCTCGCCCTCCCACGAGCGCTCCGTGTGCTCCACCTTGAATCCACCGTCGTCGCACCGGCATGATGGTGTGTTCGCCCACCTCACCTTGTGCGCAAAGGACCGCCTGGGCCCCGGCCACCACGATCGCCATGCCCAGAGGGGTTGCCATGAAGGTCCGGCGTTCGGATGCTGAGCTTTTTCGGCGTCCCTCCGCGACGTCAAGTGGCCGAGCAAGTTCAAGCCTGGCCACATTGAGCGTTTCAGCGGGACCCAGAACCCGACGAGTTCATCTCGATCTACTCCATCGCCATCCAGCGGCGGCGGGATGAGGGGTCATGGCTAACTACTTCCCACGGTCCTCGGCGGTTCCGCCGGGCGTGACTTTTCAACCAAAAGGAGGGGTCAATTCGCTCCTGGAGGCAGCTATATGAAACCCTCCGGGCAAATTTCCAAAGCTGTTACACTCGCCCGGGCAACGAGCGCGACCTTGAGCGTTTGATCCAAACAGACAAGGAGACATTGCACGACTTCGTCCAAAGATTTATTAAGGTGAGGAACTCCATCCCGAGCATCTCGGATGAGGCAGTCGTCCAGGCCTTCAAGTTCGGGTCCATAGCGTCCGCTTCACACAAGACACGAGATCCACCCCAACTTGCCGCCAAGCGTCTTTATTAGTATGGCCGACCGCTAGGCGAATGCCGACGAGGCCGTGCAATGGAAGAAAGCGCTCGACAAAGGCAAGTTGCATGACCCGACTGGAAGGCTCCTCGAACAAAGACCCTCCGCTCTGAGAAAAAGTTTAAGAAGAATAAAACGCGTCGCCGGACGTGGTCGCGCCGCCGAAAGCACCGCCGATCTCGTGCCCCGCCATCTCGGCAAGGGGCGGTCGGTCGATCAGCGCCACGGCGCCCGATCAAGATGACAATGACCAAGATCGCGACGATCGGGATCACATGACCTGTGGCGGTGGCGAGGATCGTGGCGAAGAAGCGCCTGCGGCAGCGGCTTTTGCCCCCTCCACGGTGGCGGCCACGACCTCCGAATTGTAGGACCTAGGCGTACCGCCTGGAGAAATTCTACAAGGGCGAGGGCCCCATGCCCACTCTCCCGGGCAGGGGAGAGAGCAGCAAGGGCAAGGGTCCCGCAGATGGCGACGATGACATGGACTACCAGGAGCCCCAAAACCACATAGCCGTCATATTTGGGGGCTCCTCGGCCTACAAATCTCGCAGGGATTTGAAGGAGGCAGCGCTGGAGGTTGGCCACATCGCTCAAGGTAAGCCACCCGTGCAGCCGCTTAGGTGGTCCGAGCTGTCGATCACTTTCTCCAAGGATGATTGTCCCCTTGGAATGACCAAACCTCGAAGCTCCGTTAGTCGTGGAGCAGGCCGTCAACAACGCCAAGGTCGGCCGAGTCCTCGTCGACGGTGGGAGCTCTTTGGACCTCATATCCGCTACGATCCTGGACGAGATGCAGGTCCCTCGTTCCAAGATCAAGAGCATAGCCGTCCCGTTCTTCGGGATCATCCCCGGCACCTCGATCAAGCCTCTAGGCCAGATCGTCTTGCCCATGACGTTCGGGGACGCCGCGAACTTCTGGACCGAGCTGATCAATTTCGAGGTCGTAGACTTCAAGTCAGCTTACAACGCCACCCTTGGCAGGCCGGCCCTCTCCAAGTTCATGGCCGCCACGCATCACGCCTATTAGTGCCTGAAGGTCCCTGGACCAAAGGGCGTCATCACCATCAAAGGCGATCATAGGGCGGCCCTGAGCTGCGATGAGAAGTCTCTCGACATGGTCGGGTAGCTGCCTCAACGCGGCCCCGACCTGGCGCCGACGCCTTCCTGGCCAAAAGTTACCCTCCAGCCCGGAGGAGAAACCAAGGCGGTCCCTCTCGACGAGGCAGACCCGACCAAGGTGTTCCATTTGGGATCTTCCCTAGATCCCAAATAGGAACTCGAGCTCATCACTTTCCTCAAGAGGAACGTGGACGTGTTCGCTTGGGAACCGTCCGATATGCCCGGAGTCCCAAGGGAAGTGATTGAGCACAGGCTAGCTGTTCGGCCTGATAAAAGACCTGTGCGGCAGAAGCTCAGGCGATTTTCCCCGGAAAAGCAGGCAATTATCCGGGAAGAACTCGATAAGCTCCTTAAGGCCGGCTTCGTCAAGGAAGTCGAGCACTCGGAGTGGCTGGCAAACCCAGTCATCGTCAAGAAGAAAGGTGGCAAGTGGCGCATGTGTGTCGATCACATTGGCCTAAACGCTGCCTGCCCAAAAGACAACTTTTCGCTGCCACGCATTGACCAACTAGTCGACGCGACGGTGGAATCTCAAGCGATGAGCTTCCTGGATGCCTATTCAGGCTATCACCAGATTAGCTTATCCCCTGAAGATGAAGAGAAGACCTCCTTCATCATGCCGTTCGGCACATTCTGCTACACGACCATGTCCTTCGGTCTAAGGAACGCAGCAAGAACCTTCCGGTGATCGATGAAGACCATTCGGGACGAGTAGGCCAAAACTTGGAAGTTTATGTAGATGATATCGTAGTTAAAAGTAAGCTCGCCTCAAGTCACGTAGCCGACCTTGAGGAGACCTTTTGTAACCTTAATAGACATCGAATAAAGCTTAACCCCGAAAAATGTGTCTTCGGCGTGAGGGCAGGTAAGGTGCTCGGCTACCTCATCGGGCCGCAGGGCATCGGCGCCAACCCGGAGAAAATCGAAGCCATCAAAAGGATGTGCCCCCCGAGCTCCGTTAAGGAGGTGCAGACCCTGACCGGACACATGGCGGCCCTGAGTCGCTTCATTTCTGGTCGGGCGGTTGAGTTGCCCTTTTTAAAGCGCTTGAGCACGAGGGCTTGCTCGACAGAGGAGGCTAACGCCTTCGAGGAGTCAAGCAAGATTGTCTAGCCCCCCCAACCTTGGCCACGCCTAGGTCGGGGGAGCCACTCCTCCTATACCTCACAGCGACACTCCAGGCTGTAAGCGCAGTACTGGTGGTAGAGCGAGAAGGGACGCAGCGTCTGGTATACTACGTCAGCGAAGTCTTGCATGGACCAAAGGAGCGTTACCCCGAGGTCCAGAAGCTCCTGTACTCATTGCTCGTAGCTTCAAGGAAGCTGTGCCACTACTTCCAAGCTCATAAGGTCGTTGTCCCGACCAACTTTCCACTTAGGGAGATCCTAAGAAATCAGGACGCCAGCGGCCGAATAGCGAAGTGGGCCATGGAACTCACAGAATTCGATGTCCACTTCACTGCCCGTGTAGCAGTCAAGTCCCAGATCATGGCAGACTTCGTGGCGGAATGGACGAACCCCGCCCAGCCCGCCACTAAGACCCACGAATCTGCGGACGACCGCTGGACCATGTACTTCGACGGGTCCCAAGCTTTCGAACGCTCGGGGGCTGGAGTCGTACAGGTATCCCCTCAGGGGGAGCACCTCCAATACGTCATCCAATTACACTTCACCACGACCAACAATGCGGCGGAGTATGAAGGCCTCTTGGCCGAGCTACGAGCGTGCAAGGCGCTCAGAGTCCAGCGACTAACTATGAAGGGTGATTCGCAGCTAGTCATCAACCAAGTCAACAAGGAGTATCAATGTTTCGATCACTCAATGGCGCTTTACTTGGTTGAGGTGAGGAAGATGGAGCGGTACTTCAGAAATTTCGAAGTACTCTACATCCCCAGGAAGGACAATTCCCTGGCCGACCACCTTTCCAAGGTCGGTTCCTCGCAGATGCCTGCCCCTCCGGGGGCGCTCATTGAGCATCTGCACAAGCCCTCCATTCCCTCTATAGAGGCAAACCCCAGATGCATACGCCTGGGCACCAACCGAAACATCTGAAAGCCCTCCATTCCTCTCGTAGAGGAGGCACGAGGCGTTGATAGCGTCTCCTTCCTCGAAGCAGGTGCAAATTGGATAGCGCCATTCGTCAATACCTTGCCCACGGGACCTTTGAGAGAAGCGGTAGGCGTTCTCGGCTCACAAGGCGATCCTCGCCTACAAGTTGGTCGAGCGCCTTATATCAGTAAGGAGCACTTGAGTCCTCTCCAAGTGCATATCCCGAGAAGAGGCCAATTTCCTTCTCAGAGATATCCATGAGGGCATGTGCGGAGCTCACTCGTCCTTTCGGACGCTCATGAGCAAAGCATTCCGCAGGATACTATTATTATGACTCTAAGCGGCGCTCGGGCACTAGTGGCGACTTGCCGGGCGTGTCAGTTCCACACCCTCAAGGCCCACCAGCCAGCGTACGCGCTGCAGACCATCCCACTCTCATGGCCATTCTCGACCTGGGGGGCTGACATTCTCGGGCCTTTCCCCCGTGGTCGAAAGGGTTGTAAGTACTTGCTCGTGGCCATCGACACTTTCTCTAAGTGGATCGAGGCCGAGCCTATATCAACCATCTCGGCTCAAGCAGCCAAGAAATTTTTCCGCAGTAACATGGTGACGCGCTTTGGGGTCCCCAATCGCCTCATCACAGACAATGGCACCCAGTTCACCAGTGAACTGTTCCAAGCCTACTGCGAAGACATCAAAACAAAGGTTTGCTTCACCTCTGTAGCTCATTCGCAGAGTAACAGAGCAGCCGAGTGAGCAAATGGCCAAATCCTCCAAGGGATCGAGAAGAGGGTCTTCAAAGACCTCACCCGGCATGGCGGGTCATGGGTGGATGAGCTTCCTTCCGTCCTCTAGTCTGTCCGCACCACAGCGAGCCGAGCTACGGGCGAGACGCCATTCCAGCTCGTCTATGGTGCCGAGGCCGTCCTACCCGCCGAAATTGTGCTCGGATCCCCGAGGGTTCACCTGGCCGATAGTATCCACCAAGGCCGCGAGCGTCGCCACGACTTGGATCTTGCTGAAGAGACGCGTGTAAGGGCATTGCTCCGATCCGCCGTCTACCAGCAAGCTCTTCGTAAGCACGTGGCCAAGGCAACCTGGCCACGAGCCCTACAGGTTGGCGACCTCGCCCTTCGGCGAATCCAGGATATGTCGAAGGCTAACAAGCTCTCGCCCAAATGGGAGGGCCCTTTCACGGTAGTCTCGATAGCACACCCGGGGGCTGTCCGCCTCACGAGAGAAGATGGTCGTGTGCACACTCGTGGAACATCGATCAGCTGTGCAAATTCCATGTCTAAGTCTTACGCTCTATTCTACATCTTACGCATATGTCTGCGCTTTTCATTTCTAAGTGGCACTTTCGTTGCTCTCGCGCACAAATGTCTGTTTCCCCCAAGATGCTGTGAAAATGTATGTCTAAAGTCACTGCCCTTTGGTAAGCCGGCTCAGTCTCACGCAAGGGCACACTTTTCCTTTCTTTCATGACCTTGGTGACGAGACAAGTGCGTCGGACGCAAATAGCCACTATAAACTCATGTTTGCGCTAAACATTTAGGCCGGCACGCATGCGATCACACAAGTTGCCACGACCAGCACCCCGCCAGTAACACTCACCACCTAGGGGCTCCGATCTCAATAAGCCGACCATATCCGCAGTAGCTCTTCGCTGCGCTATGCAAGTCGCGACTAGACAACCCCTTGGTCGGCCCGAAGATTGACTCTGGCGTGCGCATGTTTGGTCGTCCCGCACCCTGTCGGGCAAACACGTGCTTTTCCTCGCTTACAACCATACCCACAGCACAGGAGTATGCATCCTAAGCGTTAAGGAAGTCTAGGCTTTGCTCGTCCTTCCCTCCAGACCAAAACCACTTTCGATGCTTGGAGAAACTAGCGCTTTGGTCGGGGGGGTGTTTTTCCTAACTCTCCTGCGAACGAGCCCGTGCTCACAACATCGCTACACGGTCCTCCTTCGCAGCGGGGGCTGGGGGAGAAGCGACTTGCCACGCCAGCATCATTTCATAAAGCCGCGGCCAAGAGCCTCGTTCTATCTTACCAGCATAGGATTGCTTCTTCCCTAAGGACGCATCGCCTATATAAGGTCGCTCTTCATGCATTTCGGGCTTGTGTCGCCCACGCCTCGTCCTAATCTACGATCGACCTACCTTTCGCTGTTTGCCTCGTGGTTTTTGATTAAGGGAAAAAGCCAAACAAGAGCGAAGGAAGCATTACACCGGGCATAGCCCATGGGCGAAAGAAAGTACAAGGTCCACCAGCAGCATCAAAGATCGTCCCAAAATCATCAAGAAAAAGAAAATAAAGAAGAAGCCTTCTACACATTAGGCTTCGCCCCCTTGAGGGCCGCGGACAGCTTCCACCTCAGGTCATCGATCTTGGCTTCATAATCGATTACCTTCCGACGGGCTTCGCGACCTTCGCGGGCCTCCTCGTGAAGCTGCTCGACCTCTTCGTTCTCTTGCTCAGCAAGGTCGGCGGCCGCCCGTGCTGCCCATTCCAACTCCGCCACCTTTGACTCAAGGCTACAGGAGTGCTTCCTCTTCGCCTCGAGCTCTTGCTCGAGCTTAAGGGCCTTCTCCCCGACTTGGCGGCAACAACCCGCCGCCTCAAGGGACGCTGCTTCTCTGCTCGAGCTCCCTCCGGCGTGTGACCTTCTCCTTGTCGGCGCAGCGATTCCTTAACTGGCGGGAGCTCAGCCTTTCTTGCTCAAGCTCACGCTCAAGCTCAAGGCTCTTCTCCTTAGCGCCGGTGAGATCTTTCTCTGCCTGGCGGCATCTGTGCACCAGCAGGGTGTCCACATCCTTCAAGTCAGCTCACGCGCTCCTCGAGCTTGGCTATCTTGGCCTCATGCGCGGACAGCAGCTGGGCCGTTTCCTCGGGGACGACCATCGTGGCGTCAAAGTCATCCAAGGTCTTCTCCAAAAGCTATAGGCAAGGAAACCTTAGCCGCCAACACTAAGGCCCAAAAATGCACGAAAGCACAATGACCGCAAAGAAGCACGCTCACCTGAGTAAAGTCGGCTCGAAGGTTGTCCCGGAAGCATTTGCAAACCAGGCTCAGAGGATCCTCAAGGATGGCGAGGGTGGAGACCTACTAGGGTCTTTCGAGGAAAAGCGGATTAGTCGGCGAGGCGAATCACCCCCCAGGCATGAGGTTCACCGGGGCACCAAACCCCACTCTGGCGGCGCTTTCGCTCGAGTGTTTCTCGTGTCACCCGAGCATGTTGTTCGCTCGAGGCGAACATCACCCGAGCATGCGATTCGCCTGGGCGGTCTTGTCTCATCCCGGGCATGAGGTTCGCCCGAGGGCTTCGCACCTTCACCTCGGGCAAGTGATACGCCCGGAGGCGCCAGACCTTCTTGGGCGGCCTTGTCGCCCAAGGCCGCGGGGTCGACCTCCTCCCCTCCTCCTATGCCCTCTGCGCTGGGGAGGGCAGGGAGCCCGGCTGAGGGGAGCGTTCCCCCCTGGGCGGTGGGATCTGCCTCAGTAGGGTCGTCGGCAACAAACTCGTCCACCGCCCGCCCTCGGCCATCACGATGTCGGCGGCATCGGTAAGCACCGCCGCTAAGGCAAATTCGACAATCTCGTAAGCTATTCTGCGACAGTCAGGAAAGGCCCTACGGGCTATTTTCGCCCACATCGGAAGAGTGGGGTCAGCCCAGGCGCGCAAAAGCGAAAGGCAAGGAAAACGAGGAAGGGCAGAGCTCGAGCCTCACCTTCGCCCAGGCCTTTGTCGCCATCGGCGGATGGGTTCGCGGCCGCCGCGACCACCATCTCCGCCTTCTTTTTTGCGGTCTGTGTGATCCTAGCCAGGCGGGGGTCGGCCTTCTCCTTGTCAATCTCGACCAGCGCCCCCTCCGAGCTTCCGCGCTTGACCGGAGGGTGGTGTGCGTCCAACTCGGCGATCGCGAGGGCCCGATCTTTCTTGGCTTGCTCGACCTCGGCTTTTAATTTTGCGAGATCTCTCTTCAATGACTCCCGCTCGGCCTGCACCATCCCTTCGACCAGTCTTCCCTCCACCTCGATCTGCTCCACTTGAACCCTCACTATAATGCTTCAGCCAGAGCCTCAAACGGCTTACCTCCTCCTTCCGGCGTACTCCTTGTGGGGGCGGCGACCACTGGACGTGTCCTTTGCCTCTTCGATGACCGGTGGTCGTCGGTGGCGAAACTCCTCTTGCTCTCGAGCCCTTGGCCCGGAGGTGGGATCACTTCCTTGCCGCCATTTGGCTGTGCTCGATCACCGCCGAGGTCAAAGCGACCTTCTCTGCAACAATGCTGCGAAGAAGGCGTCAGAAGGGCTCGGGATGCTCTTCCCCGAGCGTGAATCATGAAGAAGCTTACCACTTCGCCCCACTCGAGCACGTTGCTCGGGACCTGCCGCTTGTGCTCGAGCTCCTTACCCTTGGGAGTGCTGAACAGCTCGGCCACCCTCTTCTCCGTCCAGTCGAAGTCCGAGGCTATTTCAGGGCAGCAAATGAAGTAAGCATGGGCCCATAATTGCGAAAGCAGAGCAAAGAATCTTCAAGGTCGCGAAACTTACAAGAGGTGCCCTCCCGGGTCATGTCGTCCCATCCGGCGATCTGGAAGAAGGGGTGCTCCATCCTCCTTAGATGGGACACCCTGTTCCGAATGAAGTCGCGGGCGATGTCCCGGCCGGTGAGCCCCATCTGCGTGAGCTCGCCGATCAGCATCAGCGTCCGCTCCTCCTCAGGCGCGACGGGCTGGCATGGGATCTCGACTTGGCATGCCGCCGTCTCGGTGTAGCGCAAAGTGCTCCCCTCCGCTTTCCGCAGGTAGAACCAGTTCTCTGCCCAACTGGCTACCGAGTCCTTAAGAGTGAAAGGGGGTAGTAAATGCGGGCGGATGCCCAGAGAGCGGAAATACCGAGGCCGATGGGGGTGGCGCTCGATGACGAACATGGAGTAAAAATGGAAGAAAAGGCTCAGTGTGGGGAGAACGCCCACGAAGCCCTCGCAAAGGTGGGCGAAGATTGTCAAGACAAGGATGGAGTTGGGGTTTAAATGGGTCAGCTCGCACTCACATTGTATGAGCACGGCATCCACGAATTCGCTCTCGGGCATCCAGAACCCGTTGGTGATGAGCAGCTCGCACGTGACGATCTCATCATCGCGCGACGTCGGGGATCCTTCGTCTCCGGGGAGCCGCCAGGTACCAACTCCGAGGTACCCGAAGTCCTGAAGCACCCGGAGCCTCTCCGCAGTAGCCTTGCTTGCGCTAAACTTCGCCATGCAGGGAGTTGAGGGAGAGAGCGTTGGAGCATCAGAAGGAAGTTGAAGGGCGAGGCGCTCTCTCAAGTCTGATTGCAAATCGTGAGGGGACAGGTTTCCAGAAACTGCTCCCGCCTGATATTTGTAGGCGGAGAAGTCGAGTGGGCGGGAAAACCGTTCCGTATGCCGATGGGCAACGCATGGCGGCTCGGTCCCCGAAAACCGCCCTGCGGTGGCTCAGCTTTCTCCAGGAACTGTCAGAATCGTACCTGCACAAGCTTCGCTGAGAAGGAACCATCGCGGTTCCCCCTTTGCTTTCGACGTGTTGCCCGGGGAGATCCTTGGGCGCACGTCCCTGTTCCCGAGCAAGCATTGCTCGGATGCTGCGGTAGCTCTTCACCGCAAAGATCCCTGTTCCCGAGCAAGCGTTGCTCGGATGCTGCGGTAGCTCTTCACCGCAAAGATCCCTGTTCCCGAGCAAGCATTGCTCGGATGCTGCGGTAGCTCTTCACCGCAAAGATCCCTGTTCCCGAGCAAGCGTTGCTCGGATCCGCGTAGCTCTTCACGCAAAGATCCTGTTCCCGAGCAAGCGTTGCTCGGATCTATGATAGCTCTTCACCGCAAAGATCCTGTTCGAGCAAGCGTTGCTCGGATCTGCGATAGATCTTCACCGCAAAGATCCTGTTCGAGCAAGCATTGCTCGGATGCTGCGGTAGATCTTCACCGCAAAGATCCCTGTTCCCAAGCAAGCGTTGCTCGGATGCTGCAATAGCTCTTCACCACAAGGGTCCCTGTCCCCGAGCAAGCATTGCTCGGGGGCCACGGCAACTCTTCACCGCAGGGTTCCAATCCCTCTCCAGAATCTGGAAGTGAAAGTGATTCCCCTTTATCCTCGGGGGCTAGCTGTCGGGGATTGGCTACCACCTATAAACGACCGTCAAAGCCCGGCCCGCGCCGACCATGCCCGGGCTCGGGCGTTGTCCCTGCATACGGTCCTTGGGGTTCGACCTTGCCAGCGCCTTTACTGAAAGCATGCTTGCTCGGTGGTCCTGACCTAGCGACCGGTCGGCGGAGATGCCTCGAGGTCACCCAAAAGCGAGCACGGTCTCTGAAGAAGATGTGGCATTTATTGCTTGACACGCCAGTGGTCTGCGCACCGCGATCTCGCTTCGCTGTACCCACATCACGCGGCGCCCGTGGTGGCGCCGCCGACTCGCCCGTCGAGCGATGGAAATCGCCCATGTAATAAATGCTTTATCGCGTAATCCCTATAAATACCCTCTCACACGAAGGACCGGGGGTTGGGTTCCATCACTTTTCGCTAGGCTCCCTCCATTCAGCTCACCTTCATACTTGTACGTAGCCTCTGTAACCACCTTGACACATCGGTCACGATCCTTTGGGCGTAGAAACATTATCTCCCCGCGAGAGGCCCGAACCAGATAAAACAATCCCCTGTGTTCTATGATTGTCTTGGCCACTTCACCTCGTAGCTCGGTAGGGCCTCGGACGCTATACCCCTTGCGGAAAGGGGGCCTTAGGTTGATCCCTCATTCAACAAGTAAGCTCGGCGAGGGACTGGTTCCCGACTCGTCGACAAAATTGAAACAAGAACTGGAGATAAGAACCTTGAAAATATAACAAATGCCCCATCGGTTGTAGGTTCTTGGTAACAGAGAAACCAACATGTGGACAACAAAAGCAAAAGACACAGGAGGGGACAACACCGGCTTTGGCATGGTGTATATCTTTATAAGCACAACGGCAACAAAATCGTTAATGCTATATATATGAGAAATTGCATACGTAATAGACTTTATTGGAAGCTTACAAGATAAAACTACCTCTGTCTAAGGACAATTTGGCCAAACGCAATTGGCAGGGTAGCCAAACATGTTGCTTTTGTCACGAAATGGAGACAATTAGGCATCTGTTCTTTAATTGTCGCTTTGCTCGTATGGTCTGGGGTTTTTGGCATCTAGCTTTTGGCATTGCTAGACCTATTAGTGTTTCCCACATGTTTGGGAACTGGCTTGGTTATTTTGAGAAGGGTCTGAAAAATGTTGCTTTACTAGGAGCCGCAGCTATTTGTTGGTCTCTTTGGTTAAGCAAGAATGATATAGTTTTTGAAAGGAAATCAAGCTTTTCTCCTTCGCAGGTTATTTATGCTACTTCCCACTAGCTGTGTACATGGGCTGTGCTGCAGAAACCGGATTTGTGAATTATTATGGTGGAGGCTACGCACCGGTTGGTGCAGGTGGCCAAGGACTTCTTTTCCCAGGCGCATTGGTGGCGGTCTAGTCTTCGGATTGATAGTCATTAGAGTGTGTGTGTTAATTTTTGTGTTAGGGCTGTGTGCTTTTGTTTAAGCAGAGGCCGGGAGAAGTTTCAACGAATTGTATCACTTCGATGTAATGTTCTTGAAATTAATAAAATATTCCTTCATAAAAAAAAACTACCTCTATAATCCGTGTGAGAGATGTAGTTTCATATTATTCTTTCTCTTCACCAAAAATGGCAATTTCTATGCTTTAGTGTCCCAACTAGCATGGATATTTGTAACCTTGACCTTTTCTAATTAATTTGGATGAATCTTCGTTGCTCAATTTTATGCATGAACGGGGTCATAAGAAAGCTAGAAAAGTGTCAGTAGCCAAATTACATTCAGATGATCTCAGAGTCTTTTGGATATTGATTTGCTTAATATACATGCCGCAAGTACTCAAGATCCTTAAAATTTTGTGAACCATCTCATCAATCTTTCTACACTTGACTTCAACTACCTGAAGTATCTTCCATGCAAACGGCTGTCCCGATGGATTACAGCTTCCTTCCGTTTCCTCCCAATTGTTGAGTACAAAATAGTTAACTAAAATCAATGAATCACAAACAATAACTTTAATGAGACAGCATCTGACATATTATTAAAACGAATCGGAAAAGAAGGTTTTGTTTTGTGCTTTTGATTTTTTGGGGAATTGTGCTGTGTTCATTACCATTTAAAGGAGCATCGTCAGTGCAAAAGTTGTGCACTTGGTCCGAAAGTAGCGTTCACATGGGGGCTGTTTGGTTGCCTTCTCTCGCGAGCCTGGCCTGTTCAACTCAGCCAGGCTGATGGGATACGGGATGCACTGATGCAGAGATGGTGTTTGGTTGAGTATTTAGTAGGTAGGTATTTTAAAATTTATATAGCAAGTATGGTCTAGTTTTGTTTGAAAAAATATCATGAACCCATTTTTGAAATCGGTTTGGTAATAGGAGATGCTAATCCAAAGATATAAATAAAAAAGAAAAAAAGGAAACTTGCGTACCCACGTGGCACCTCATGCATGGTTTGATATTGTGGCTAACAGTGGCCCCTTGCGCAAAACACGAGGCTGCCATGCGCTGCATCTAGAGATACGCCCATTTTCTACGTATCTCCAGAGCCAGGCTGCATGGAGAATCTTGCATCCAGAGAGCTAGGCTCAAAACTAAATGCAGGCAACCAAACACAAAAAAAGCAAGATTATGCATCTATGGATGCAAATCTCTGTACATGTAGGCAACCAAACAGCCCCATGGTTATTCAATGGATCAGAGAGCTAGAGGTGAATGACTGGATCCGTTTTCTCATCTATTTTACGGGCGGTTTGGTAGAGCTTTAGATCCTAGCTTCACCTGAGATCTGAAACTTGTAGGCTAAAATAAATTGAATTAATTTTATATTTTTAGTCTAAAAAGTAAACAAGATGATATATCTAAACACTCTTAATGTACTCATAGCTCCAGTTTCACGGATCCGGTGGAGCTAGAAATACCCAGCTCCACTAGATCCACAGATCTGGTGGAGCTGGAGCCCTACCAAACACATTCTACTCCTCATTCAAGTTTATAAAGCGTATTTTTTCTTAATATATAGATCAAGAAAACATAAAAATTACTAGATTACCTTTAATTATTATCACGAAGCATGTCAAATGAGGGTAAACTGTGAACTTTTCAGGATGGTAATTTTTAAAGTCTGCATAAAGTGAAATAAATGAATTAGGGTGTAATGATGGTAATTTTCAAACTTCCTCCCGCCTATGCTCTTGTGACTTTAAGCCGCTGGTACGTGGATCTACCACCTCAACACCGCGTCCACCCTCTTAAAACATGCAGCCATAGCCCCCCTGTGTCTTTGTTCTTCAATATGGTTAATAAATTAACCCAACCGAATCAGCTAGATCTAACCATGGTAATACGACAAAAATGGAGGAGTCCGGCATGAGGTGAGGGAGGAGTGAGCCCGACGTAGTGGAGAATGAGGTGGAGGCTGATAGGAGGGGGAAGATAAAGGTCGATTCTGGCAGCAAGAAAATGCAGAGGCGGCGACAATTGGAAGAGGAGAGGTGGGGAATTTTAGGGGTGATGGTGTCGTTGTGTTACACGTGCAAGAGAAAAGCAAGGGAGGGAGAGTACAAGAAAAAGAAATCATTGTTTATATAGCTCCATGTATCTTATTTTTTATAAATATTGTACTCTAGTGTATGCATTTGCAAAAATGGTCCCTCCCTAATTGTGGAAGATATGGCAGACGACACATGTCCCCTACCGCGTTTAGGAAGCGTGGGTGGTGGCCGACGCAGCGACAACATGAGTAAGCATGAGAAGACGTGCTGCCATGCCAGAGGAGCACTGGAGGATGCCTTCCGCGCTACTTGAGTGCGACAGCAAAGTCTTCCACGCTCAATGTGCACTCCCACACTCGGCCACCTTTCTACGAGCTCCCGCTACCCATGTGCACGAGCTCACCCGCTTGACCATGCTTGCCCACCCTGCCTGCGCTCTCCCACGGTTGCCTGGGCTAACGGTGCAACTAATGGTAATCTTTGAGGTTTCAAAAAATCATAAAACTGGTGGTAATTTTTGAACCTAAGCTAGTAATTTACAAATTGTAACTTCTGGTACAGCTGATGGTAACTTTTGAACATTTTTCAAATTCACAAAACTAACGGTACATTTCAACTTTAAGGTGATAATTTGTTTAGACTGTATATGTTAACTTATGGTGCAACTGACGTAAATTTCTAAATGTAAGTTGGTAATTTGATTAAAATGCAGATGATAACTTATTATGCAACTAATGGTAATATTTGAATGTTCAAAAATAAAAAAAATGATGGTAATTTTTTAACCTAGGGACCTAATTAATTTGTTAAAATTGCAGATGGTAACTTATGGTGTACCTGATGGTAACTTCTGAATCTTTCCAAATTCGAAAAAACTAGCGGTACATTTGAACTTGATAGAGATCATTTGCAGAAACTCCATACAATAACTTATGGTGCAAGTGATGATAACTTCTGAACCTTTTTTCAAATTTACAAAAACTTATGGTATTTTTTTGAACCTAGGTTGGTAATTTGTTGAAACTGCACAAGGTAACTGTAACTTACGGTGCAACCAACTGTAATTTTTTTTATATTTTTTAAAAATATAATGTAGGTGGCTCTTGGATAGCACTGAACAAATCTAGGGGATGAAGCAGTGGGGATAGCGACAGTGTAGATGGTGAATGGTGGTGCTGGTTGTCCCATTCCCATTTCATTGGGCATTGCTGTATGCACATGCTGGGCACCCGCTTCATGACACCATGGCGGGTGTCCTTGCTTGTAGGTAGCGTAGTCTTCTTAGGTACTTTGTCAAACACTTGGTGCGCACAAAACATTTGTACCTTCATAGTTCTCGGCGTATTCCACCTGACAGGCCCAGAGTCTACAGATCGGATTTGGTTCGATAGGAGGGCGTCTTCGTGGCTAGCTAACCCTAGAGGGTGGAAACCCTAGAGACTTCCACACGGAGGATCCGGCGTCTATGAACTAGGATGACACGAAGATTTTTACCCAGGTTCAGGCCCCCTCCTCTCGGGTAACAGCCTTATGTCCTGCTAGATTTCTTATGGAGTCTTTGAAGCTAGTACAGAGCTTTCAAGTTACAAGTTCTTCTCTAGACTCTGCTACTGAATCCTTGATCTTTCGACCGACTGATCCCCCTTCCCCATGCACTAGAGGACCCTTATATAGGCCAAAGCTAGCGGGAGTAGGTAAAAGGGGTCATCATCTCGATCTTCATACATTTATTGCTCCTTCCCGTGCTGTCCTGCTCCTCCAAATTTCATTAAATGCCGACGCATGGCTTCGCCCGGTCCGCCCGGTATGTGACCCCTTTGTGACGGGTAGGTGAGAGGCGTCAGAGGAATGGGCTTGTAGCAGAAATCCTTGCAGTTGATAAGCCTGACACAGCAGGCCTGCCGTCTGGCATGGTACGATAGGGGGAGAAGACTTCGAGGTGAAGCCACCGCGCCCCACCTTTTTGCCTTGCGGCGGGGCGAGCAGGGCGTCCTCGCCCACCTGCTCAACGGACGCCACGCGGGCGGCGCCGCCGGACGGGCGTGCTTCGCCGCCCGACGCCAGTCGCCACGTGGATCGGCAACGCGCAGCAGGGCGCCTCGCCACCGCCGCCGGATACCCGTGGCGGCGCTGGCCGATGGGCGTCCTCGCCCGCCCGTGCTAGGACGCCACGATCGGGCGCCGGCGAAAGGTGTCTCACCCACTGCCGCCGGACGCCACGTGGCCGGCGCTGGCCGGTGGGCGGTTTCTTCCGCCGTCGCCCGAGCCGCCACGTGATCTGGTGCCGGGTGAGCAGGGCGTTCTCGCCCACCTGCTCGCCGGACGCCACGCGGACCATTTTTATGCGGCAGAGAGGGTACCCCAGCGTGGAGTACGCTGACAGTAGACCCCGGGCCCGCCCTAGAGCGCATGCTAGGGCCTTTTGGAACCTTCATTAAATGCTTGGAGCGCTCTTGGGCGGGGCCACCACTCATGAGGATACGACCGCCTCGGTTCCCTCCTGTATCCGCAGACGTTTCTTGGGACCCGAAACGGCGCACGATCTTGTCTCTTCGCGAACCGTCGACGCGGGTGATGCGGATATATAGATAAATCTGTGCCAAGCGGTTTACGCCTTCTGCTCCCTTGCGCATCTCAACTTTCGCTTCTTCGTCTTCCTTGCTCAAAGCCTTTCGCCTTCTTTGCCTCCATGGCACCTTCCACCCCTGCTTCCACCGCGGATGCTACCACAGTGAAGAGGATGTCTCTCATCACGCCGGAGGGCACCTTTCGCTTTCGGGCGGGGACCTCCACACCATGGTGCCTCTCCAACGAGATCCTCATCCACACCTGGGCAATGATGGCGGGCCTGCTCCCGCCATTCTCCGGATTCTTTCTCACCGTCCTCCATTTTTATGGGATCCACCATCTTCACCTCACCCCTAACTCCATCATCTTCCTTTCCATCTTCGCACACCTCTGTGAAATGTTCATGGGGGTGATGCCGAATCTTCCTCTCTTCCGCTATTTCTTCCTCTGTCGCGGCTCCGGTGACGGCGAGATAGTGGGGAGTTGCTATTTCCACCTCCGAGACGGATTGGCCTCCCGCTACATCGCCTTCCATCCCAAATCCAACTGGAAGGGGTGGCGCAGCGACTGGCTGTACATAAACGATGACAGCGGAGTCGATGCCTTGGGGGTGCCCGCCGGAGCAGTGGAGGTCTCCAAGAACTGGAACTCGCCGATCAAGGAGACGGCGGAGCTCCTCGCGATGGCGGCCCGCATCAACAGACTACGGGACGCCGGATTAATCGGGGTGGTGGTTCGACTTCATGACCCGGAGGATCGCTTCTTCGCCGACGCGTGCGCCCCTGCATGGCAAGATACTGCGGCATTTACATAACACGACGCGGGCACGGACGTAAGCCTTTGTTTTCCTTTACCTTTTTCCGCGCATATGCTTCTTTCTGCGGCTTCCTACCAACCGGTAGCCATTCTTTGTCTTTTGCCAGGCGCGGGAAACTTGGAGGAGCCAGTTGTTAGCAAGTGGCTTGCCGCGTATCGCCGTCGATTCCAAGCTCGATCTTTCGGCAGCTGCTCGGCGCCGCCGATTTGAGCACGTTGGCGCTGCAGATCATCGTGCGCTTCCCACCGATGGACTCCACAGGGCCTGCTGTGGTGCCGGCCCGCGGCCCGCTGGTGATCAGGGAGACGACCACCGCCAGCGATCGGGCCACGGGCAAGCGGCCACTCGCCCCTGACACCACGGGCCCGGACCCCAAGAAGGTCCGCGCCATGGACCATACTTCTGCCGCCGCCAGCCTTGACACGGCGGCATCTCCGCAAGGGGCGGCGACAGAGGCCGCCCCTATTACGATTTCATCACCGGAGTCGCCGCCTCCCGCGGCGCTAGCTCCAATGCCTTCACCGACGCTTCCTCCTCCAGCGCCGGCCCCAACGACCGCGGCCCCAACATCCTCGGCCACGGGAGCCCAGGCCACCACCCAACAAGGTGGCCTCACGCTCCCGATGGCCGCCTTCAGCTTGAGGGTGCCGCCAAGGGTGGCCCCTCAAGATGCGCCAAGGGCGCAGACGCCCCTAGCGCCCACCGAGGCGGCGAAAGCTTCCGCCTAGGTGCCTCCGGTCGCTGCTGCAGAGAGGGCCGAGGAGGGCAACCCCAGCACCAGCGCTTCCAAACGCCTTGCCCCTCGCACCGCCACCGCCCCCGCCGCGCGCTTCGTCGAGCTCTTCACCAAGCTTGGGGACATGCACGCCTCGCTGAGCACCGTCCTCATGGCAACCGCCAGCACGACAGCCTCAGAGCATTTCCAAGAATTGCCTCGGAGCGGCGGGCTGGAGCGGAGAGAGAGGGCGGCAGCGGAGTTGGCGCAGGAAAGGGCCAACACGGCCGCCATGCAGCAGCGGGCGGAGAGGGCCAAAGAGCGGGCGGAGAGGACCGAGGCGGCGCTGAAGCACTCGAAGCACGAGTCCATCCGCCTGCGGCACAATCTGGCCATCATGCTCAAGAAGGCCTTCCAAGGCACGAAGAGGTGCTCGAGCCCTTGGGGTGGCGCCAACGTACATCGAGGATTCCGCCTGCGATTTGCCACGCGATCAACCAGCCACAGAGGCACTCCGGCCGCTGCTGCCTCGCCGCTCGCTCCGCCAGAGAGGGGCGGCAAGTGGCGATCATGGCTGCGACTTATCGCGGCTGGCTCTTTGCTAGCCGCGACGCCGCCTTCGATCCAATGGCGGTGGTGACGGCCGGTGTTGAAGGAGACGTGGCGCGAAGCGGAGGCAGTGCGCAAGGCAATCGCTGAACACATGGCAGACTCTGCGGGTGGAGCGGCCGGTCTTGACGCGTCTCCTACCAAGTGGAGGAAGGCGAAGGAGACGACGATCTCGACTTCGACGACGACGAATGAAGAGCCGTGTAGCCGCTTTTGTTCTTTTGTTTTTATTTCCTTTTGTCGATCTGTCTGCATTCACAAACACTTGGGCAAACCTTGGTGAAAGAGATATTTCCTGTTCAATGTTACCCGTATGCTTATCTGTTTTGTATGATCGAATTTGCTGGATTAAACCGTTAGGGCGCCCGATTTCAACTTGGTCGAACGCTGAACGCCTAGGCTAGAAGCAGCGTTCTCGGTCCCACCAATGTTATCTGGCGTTGTTGCAAACACAAGTATAGATCACGCCAGTCATACAGGACTTAGGCAGAAATGACCTTGAGTCTAACAGGAGATGCAAGACGTAGCTTAGTCTTAGCATCAGGTTTTTGCGCAAGATTGTCGTTGGTTCAAATTCTTTTGGAACTTAGACCCTGATGATCGCCTGGAAACGTGCTGCAGTGTAGTGTGGCGAGGCAACAAGTTTCCGAAAGTGTTTTTAGGCCAGCAGTACTCGACGGTGACGACCAGCGGTGCTTCAGGGAGCCAACCCGAGGCGTGCAAGCCGTGTTTGAGTACCGTGCCTAACTTGCACTCTGGTCACTTGGCCACGCCGGACGTTAACACTTAGCACATTTTTCTTTTATCATGAGGGGCCGTTGGTTTCTGACACTCGCGACAATCACGCATAGCTTGACCCATCTTAGTGTATGCACATAAGGAAATGGCCAAAAATGCGGCACGAAGCACTTATCTTGCTTTATATGCCGTGGGGCGACCAGCCCCCAAGCGTTTGGGCGACCGACCTTCGATCACGGGCGACCACCCCTGCACTGGTGACCCGACCTTCCGACGTAGGGCGACCGACTTTTCGAGCACCGGCGACCGACTTTACGAGCAGGCGGCCGGCCTCAAGCGTCTGGCGACCAGACCGGCCGAAGGGCGACCAGCCTCCAAGCGTCTGGGCGACCAGCCTTCTGAGCACCGGGCGACCAGCCCCCAAGCATCTGGACGACCAGTGGAGATGCTGGGGCCTTTCGCAAAATAGGCCGGCACTTCTACGCTTATCCTGCATGTGTAGATAGCTACCAGAAGGATAAGTAAACGCTTGGAAGGGCATACGCAAGGTAGGTCCAAACACTCTAAGTCCCAGCATAGGATGTCCTGGTCCACCTGCTTGGTTTCTATGTCCTGTGACCCTCCAGAAATCAAACTACGGTCTTTGTGTGTCAAAGCGGCGGGCTCCTGTGAGTGGTACCAGTCGACGGTGCTTCAAGATGGCGACAGCGGTGCTTCAGAGAGCCAACCCGAGGTGTGCGAGCTGCGTTTGAGCACCGCGCCCAACTCGCTTCTGGGTTGCCGTGCTTGTCGGACACAGATGCCGAGTGTCACCATGGATCACCAAGGAATTAGCAAACGTACGGGACCAGCGACATTCATGCGAAAAATTGCCACTCAGGGCATAAAAAGGGACAATCATGGTAAAGCAAAAACCTTCTAGGCAACAGCTTTACTAACCGCTAGTAGCCGCCGATCAGCCGGGGGAGAAACTTACCTTAAGGCTGACCAAAGCGAGCTGCCGGGTACTTACAATTCTTTCAAGGATAGAACTTCCGCAACAACTCTATGTTGTAGGAATTCACCAGCTCTTCGCCGTCCTCAGTGGCCAACCGGACCACCCCGGGTTGAGATACTGAGACCACCTTGAAGGGGCCCTCCCACGGGGAGACGACTTGTAACCCAAAGATGCGTCTGAATCTCGCAAGAAGACCAGTCGCCCATTGCGGTGTTCTCGGAGACCCGGTGGCATGGTACCGCTGAGGCTCTCATCGACACGGGTGGCGCGAAGGGTGGCCCGATCACGCACTTCCTCCAGGAGGTTGACTTCTTCCCACCAGAGGTCTTCTTGGCCTTCTTCGTTGAACGCCGAGACGCGCGGAGAACCGAGTGGCACTCGGAGGGAGAACGGCTTCCGCCAGTATACCAGAAGAAAGGCGTCTCACCGATCGCCTAACCGGGCGGTGCTGGCGACCATAGCCTACGGGAGTTCTTCCGTCCATCGCGCGCCCCGCTTGTGGAGTCGATCAAACGCCCTTGTCTTGAGACCCTTCAACACTAGTGCATTGGCGCGCTCTGCTTGACCATTGCTCTTGGGGTGGGCCACCGACGTAAAACATACTTTTGTGCCCATTTCTTCACAGAACTCCAGAAAGGCCGCGCTGGTAAATTGAGTCCCATTGTCGGTGATGATGCGGTTGGCGACTCCAAAACGGGTAAAGATCCCACACATAAACTTGACGGCAACAGCAGCCGTGATGGCGTGCACCGCCTTGGCTTCAACCCACTTCGTGAACTTGTCGATGGCGACGAAGAGGTGGGTGAAGCCCCCGTAACCAGCGAGAACGGACCCGGATATCCGGCCCCAGCACCGCAACGGCCGGAGAGTGGGATGGTTTGCAGAGCTTGGGCTGGTCGGTGGATTTGCCTGGTGAAGAACTGACAAGCTTCGCATGTCCTCACCAGCTCGCAAGCATCCTGGAGGGCAGTAGGCCAATAAAATCCTTGGCGAAACGCTTTACCAACCAGTGTTTGGCCGGACATATGGCTCCCGCACACGCCTCCATGGATATTAGAGAGCAAGCTGCTCCCCTCTTCCCGAGTGATGCACTTCAGTAGAACTCCGTTTGTGCTCTGGCGATATAGGTCCCCACCTACCAGAGTATAGCACTTGGCCTTATGTGCAATCTTCTCAGCTGAGTCATCATCGTCGGGGATCACTTGGTCACGCAGGAAGGCTAGGAAATGATCCATCCACTGACCTTCCTGGCCAAGCATGGTGAACACTCGGTGCTCGCCTGGGTACTCCGCTGGGCCAAGCTTTTCCCCCGGTGCTACATCGGCTGACACCGCGCTTTCCCTCCGGACACAGGGGCTGGGCGAACACTGTTGCCTTCCTCCACGAGCGGAGGCCGGCGGTGGTGCCACTTTCCCCACCTGAGCCGGAGGCCGCAATGGCCTTGCCATCGTCCCCACCTAAACCGGGGGCTGCGACAGCGACACCATCATCCCCACTTGGACTGTGGGCTGCGATGGACAGTCGCGATTTCCTTTCTTCGAAGACCCCGACCGGAACAGATGCCCTTGAGGACGCGAGCTGCGAAAGCCCGTTCGCAAGGTGGTTGTCGTGCCGAGGGATATGAATATACCCCAACCCTTCAAAGTGATGTTCCATTTTTCGGACCTCTGCCAAGTACGCCGCCATGGTGGGGTCGGAACATTGGAACTCCTTCCGTGCTTGATTGATGACTAGCAGGGAGTCACCTTTGACTTGGAGACGCCGAATGCCCGGTCGAAGCGTCGCAAGAACTCGCCGGGCCTTCCATTACATAGCTATGTTGTTCGTGGCCTTGAAGTCGAGAGCAACCACATACTGAAGGGTGTCATCGGTCGGAGAGACCAGGACAACCCCAGCCCCCGCACCCTCCAGCCTGAAGGAGCCATCGAAGAATAAAGTCCAGGGAGAGGGCGCGGGCGCTTCTTCGGCTTTAGGAGTGGCGGGAGTCCACTCGGCGATGAACTCCGCCAGCTTCTGACTCTTGATGGCGGTGCGGGGTACAAATTTGAGGTTGAATTCCCCCAGTTCCACCGACCATTTAGCAATACAGCCTTCTGCTTCGCGGTTCTGGAGGATCTCTCGCAGAGGGTAAGCCGTAACCACGGTGATTTCTCGCCCTTGGAAATAATGCCGCAGCTTCCTGGATGCCACCAAGACTACGTACAACATCTTCTGGGCCTGAGGATATCGAGTTTCTGCTTCATGCAACACCTTGCTGATGTAGTAGACCGGCTTCTGGATACCTTCCCTCTTCGCAACCAATACCGCGCTCACCACCTCAGGAGTGGCAGCGATATACAGGAGCAACGGCTCACTCGGCGCAGGGGAGACTAGCACCGAGGGAGAGGAGAGGTATTGCTTCAAGTCTTCAAACGCCTTTTGCGCCTCCTCTGTCCACTCAAAGTGGTTAGTCTTCTTCAACAACTTGAATAGAGGCAAGCTTCTTTCTCCCAACCGGGCGATGAATTGCCCCAAGGAGGCCAAGCGACCAGCCAGGCACTGGACCTGTTTGAGTCGCACAGGTGGCTTCATGTGCTCAATGGCCGCTATCTTGTCAGAATTGGCTTCAATGCCCCGGCTGGACACTAGGAAACCCAACAACATACCGGAGGGCACACCGAACACACATTTTTCTGGGTTGAGCTTCAGGCAGTTCTTCCGGAGGTTGGCAAAGGTTTCCTCCAGGTCTTGGATTAGTTCTTCGCTCTTTTTAATCTTCACAACTAAGTCATCAACGTAGACCTCAAGATTTCGCCCTATCTGAGGACGGAAAGTGATATGCATGGCACGTTGGTAAGTAGAACCAGCATTTTTTAAACCAAAAGCCATTCTAACATAACAATAAACACCCGTAGGGGTTACAAAAGCAGTCTTCTCTTCATCTTCCATCGCCATGCTAATCTGGTGGTACCCGAGTACATCCGAAGCTCTGACTGACTCACACGGTACCGTGGAGTCAACAATGAGGTCGACTTCATGGGGGTAAGGATCCTCAGGCGAGGCCTTGTTGAGGTCGGTGAAGTCGACACATCGCCACTTCCCATTGGACTTCTTGACAAGCACAGGGTTGGCAAGCCACTATGGGTGAGAGACTTCCCGAACTATCCCCGCGAGCAGCAGCTTCTCTACCTCCTCCCGAATGGCATCTTGCCGCTCTGGCGTCTGCCTCCGGATCTTTTGGCGGATCGGGCGCGCTTCACGGAGCGTTGCCAGTCGGTGCTCAATCACCTCCCTGGGGACCCCAGCCATGTCGGACGGTTGCCGATTTAACACGTCGAAGTTTGATGGAGGAAGGTGACGAGCGTCTTCCTATTTGTGCCGAGGCCGGGCGCCAATGGTGATGGTCTTCTGGGGCTCGCCCTCACTCAGGGCGACCACCTTGACCTCACCGGCAGAGCGTGTGGCTGGTCCGAGCTCGAGGGCTCCCGAGGCGGGCGTCGAGACGCCCGACGAGGTGGCACCAGCCAGGTCCCATGCCTGCTTGTGGCAGTGCAGGGCCTCAGACCTGTCCACCTGAATTGTAATGGGGCCGCCGGGCCCCGGCATCTTCACCACCATGTAGGCATAGTGGGTTGCCGCCATGAACTTGACCAACGCTGGTCGGCCAAGCAAAGCATTGTAAGGGAGGTCAAAATCAGTGACCTCGAAATCCACCATCTCGGTGCGGTAGTTGTCCTTCTCCCCGAAGGTGACGGGGAGGCACACTTGACCCAAGGGGATCAAGCCAGCCTCCGGGGCTACCCCGAAGAATGGCAGAGCCGGATGCAGATCCTGCTGCGGGATCTGGAGCACCAGGAATGCCGAAGAGGATAGGAGGTTAATGGAGCTCCCTCCGTCCACCAGCACTCATCCCAGCCGTACATTCCAGATCGTGGGCGACACCACAATCGGGAGATGCCCTAGGCCGGTGGTGCTTTCAGGGTGGTCGGCCCGACTGAAAGTGATCGTCTGCTCCGACCACTTCAGCATCCGACCCACCTCTGAGCTCGACGCCGTGGCGCACACCTCCCTCTTTAGCCGTTTATACGCGGCGTTGGAGGGAATGGTGGGCGAACCACCATGGATATATGCCACAGTATGATCCGCCTGCTGGAAAGCCAGCGGGGCGGGGTCTTCGTCTTGGTCGTCGCCAGGGCGGTGCTCCTTGAGCCGCTGCTCCACCATTTTGTTCACGACCCGACAGCCGTCCAGGTCATGAGTATTGGTCCGGTGGATCGGGCAATAGAGCTCGCCCTCCTTTTGCTCGCGGCGGTCGTTCCTGCGACCGCGACGGTCATCGCATCGGTTGCGGCGATCATCACGCCAGTCACGACGGTTTTCACGTCGGTCCCGATGGTCGTCACGCCGGTCATGGCGATTACGCTTCCGCAGCGCGGGGTCCTCTTCGTCGCGCTCAGTGGCCAAGACCTGCCAGGTCTCTCCTGCCTCGCGCTTCTGAGCCCTCCTGCTTGCATGGCTGGAACCCTTCGAGGTTATGGCTTCATCCTTGCCTCGGCTGCCCGCGGGGCCAGATGCTGGCCCCCTCGCCTCCGCGGCCCGCGCACACTTATGTGCGAGGGAAAAAAGCTCGGAGGTGTTGCTGACGGTACGGGTGGCCATCTTCTCCTTCATCTTACGGTCTCGAATGCCTCTCCGAAAGGCGATGACGACCGATTGCTCTGAAATGTGGGGGATCGTATTGCGGCAGTGGCAAAACCGCCGAATGAAGTCGCGCAACGACTCCCCCTTTTCCTGCTCTAGGGCGTGGAGGTCATCCTCCACGCCTGGCTGCGCAAAAGAACCCTGAAAGTTGGCGACAAAGAGGCAAGATAACTCCCCCACGAGCGCTGCAGGCCCTGGGAGGTTTAATGACCAAGAGCGGCGAGCCCGTCAAGGCCGTCGGAAGGTAATTGGCCATGATCTTTTTAGACCCACCGGCCACTCGCACCACCGTCGTATATATTTGCAGAAATTCCTCCGGGTTGGTGGTGCCGTCATACTTCTCTATGGACGCCGGGCGAAACCTGTCGGGCCACACCACGCGGCCCAGCCGTCGGGTGAAAGCCTGACACCCAACGCCATAAAGGGAACCTAGCTGCTCGCCGGAAGCCCGTTCCGGAGACCGTCCCCGGGAGCGCGGGGCCTGGCTTCTTATGGAATCGGAGGAGTGAACCTCCTTCTTGGTCCGGGAATGAGAGTCTTGGGAGGGACTCTCACCGTCGGAGACTATCTGCTTCCCGCGGCAGCACTCCTGGGCCGGGAGGCACGGCAGGCGACCACGAAGGTCATCACCGCACTGCCGGCGGCTCTCATCCAAGTGAGTCCGGAGGTCCCCACTGTCCCTCGTGGAACCGGGACCAGCGCCGCGTGTGCCCTTCCTTCGGCTCTGGCCCGCCTGGCCAGAGCTGCCTTCGTTAGGGCGGCTAGACGCCTGGATACGCTCAGCGTGCGCCCCAGGCAATGGTGTACCAACGGTACCCGCCTGGTCGAGGAGCCCTACCCGAAGTTGGGCCGCATCCACGAGACCGGCAATGCTCCACAGCCACGGGGTGACCGGAGAGTCTCCTACAAGTTCCACCGGAGGGTGGTCCAAGAGGAGACGGACAACATGCAGATTCTGTGCAGGGGTGGATGCCTCCATGGCAAGCCGACGTCGCACGGGGTGCCCCGCCGGTTCCAAAGGAGCAACGCTGCCACCCTGCGAGGGCGGGACGAGACGATCCTTCGATCGGCGAGACTGCCGGGAGGCGCCCTGGGCGCCGCTCGCCCCTGTCGGTTCTTGATGCCGAGAACCCGCCATCTCCAGATGCGCGGGCTCGCTTCCGAGCAAAGAACACCGAAACCCGCCGGAGAGTTGGCCAGGAAAACCAACCACTAGCCCCCTACCTGGCGCGCCCCTGTCGGCGTATTCCACCTGATAGGCCTGGAGTCTACAGACTGGGTTTGGTTCGATAGGAGGGCGTCTTCGCGGCTGGCTAACCCTAGAGGGTGGAAACCCTAGAGACACGGAGGACTCCGGTGTCTATGAACTAGGATGACATGAAGATTTTTACCCAGGTTCAGGCCCCCTCCGCTCGGGTAACAGCCTTACGTCCTGCTAGATTTCTTATGGAGTCTTTGAAGCTAGTACAGAGCTTTCAAGTTACAAGTTCTTCTCTAGACTCTGCTACTGAATCCTTGATCTTTCGACCGACCGATCCCCCTTCGCCATGCACTAGAGGACCCTTATATAGGCCAGGCTAACGGGAGTAGGTAAAAGGGGGTCATCATGCTGATCTTCATACATTTATTGCTCCTTCCCGTGCTGTCCCATTCCTCCAGCCTCATTAAATGCCGACGATGGCTTTCGCCGCCCGTCCGCGCAGTATGTGACCCCTTTGTGACGGGTAGGTGAGAGGCGTCAGAGGAATGGGCTTGTAGCAGAAATCCTTGCAGTTGATAAGCCTGATACAACAGGCCTGCCGTCTGGCATGGTACGATAGGGGGAGGAGACGAGGTGAAGCCACCGCGCCCCACCTTTTGCCTTGGCGGAACGAGCGGCGTCCTCGCCCACCTGCTCGCCGGACGCCACGTGGTCGGCGCTGGCGTGGGCGTCTTCGCCGCCCGTCGCTGTGCCGCTCGTGGGTCGGTGTCGGGCGAAAGGGCGTCCTCACCCACCTTCGCCCGGACGCCACGCGGACCGTTTTTATGCGGCGGAGGGTACCCGGTAGAGTAGTACCGACAATAGTGCTCAGAGAAGGATCCGAAGGATGTGGCAGCGCGGGGAATGAGCAAGAGGTCGTGGTCATCGCCCATGGTAGCCCAATCTGCAGCACACCAGCCATGACCGCATAGATGGTCAAGGTTGGAATTGCAATTGCAGTGGGGATAGACGCCACCACCAGCTTGTCAGGGTTGTGGTTTAGCCATGGCGTCGAGCATGTGGTCGACATTGCGGTGTCAAGGCTGCTGGTGACAACGCTGATGAGGATGCCGCTCCTCGGAGGCATTCCCTCAAACACCTCACATGCGCAAAACATTGAACACTGGAGGAGGACGGCGGTGCCGACGTTGTTTGTTGCGGTGTCGTGGCCAGCACGGAGCCGACGTTGTTTGTTGCGGTGTCGTGGCCAGCACGGAGCCGACGTTGTTTGTTGCAGTGTTGTGGCTAGCACGGAGCTTCTCGGTGGTTGCAGCCCCCATGGATCGCCCTCTGCTCAACTACACAAGCAACTTCTCGCATAACTCAATGATTCGGTCACTTGTTGCGATTGCTCTCTCAAAGGCATTAGCCATAACTTGGATCGAAGGCTCTGATACCAATTGTTATGATCCTGCTACCACTGGATACAAATTACAAGGTATTTGAGATGATTGGGAAAGATCAGAGAAGATTTTAGAGAAAGCAGAAGAAGATATGGGAGCAGAGAAAGAGAAGAAGAGCAGTACTGGCTTCTATTCTGTTCGATCCCCTCTGTCTGCATTTTGCTGCACTACTACAGAATCAACCTTCACAAACGGCCTATTATAAGCGGTTAGTTGCGTACCGCTTGTGCTCTCTACATCACAAGCGGTTCGTGAGCAACGGGCCAAATGGGGTCTCTAGAAGCGGTTCTAGACACAAACCCCTTCTAAAACCCTAGCTCTAGAAGCGGTTCGTGTCTCGAACCCTTCTAGAGCTTTAGAAGGGTTCGGACACGAACCCCTTCTAAAGCCTCGAGCTCTAGAAGCGGTTCGTGTCCCAAACCCTTCTAGAGCTCTAGAAGGGGTTCGACACGAACCCCTTCTAAAGCCTTAGCTCTAAGCGGTTGGGGACACGAACCCTTCTAGAGCCAGCTCTAGAAGGGGTTCATATCCCCAACCGCTAGAAGTCCAGTTTTGAAATAATAAAGGAATGCATGCCCTACTCTATCGAGAGAACACGCGTGGGTGGGTTGGTTAGATGGGTGAGGCGTGGGTCACGAGGAGGAGTGAGGAGGTCGTGGGTTGAATCCAGTCCTCACAATATTATTTATCTTTTGAAGAGACTTTCTGGCGGTTATAAACCGCTTGTGATACTGACGTGAGTATCACTCACGGTTGCTTACAAGCGGTTCTAAAACCGCTTCTAAAAATAGTTTTGAACCGTTTGTGAAAGTTGATTCTGTAGTAGTGCTGTTCTTTTTATATCCACAGCTAACCATCCCAATCTGAGCTATGCTGCAACCCATCTTACAGCCCAAGCTATGTTGCAGCCCAGCCTTGCAGTCCATGACAACAGGGCTCACATCGTGCCCTCCGCGGAACAAGGCCGATGATCCCAAGCTGCACAACCCGTTGCTTCGGCTCGAGCGCATGACCCTCAAATGGTACATCACCGGAGACGCTAAACAGTAAACATACTGTTTGCAATGTGTATCTCCCTCACACCATTTATACTCTTCCCTTATACCACAAACCATTTGGACACTTACATTCATCTGAAATGCGGAAAAGAGAAGGGCATAATTATTTACCTGTGCTCAAACTATTACTGGATACTGACTACTCAAGCCTCTTTGAACATTTATAGATGATCACATGACTGCGCATTTAGTTTAATTAAACTTTTATGCATCTTTGTATAGGATGCTGCGTGTATGAAATGTCAGCTCATCGACCTGCTTTCAAGACTTTTGTGACCTCTTGTCAGATCTTATTTCTTACATATTTATTATCTAAAAGGGTTCATGCTCTTTTATATTTTTTCTTGGTTCACGTATTACACAAACTGCAATATTTTGGCACAAGTAGCCCAAACTCCGACTAACTCTGTGGTCCAACCTCTATATTCTCTTCAGGGCACATTTTTCGACAGGTACTACAATTTACAATACAAGCAGTGGCACATAATTTAACTTAATTTATAAGCTCGTTGGTATGTAAAGATATGGTCTTTTGAAGGCAGTACTCAAAAGAGCTTGGAGCTGAGTTCCAAAAACAATCTAACTACCATTGATAATTGGCCAAGTCGAGTAGAATGGAAGTCAATCAATCTATCAGTTCATAATGATGTAAACAATTATCGAGTTAAACATAGCTGCACATATTTTATAGTGTTTGAGCATAACTGATTACGGATTATTCATGCAAACTTACGTGCAATGTCTATCTCAATTTCCAAACAATGTCTTCTGTAAAAAAAATGGCTAGCTTATGGACGAATATAATTCAACCAAACTAACCATATCTTGACTTATAGCATCAAAAAAAATGGAATATACCAAGGTATCCAAAATAATTCAACAACTACAACAACAATAACAAAAAGCAATGAAAGCAATTCTGTGCACCACTAGATCTATTTAAACTTTGCCAACACAAATATTTTGGAGAATGCTACATTTCTAAGCGATCATAACAAGGTAATTTTCCATATCTTGTTAGTTCAGTTTATTACCCTTTTTCTTCTGCACAACATCGATTGCCTGTTTCTTCTGTGCAACCACCCTATATTTCTACTTACTTTTTTATTTTCTGCATAAAGTAGTGTAAACTCTTAGCTCATTTTGCTCCTTCCAGACCCATTTGCTCAGCATGAGTAGAAGATTGAGGCCCCCTTTGGGACAGTTTCTGATTATGCAGATTCTAGATTCTCCAAAAATCAGGTGGATAATAGCTTCTGATTTTGGGTACAAATTTTCTTCTGATTATGGGAGGTAGAATTTGTACCTAAAATCAGAAATTATCACCCATCCGATTCTTGGAGAATTTAGAATCTGCACAATCAAAAGCTATCTTAAAGGGCATGAATCTTAAATGCTCCACACTTTCTTTTTTTGTGTGCCATTATCAGTATTATTCAATTATTACAGGTAAGTTTGCTTAACAATTTACTATTTTCCTACACACAGTTCATGTAAAGCTCAAAATCCGCTTTGATAACTTGTGATCTGATGCTTATTTTCTTTTGCTGCAGCTCTTTCTCTCCTTCAGAATTCTTCCATTGTTTCCAACAACACATATACAAAATCTTCTAAAGTTTGTTGCAACATCCCGAAAAATACAATAAAATAAAAAATATATATTTTGAATTTGTGTATGATTATTTCTGAGTTTTCTTTGCATTATTGGTTTTATTTGAATCTTCTTTGAATTTATGCTTTGAGTAAAAAATCAAATAAATAGAATTAATGAATGGATAATGGTAAAAAGATAAAAAGTAAAAGTAAAATCTTGAAAAATTTATATTAAAAATATTAAGCACTTAGGTAAATCATTTCAGCTGATAAATAAATTTTTAAAACAAAGAATGATGGAATGGCAATTGAAAAGACATCTTTTGACTACAAACAGTGCAGGTTCAGAATTAATAGAAAATTCTAGGATATTATATTGAGCTTTAAAAATTACCATAATGTCCTCAATGCATTAGTTATCTCTGTTAAAATTTTCAGAAATTAATAATGTCATTTACGGCCTTTTAAAATTAAAAACTGAAGACCTGAAAAACTGAAAATTGGAATGTCAGAATTATTAAAAATAAATACATAATATTTTAATCTTAAAATTTTATTCGAGCACTATAAGATCATTTTTAACTCAGATAAAAAATTTTAAAAATAAATAATAATATTTTAGTTCTTAAATAAAAGAAAAACCCAAAAAGAATTTCTGAGCGGTCATCAATGTCAGAATTTCTAATAATTCCTGTAAAACATTTTAACCCAAAATTTTTATATAAGATCATTCACTACGAGGATACCATAGTAAAAAATTTTAGAAATATTTTAACCAGTTATGATAGCTCCGATTATGGATTTTGTACTGCCCTAAAAATTCAAAAACTGTTTAAAAACTAGTTAATTTTGAGGAATTATTGTATGAAAACCACAGTGGTGAATTGAGCAAAACCAAAGAAAATGGAAACTACATATCCTAGTCTCCCTGCACAAAAATTATAGAAAATTTTGAAAGAGATAAGATTACTTTTGAACCAACTGAACTCAGGACAAGAAAACGGCGGACGCATGTACAAAGGAAAATTACACTTCAGGCATTAACTAGTCGCCTACGGCACGCACTGTAGCTGCTCCTCCGCTCCAGAAAAACAGTCAGCGCCATGCCTCATTAAGGTAGCCATGCCACGCCTCCATTTTTTTTCCCGCGCCACGCACAGCCTCGTTCCTTCTCTCTGCCAAAAATTTACCGTGTCAAGCTAGGCTCAACCATTTCACTCACTGTGAGACCGATTCATTGCACCCTATTAGATCAACCTTACTCTGGCGCCACTATTAATGGCTAGAACCCAGCCGAAGCCTCGCGCCAGCCCTTCCGAATGGTCTTCTCTGGCTTACCATCTCTCGGCCGTTTAGTCGCGTCACCCCGGCTCGCTGCTGCCACGGCATGCCTCGACCTTCCAGCGCCATACCGCACCGGCTTAAATCACACGCACGAGCCTTGACCCTGAGCCGTTCTCCCGTTCAAACTCTGTGCACAACCGACCTTCCCGGCTAATTAAGCTCGGATGATCACAGCCCAGAGCAGCTCGCGCCCACCACCTTGAACCCCCTAGTCCCAAATCTAAGCGCAACTTTAGAAATCATCTTTTCCTCCTGCCATTGTCGCCAAGAACCATCGTCCCCTCTGAAACTCACCATTGTCGCAGAGCTCCCTGAAAGGGGAAATTTCGATCAAGCCAATTTGGTGAGCTATTCTTGAATTGCTCGAACCCGTAGCACCCTAGTGCATTGTCAAGCTCTAATAAACCCTCAATTTCAGTTCTTCACCACGCAGCACCACTACCACCGCCTGTTCTTCTTCCTCAAGACCGGCTTATGGTGGCCCTACACTTTGGCTGATTTCCATCGACGTGAACCACTAAAATGGATTCCAATCTTCTCAGTGATACTCACCGTGGTGTTAATGTATAGCGAAAATCACTAAATCATCCTCTCCACCGATCAGCCATATCTGCAGTCGCAGAACCCTGGTGGTAGCACTATTTAGGTCACCACTGAAGCTACCTGGGGCTTCCCCTGGGAGTGCGGAGGCTCCCTCATGCTTCTTCGCCCACCGGCCGGCCATCTCCGCCACTACCTCGCCGGCGTCGCCATGCCCTGGAGCTTGCTCTGCTTCGGTTCTACAGAGAGAGAGAGAGAATAGGTATGGTTACATTTCACAATTGTACACACAGTCTAGTGGCAAAGTCCTTCGGTTACAACTGATAGATCTGGGCTTCAAATTCTAGAAGCAGCATATTATTTTTCCTTTTTGATCTATTTCATTCATCTTTTTATAACTTTTGCTAGGAATGTCCAAATGAGATAAACTCAGTTTCTAAATTTGAATTAAGCCATGAGAATTCAGATTATGCAACAAAGCTTTATATGTTCACTACAGATTAAAGCATTAGAATCAAGTTTATTTAAAGTCCTTTGTATGTACTATAAAGCAACTATGAAAACTATAGCTCCTAAAATCATGAAATAATTCTCACATATTCCTGCAGTTATGAATGTTCCAATTTTGCAAAAATATTTAGATTTGAATTCATGTTGGACCAAAAAATAAAGAAAACTTCTCATGCATAGAAGATTAAATAGTTAAAATTTTAATCAAATGAATTCAAAACCTTGCCAAACTAGTTTTGTTATACTCTTGAGATCACAAAGATTCCAAATATGTAAAAATATTAGGTTTTATTATAGTTAGCATTAAATGTTCAATAGTCAAAGTTTCAATAATTGAATAGTTCGAATAGTTATAACTTTCACAAATGAACTTCAAATTTGATGAAACTAATTTCTAAGATCTTAGAAAGTGATATCCTTTCTAGTTATGTAAATATAACTCATATTTGTGCTGCATTAAAATATTTTAATACAAGGCACTAATGTTTTGTTATGTGGAAAACATCACGGATAAAAGCAAAATATCACAAAAATAGCTCTAAAATACTCCTAGAGTCATCCGTTACTAACAACTAAAAAATGTTCAAATTATCCTGTAAGGTGCAGTCGCAACCAAGAAACGAAAACAAAATGCAAAACACGTAGAACGTAAACCACTGAAGCCATTTTGGCAATCTATGAAGTACCTTGACTAAATATAACAATTTGGAGGAATGGCTAAAAAATACTCTTCATAATATGTACTACTATAATCTAGAAAAATATTATATTTAGGACTTACTTTGTATATAAATCTCACTACTGCAAGCACCCTTTGTGAATTAGTCGTGCAGGAAACTAAACTGCTTAAGCCTTTTTGACAACCCGTAAAGCTTCTCGTCTAAATGTGAATTTTGGAAAGATGTGCATAGAAACACTATTTGGTATATGATCAACCATATTCTAGAAAAATATCTTATCTACAACTTACTTTTCATATAAATCTTGCTATCGCAATACCCCTAAATGTTAATAATAACTTATCCGTTCTAGTCCGATTCCATATAACGTAATCTTTATAATGCCATGAAAGCTTTTTTAGCAATGAATATAATATTTTGTCTAAACACTAAAATTTATGAAATCGGCTTAGGAATGCTATCCGAAGTATAGACTACCATAACATGAAGAAATAATATAAATCTTGTTAGCAGAATAACCTTAAGTATCATGATTTCTGAACTTTATAATATGAATAGTCGAACTCGGTATTAATGAAGAAATCTGTAGTTAAGTTATTTGTATCATCAGAACCTTCTTAGAAACCGTGAATATATATACCCAGTAGCCTAGCTTAACGGATCTAACCTCCACAAAACGAATTTGTATGCAAGATCAATTAAAGAATAAGCTCTATTCATGCATAGCACTCAACAAAGTGGCTAATGTTCTAATTCTATTAATCCAAATAATTTTTGCATCTTGAATTCAAAATTATAAATATAAAAGTTCATAATTTTAGCTTCTTGAATTCGTAAAGCAAGAATGGATAATCTATAAAGGGAATCGTGTATCGCCCATCTTGGAAGCTAATAACAGTATGAATGTTTAATCATTTAAAACATGAGAACTTGAAATCATCTAATCCAAACCCTATAATATTCTTGTTTTCTTCAGTGAGTCTTTATTTGATTTTCTGACTGTCTTCTTTTTGCCCTTATTGAAGTTTGTTATTTGCTATATTTCTAATAACGACATGTAGAATCTGACGTCTCTGATTTCGTCATCACCTTCGTCAGCTGCAACCTTGATTTCATCAAAACCAGTGATTAAGCAAGGCAAGCACCCCTTTGATCATATTGATCCCAGTATTTAATTTTCCTTTTGTTTATCAAATGGTTTCATGCATACGTTTATTTTCTGTAAATTCGCTATTTTGTGGTGCTAGTAGATATACATGTTGCCTCATGAAACTTCCTTGATAAGTATGGATATGTGAACCTTGATAACCATAGATTATGGATAGGTATTACTTAATGTCATCATGGGTATATTTGATTTCATATTATTTGTACTTAGCCATGCTTTAGAATCAGCAAGGTAAATGATCAGATCAAAATTGTTTTTTGAAAAGGTTGGAAATGACACTGTTGGTTACTAGTATTTTGATTAAAAACCTGAAATTAAATTATGGTTTTGACACGGGTGATTATTGGCAATAGCCGGTTGTGTAAAGGGAATTGCACGTAGTGTAGGGCGAAGTATCGCCCGTGTCAGATTAAGTACTGAGCAATGGGACGCTATTGATCCAAGAAATCCGTGCAACCACAAGTGTTGGTATGAGAAGACCTTAAACCGATTAAATTATCTAGTTTAACTTTGCATTTATGGAAGGTGGGAGTTAGCAAAGGCATTCCTTTCTAGGTCTGCTTGTAGGGGTTTCTACCTACCAATGCAACGGTGTACGCCTTTCCATGAACAGAAACGTGGTGTTAGGTGTGAGGTGAATGGATCCAGGTCTTAGGTGAGTGTTTCTATTTCAATGGCAAGGGCTTAATGTTCGGGGCTGGTGTGAAGTTAACCTAGGTAATGTAAAGATTTTCATCATGAACATTCTGGCCACACGCAAAGGTGCGTGAAACATGTGGCAAAAAGAAAAAGTCATGACTTGTGGGTAAAGTTGTACATCTCTGTAGAGTGAAAATCTAATCGATTAGTCGCGCTCGTGGTCATGGGCACTTGGTGAAGTCATCCCAATGTTAGATTTTGGTATTTTCTAAAAATGGGTTTTGATTTGAACTTGTTTAACAACTGTTGCTTTATGTCAAAGGGCCGATATTGATGGACTTCATGATTGAATTTTTCGTCGCTCGCGAAGGGCTGTGAGTATTACTTATGCTTTACTTATTTCTTATCAATCAATCTTGCTTTATTAAATTCCGTTTGAGAAATTACAACTTGATTTACAAATTCAATTTTACTTTATGCAAATTAACTGTAGTAGCCTTCTTTGACCTGGCCTGTATTTATGCATTTGCAAATATCACCTTAAGTCTTGCTGAGTACAAAAGTACTCTCCCTTGCTTAATCTATTGTTTTAGGTGAATAAAGTTAGCGAAGCTTCGAAGATTTGCTTTCGTCGCAGGATGCGGGATCTTTACTGACACGATCTTTCTAAGGATTATGCCTTGTCAGTTGCCTGCAGGTTGGATGGGTACACTATAAAACTTTGCTTCTTTTGCTGCCATATACTCTGAGTTGTAAGATTTCTTTGTATAATAGTTTTCGCTTTAATAATGAGGTATGGTTGTGATTCCAATTGTTGTAAACGTGCGTACTATCTACTGATCCAGGGACTAGTACTATATGCGCATTAGATTTCTATTTTTGTATTTTTGTAAAAATAGGGATCGTCACATTGTAAAGGGGGCTGCTCTGGTAATAACAAACACTAAATTTATTTGATCTTCGTGCCTTTTTTGTGCACTATCTCAATATAGTTAGATCGCTCTTGCAATTTCCACCTACAGTAGGCCTCAAAGCAAAAACATCAAACTAGGGCTAATATCAAATTTCATTATATTAAACCATTTCTTTTGATTAATGTGATAATTTATAGATTTTTTTCTTTTTTAGAATTATTGTGAGATTTTCTTACTCTTAAAACGAAGTAGATACCTCGAATATCAATGGTTATTTTTATTTATATAGATGTAGGGCACCACGTCAAAACTCTTTTGAAAGTGACCTGGACAAAGTGCACATCACATCAGCCCCAAATTCTCGTTTTCCACAACAGTCGGCGCAGCCAAGGAGTCCTGTAAATGCGTTCACTAGGAGCAAATACAATAACAAAGCTCACTATATACTATATATATATATATATCTCATCCATGTCATCTAGTAAATATTAAAGCCTTTGTACAATAGCTATCTCAAATGATTGTCTCTAGATGCTATACAATAATTATCTCTTCTCTATTATATAACTAATCTATCTTATTTCCAGTGCAATGTTGGTTCTTGCTAAGAGCTGGTTCTCTTCTCTTTCCTCTTTTCTCACTGTTCCATATAGGTAAAGCTGATCAGTGTACACTAAGGGGGTGTTTGGGACAGCTCCAGCTCCACCAAAATTTGTGGAGTTGGTGGAGCAGGGTATTTTTAGCTCCAAACATTTGTGGAGCTAGAACTGTGGGTACATTAAGAGTGTTTAGGTAAATCATCTTGTTTACATTTTAGACTAAAAATATAAACTTAATTCACTTTATTTTAGCCTATAAGTTTCAGCTCTGAGCTGGAGCTAGGATCTGGAGCTCTCCCAAACAGGGCCTAAAAGTAAGCTAAGGTGATTTTATTATACTTACTCTAATAACGGCATGCTTTCAAGCAAAAGAGCCCTTATCCAAAAATCAGTTAGTTCTAGCTTAACTAGACAGGACAGAAGAAATTCATGTCCGGATATACGGTCAATATGACGTTCATCTCTTTCAGGGCCTGTGACGAGATCTTATCGAAGTGGATGTGGCAACCCCACATCCACAGATTCCCCAGTGCTGGGCAGGAGGGATTCTTGTCGTCCCCTAAAAATTTAAAAAATGTTAAAATATTATCTTTTTGATAGATTAAATTTATTGATTGAATTAGTTCTGATTTTGGTGGTTTGAGATTTTTAAAACCTTAGAACTATTTGTATTGCATTTTTAGTAAATATCAAATATATGTATTGAATATATGATATTATGAAATTATTGTATAAAACTATAGAGTTGTATGTGTAAAATGTTAGAAATGAGGCCCATGTGGCCCATTTATCTCTAATGCCAAAGCTACAAAAAATTAGTACCATATTGCTAATTAAGAGAGGAGAGTGCCAATTTAAAAGGGAGAGCTCCCACCATGCCTTGTAATGAGGCATATGGAGGGTGTGGAGCACGGCTAAAGTCACACGCACCTGCTGGCCAGATTTCGCTAATTATCGCGTATTTCGCGTTTTTCAGCGTGACTTGCGACGTCGCGAGTCGCCATGCCGTAGATTAAATTCCTGGCACGTATTAAATCCTTTTAATTTTCGGTTTCTCTCCATTATGGCGTCAGTTTCAATTGCAATCATGGCGTCAGTTTCAATTGAAACAGTCATTTGAAATGACCTGCGATTACTAGCGTATAATGGTCTTTAACGGTCAATTTATTGACCGTTCTTCGTGCGAGGCTATAAAATGGAGACGTCCGCATGATGGGACTTTTTGTCTATTGCGCTCGCGTTCATACTGCTTGTGACTTGTGTTGTGTCTTGCGCTGCACTTGTTCTTCATCGACCTTCCTCTCGGCGTGCACCGCGAGGCAAGGAGAGCGGATCTCGAACCGTTGCGCTGCGAGAACTCGCACGGGCGGCAATAAGGTTTACGCAAGGGGCGCAATCAACGCGACCGCTCGTGTTTCTAGCTATTGGACGATCCACGACGTCGACTACTTCCACGATCCACGACGTCGACTACTTCCTCTCTACGGTCGTTTCTGCTATTTCCTTTGCGTCATCAAGCTCATCGTAAGAATTTTCATATTTCCCCTCTGTTCATCTCGTACACAACATTTCTAGATCTACTTTTCAGAAATATGTGGTATCTTCTGTCTAGCCTGTTGTGTTTGATTATTTTGGGATTATGTTTAATATTCAAATCTGCAATTAAAATAATACCTAGATTTCCAACATTCCAGAAACCTTATTGGTATTATTTTTGTGATTGTGATTCAGCAATGGCTGGTGCAAGTGATGCCATGAAACCTGAGAGGTTCAATGGTCAGAACTTCCGTAGGTGGCAGACTAGAGCCAAGTTTTGGCTCATGTCTCTGGGTATGTGGTGGGTGATTTTCCCTCAATACCCGCTTACGGATGAGGAGAATGCGCAGTATGAGAATGCGAATAACACCGCATTGGGCTGCATTCTGACCATCTTGGCAGATCAGTTATATGATGTGTATATGAGTTACACATCTGCCACTGAGTTGTGGTTGGCTCTTGAACAAAAATATCTGAAGTCGAGGTGGTCATTGGTTGTATACGTCTGAGCAACTATTCGATTTTACTATGGATGAGTCTAAATCGATTGTTGCTCAAGCGCATGACTTTCAGACTACTAGTGGGCTTAGATTGCACATTTGGGATGTGCTTTACTCGCAAAATTTGTGGCTGCAGGCATTGTGGCTAAACTTCCCCCATCTTGGAGGAATTTTGCCACTGGTCTGAAACACAAGAGGGAAGAGATTTCTATCGAAGATCTCATTGCTGCCCTCGATGTGGAAGAAAAAGCCAGAGCCAAAGATGCACCAAAAACTTCTTCTCAGGAACCAAACAACGCAAATGTGATTGAGAAGAAGAGTGGCAACAACAACAAAGGCTTGAAACCAAATAAAAATACTAGCTTCAAGAAGAAGAAATTTGAGAAGAAAGATATGAAGAACATTACCTGTTTTGTGTGCGGAAAAGATGGTCACATGGCTAAAGACTGTCGTTTCCGCAAGAACAGGCCAAATGAGCAAGGCAAGAAAATTGCCAACGTGACCATAAGTGAGGGAACTACTTCAGGAGGGTATGGTAATTCTCTGTTGTTTTTCAGCATGTCAATCCAGCGATTGGTGGGTTGATACGGTGCAAATGTTCACGTATGTTCGACATATCTTTATTTTCTTCTTACCAGAGCAGCGAGGGCTTCCTCCGTCCTAATGGGGAACGGGTCGCATGCTTTTGTGCATGGTGTTGTACAGTAGAACCGAAGCTCACTTCAGAAAGACCGCCCGCTGAGAAGCGTGCAGCATGTGCCAACAATAAATAAGAACCTTGTCAGTGGTTCCCTACTATGTCGAGATGGTTATAAGCTAGTATTTGAGTCTAATAAAGTTGTAATGTCCAAGTTTGGAAACTTTGTTGGAAAAGGTTATGAGAGCGGAGGCCTGTTCCGCTTAAGTGTATTGAAGTCTTGTTTAAATTTAAATGTTGCTACTCAAATTAATAATTGTGAATCCAATGTTTGGCATTCTCGTTTATGTCATATTGGTTATGATACCATTGCTCGAATGTCCAGATTTGAAATAATTCCAAAATGTGATATTGTCAAAGGATCAAAGTGCCAATCTTGCGTGCAAGCAAAACAACCTCGGAAACCCTTTAAGGGGTTAGAGGAAGAAAGGAATTTGGCACCATTAGATCTTGTCCATTCTGACTTGTGTGAGATGAATGGATTGTTGACAAAAGGAGGCAAAAGATATTTTCTAACTTTCATAGATGATGCAACACGTTATTGTTATGTGTATTTGCTGAAAACAAAGGATGAAGCTTTAAACTACTTTAAAATTTATAAGGTCGAGGTTGAGAACCAACTAGAAAAGAAAATTAAAAGGTTAAGGTCTGATCGTGGAGGAGAGTATATCTCTCAGGAATTCTCCCAATATTGTGCTGAGCATGGTATAATCCATGAAGTGACACCACCATACTCACCTCAATCTAATGGGGTGGTGAGAGAAAAACCGGACACTAACAGACTTGTGGTGAATGCCATGTTAGAGAGTGTCGGTATGCCTAAGTCATGGTGGGGGGAGGTTATCTAACCAGCAAACTTTGTCCTCAACAGAGTAATTACTAAAAGAAGTGAGATTACTCCGTATGAGGGATGGAAGGAGAAAACCAAATATCAACTTCTGCGAACATGGGGTGTTTGGCAAAAGTCAATATACCATTGCAGAAAGAGAAAGCTTGGACCTAAAACAGTTGATTGCATTTTTCTAGGATATGCACATAACAGTACGGCCTATAGATTTTTAGTAGTAAAATCTGATTCCCATGAGATTATTGCTAACACAATAATGGAATCTAGAGATGCTTCTTTCTTTGAGAATATTTATCCTATGAAAGTAGAAGGATTTAATGAAAATTCTAAAACTTCTTCTGATCCTCCATCTTCCTCTGAATTACCAAATATTGTTGAACCAGCTTGTGATATCCCTGAGGAGGATAACAATATTGTCACAAATGAGGCTCCTCACAGGAGCAAAAGACAAAGGGTTGAGAAAACCTTTGGTGATGACTTTATTGTATACCTTGTGGACGATGTGCAAAAACTCTTTCAGAGGCTTATGCATCACCGATGCGAGTATTGGAAAGAGGTCATCAGAAGCGAGATGGATTCCATCATGGCTAATGGAACATGGGAGATAGTGAACTTCCTACTGGGTGCAAACCAGTTGGATGTAAGTGGATCTTTAAAAAGAAAATGAGGCTGATGGTCTTGTTGATAAGTATAAGGCAAGACTTGTAGCCAAGGGTTATACCCGAGAAAGAAGGAGAGGATTATTTTGATACTTATTCTCCTGTTGCGGATTAACCACCATTAGAGTGCTCATTGCATTAGCGACTTCCTATGGTCTATACATCCATCAAATGGATGTAAAGACAGCTTTCATAATGGAGAGTTGGAGGAAGAAATCTATATAGAGCAACCAGATGGTTATGCGATTCTTGGACGAGAAAATAAAGTGTGCAAATTATTAAAATCCTTGTATGGCTTAAAGCAAGCACCTAAACAATGGCACGAAAAGTTTGATAAAACTTTGACATCTCGCTAGTTTTGCTGTGAATGAGGCGGATAAATGTGTTTATTATCGCTATGGTGGGGGTCAAGGAGTAATCTTGTGTTTGTATGTTGATGACATACTTATATTTGGGACCAACACTTGCTATCATTGGCGAGGTCAAGTCTTTCTTATCTAGTTGTTTTGATATGAAAGACATGGGTGAGGCAGATGTAATTCTAAATATTAAATTGATCAGAACTGAGAATGGGATAACTTTGAGTCAGTCCCATTATGCAGAAAAATTATTGAGCCGCTTCGCTTTGAGAATCGCAAAATAGCCCCAACTCCCTATGATGCAAGTGTAAACTTCGCAAAAATAATGAATTAGGAAAGATCAATTAAGATATTCACAAATAATTGGGTCCCTTATGTATTTAGTGGTGCGAGACTCGACATCTCATTTCTTTGTGAGCAAATTAAGCGGTTTACATCGAATCCGGGAGATGATCATTGGGAGGCTCTTGAGAGAGTGTTGCGCTATCTAATAGGTACTACCTCTTATGGAATTCACTATCTTGGATACCCTCCCGTATTAGAAGGGTATAGTGATTCAAATTGGATCTCGATGCGAGATGAGATCAAAGCTACTAGTGGCTATGTGTTTACATTAGCGGTGTCATAGATTTCATGGAGGTCATGTAAGCAGACTATATTGACGCGGTCAACCATGGAAGCCGAGCTTGTAGCACTAGACACGCCCCTTGTTGAGGTGAATGGCTAAGAGAGCTTCGTTGGACTTGCCATTGGTTGAGAAACCAATCCGGCGATCCTAATGTCTGCGATAACCAAAGCAGTGTTGATCAAGGTTATGAGTACTAAGGATAATATGAAGTCCTCCGGACATGTGAAACGAGGCTTAAATGTCGAAAATTGAGATGCTCGGAGTGATAGTCATCAATTATATACATGACCGAAAAAAATCGCGAGACCCTTTTACAAAGGGGCTAACAAGAAATGCGATTTCTATTGCGTCGAAAGACATGGGAATGAGGCCCATTTGAGTTACTTCACAATTGTAACCCATCCTTTTGATCGGAGATCCCGTGAATTAGGTAATGGAGAAAACAAGTTGTGGTTGTAACAAGAGTACTCTAAATCTACCCATGTTCTAAGTACTCTCAACTGTATGGAAGGTTGGTTTAAAACCTTAATGTATTCTAGTGTCCTAATGAGAGGAAAAGGTATCACCTCACAGGATACCTAAAATGAATACACCTACTTGAGCCTAATGTGAGGTCGCAGTTCACGAGAAAGGGCATTCTCTAGAAAGCTCATGAGAAGATTAGGGAGCATGACCATTTAACGCTCCGTTGAGGTGAAGTTCTTTGGCGACCTAGTATCGCTTAAGATTTGGTGAAATCTAACCACACAAAGCTGTGAATTCAAGGCTTAGTCCATTCATTAGCGTGGGAGGATGGATCTCGTAATTCTAGGTGAAAGTTCAACCCGTATGGGACTTACAATCAAACACCGATATATTAAACGAAGATTCAGCATGATGATCAAACTTTTGAGTCTTTATGCCTTCGGCATTGGTGGGGATTGTTAGAAATGAGGCCCATGTGGCCCATTTATCTCTAATGCCAAAGCTACAAAAAATTAGTACCATATTGCTAATTAAGAGAGGAGAGTGCCAATTTAAAGGGAGAGCTCCACCATGCCTTGTAATGAGGCATATGGAGGGTGTGGAGCACGGCTAAAGTCACACCTTGCTGCATGCCAGATTCATGATTATCGCGTATTTCGCGTGTTTTCCAGCGTGACTTGCGACGTCATGAGTCGCCATGCCGTAGATTAAATTCCCGCACGTATTAAATCCTTTTAATTTTCGGTTTCTCTCCATTATGGCGTCGGTTTCAATTGCAATCATGGCGTCGATTTCAATTGAAACAGTCATTTGAAATGACCTGCGATTACTAGCGTATAATGGTCTTTGTAACGGTCAATTTATTGACCGTTCTCGTGCGAGGCTATAAAATCTGGAGACGTCCAGACAGATGGGACTTTTTGTCTATTGCGCTCGCGTTCATACCCTGTGACTTGTGTTGTGTCTTCGCTGCACTTGTTCTTCACCGACCTTCCTCTCGGCGTGCACCGCGAGGCAAGGAGAGCGGGATCTCCGAACCGTTGCCGCTGCGAGAACCTGCACGGGGGCGGCAATAAGGTTTCTGGGCAGCGCAACTGCGCGACCGCTCGTGCTCTAGCTATTGGACGATCCACGACGTCGACTACTTCCACGATCCACGACGTCGACTACTTCCTCTACGGCCGGTCGTTTCTGCGCTGCTTCCTTTGCGTCATCAAGCTCATCGTAAGAATTTTCATATTTCCCCTCTGTTCATCTCGTACACAACATTTCTAGATCTACTTTTCAGAAATATGTGGTATCTTCTGCCTAGCCTGTTGTGTTTGATTATTTTGGGATTATGTTTAATATTCAAATCTGCAATTAAAATAATACCTAGATTTTCAACATAAAATACATATCTTCGTTGAAAGTTACTAGTTTTCTTATCGGTGCTGCTGGGAGTTAGAGATGGAGGGGCTGGAGTAGCAGAGCAGCCTCGGCCATTGCCAGATTGCAAGGAAGGGCGGTGGTGTCTTTATATGGGTATATTCAGCTTTAAACACCTGCGGAAAGACATCCTTACACATATATTCTATCTGTAAGCAACCGCGTAATAGCATTTTATATTATATATGTTCTTTTAAAAATTAAGAGATGATATGACGACAAACCAATACATCAAGTGACTAGTCGCTCTTCCGGCTAAATGAACTTCGTATCTGATCATAAATATACACGAACCTATTATGTAAGGCAAGTTATGTGAAGAACAAGGAGAAGGATCCCTGCATCTGTTACGCAACAACCTAGAGAGCAGTTGTAATTTTCATACATGTTTTTTTTTTTTGAAATTGGTCAGGAGCTCTGGCATTCACTAAAGAAGGAGAAACAACAGTCGAGCCACAGTGCGTACACACACGCACTCACCCCGTACTGTACATGACTCACGCGCCCCCGCGCCGAGCGAGGCTCGAACGCGGGCTGGCTAGCCGAGCGACGCTCGCGCCAGCCATATGAGCCGAAGCTCAGTCGCTTTCATACATGCTATACTATAGCATTTACAATGCAATAGAATTCTACGTACCATTTAGAGCATTAATTATCTATATATTTTTTCATATCATGTAAAGATAAAACTAAAGACAACTTCTACAACAAATATCATCTTAAGATTGTCTTTACAACATTCTACAATTTTTTCATTATAGTATGAAAAAAATATTTATAATAGATAATGACTCATGCAATGATAATTTATGCTGTCTATATTATCTCTTCACGAAGAAATAACTTACTCTCACTCCTCTCCCCACCGTATCAACAAAAATCTTACAACATTGTACAGAGTGCATGAATCATCTTTTGGTAGATATGATTGTCACTACACCAAAATCCGGCTGAAGTTCGTCTGTAAAAAAACTAAAATCATGTAAAAATCACTACCAAAAAGTCTGCCGGATAACATGCATCGTCGACTCAACTTCTATCGGAAAAAAAATGTTTGGCAGTGTCTGCCGCCAAACGATGCAAACCGTCTGTTGGTACAGGAAGCAGCCCAAAAGTGCGGCGCGGGTGCACAGGCTCGAAAAAATTTAGAACTTGACTACTTCCTCCGTCTGCTCCCTCTGCTTCCCCCACGACCACGCGCTGCCGTCCCCTTTGTCTCACCGTCGCCTGGCGGTAGCAGGCCACCCCCAGTTGTATTGCCACTTTGGTGATTCTTTGGCTTCTGGAAGCACGTGCCAGCAATCCATCACTGCCCACCTGCATGCCTGACGCCGCCCACCTGCATACATGCAGCACTAGCCATCAGTATCACGGCCGTCCACCATGTGGTGATCCTGCCACCCCTCCCCCTCTCAAACCCCAGTTGCCGCGACCCTCCGCATCGATCCCCCCTGACCGCGCGGCCCTCCTGTGCTCCCTGACCACGCCGCCGCTGTCCCCTCTGTCTCCCCCATGACTACCCGCTGCCGTCCCCTTTGTCTCACCGTCGCCTGGCGGTAGGAGGCCACCCCCAGTTGTATTGCCACTTTGGTGATTCTTTGGCTTCTGGAAGCATGTGTGCCAGCAAGTTTACGGATATTCCGCAAACATTTAAACTAGATATATGCGAAGATAGTTTGTTAGACCTCTGTGAGGAAGACATTCGGGATATTCCGCAGGTTTCTCAAGAGGAAAACGCTCTTCTTACGGCTCAGTTTACGGAGCATGAAGTTCGAGATGCTGTTTTCCAGCTAGAACACAATAAAGCTTGTGGCCCAGATGGTTTTCCTGCGGAATTTTATCAAAAATTCTGGGATATTATCAAAGGCGATCTTTTTCTCATGTTTCAAGATCTTTTCTCGGGTAAATTACCTATTTACAGTCTGAACTTTGGAGTAGTTACTCTTGTTCCCAAAGTTCAGGATGCGAATATCATACAGCAGTATAGACCAATATGCTTGCTCAATGTGAGTTTCAAGATTTTTACCAAGGTTGCTACAAACAGGTTGTCTATGATTGCGGACAAGGTAGTTAGTCCAACCCAGACTGCATTCTTGCGGGGACGAAACATCTTAGAAGGAGTCGTCATTCTGCATGAAACTATTCATGAGATGCACAGGAAGAAGAGCAGTGGGGTTATTTTAAAAATTGACTTTGAGAAAGCATATGATAAAGTTAAATGGCCCTTTCTGTTTCAAACCTTGCGAATGAAAGGTTTTTCTTCCAAGTGGATTTCTTGGATTCGGTCCTTCATTTCGGGAGGAAGTGTGGCGGTTAATGTTAACGGTGATGTAAGCCAATTTTTCCAAACAAGAAAAGGGCTTCGTCAAGGCGATCCTTTGTCACCGTTATTATTTAATATCGTCGCTGATATGTTGGCTGTGTTGATTAGAAGGGCTAAGGAAATGGGGCTAATTGGTGGTGTGATCCCTCACCTTGTTGAGGATGGTTTATCTATTTTACAATATGCGGATGATACAATTTTATTTATGGAACATGATCTGGATAAAGCTTGTAACATGAAGTTATTGCTTTGTGCATTTGAGCAGATATCGGGTCTTAAAATAAATTTCCATAAAAGCGAATTATTTTGCTTGGGAGACGCTCAGGATTCATTTGATCGGTATATGGATTTGTTTGGGTGTAAACAAGGGGAATTTCCTCTCAAGTATTTAGGAATTCCTATCCATTTTAAGAAATTGCGAAACTCAGATTGGAAGCGGGTTGAAGAGCGATTCGAGAAGCGTCTTAGTAGTTGGAAAGGAAAACACCTTTCAGTTGGTGGCAGACTAACACTCATTAATTCAGTGTTAAGTAGTCTTCCGATGTATATGATGTCTTTCTTTAAGATTCCTACGGGTGTTCTTAAGAGACTTGATTACTTTCGATCTCGCTTCTTTTGGCAAAGGGATGAAGGTAAAAGAAAATATCGTCTTGCAAAATGGAATATTTTATGTCAGCCCAAAGATCAAGGGGGACTTGGGATTCATGATTTAAATATTAAGAACATTGCGCTTCTGAGTAAGTGGTTGTTTAAACTTTTAACAACAGATGGAACATGGCAGCAGATTTTTAGAAATAAGTATCTTGTGTCTAAATCGTTGGTACAAGCCGAGTGGAAACCAGGAGACTCGCATTTCTGGTCTAGTTTGATGAAGGTAAAACGGGATTTTCTTCGGTTTGGTACTTTCAAAATCAATAATGGATCACAGGTGCGATTCTGGGAAGATAATTAGCTTGGGACTTGTGCTTTAAAATATCAATATCCTGGGCTATACAGTATCACAAGGAAAAAATACATAACAATTGCTGAAGTTTTTATGACTCCTCAACCTAGGATTTCTTGGCGACGGTCATTAATTGGATCTAAGTTGGTGCAGTGGAATGATTTGCTTTCACGCATCGCCAATTTAAATCTAACGCAGGTGGATGACGAATTTCGCTGGAGCTTGTGCCAATCTGGGCAATTCTCAGTGAAGTCTCATTACTTGGCGTTGATAAAATGTGATGTTCCTAATCTTAACAGGCATTTATGGAAGTTAAAAGCCCCATTAAAAATCAAAGTGTTTCTATGGTATCTTAGAAGAGGAGTTATTTTGACTAAGGATAACCTGGCCAAACGTAATTGGCAAGGCAGTAAAACATGTTGCTTTTGTCACGAAACGGAGACGATTAAGCATTTGTTTTTTACTTGTCGATTTGCTCGTATGGTCTGGGGTTTTTTGTATCTTGCTTTTCGTATTGCTCGGCCTTTCAGTGTTTCCCATATGTTTGGTACTTGGCTGGATGGTTTTGCGAAGGGTATTAAAAATATTGTTTTACTAGGGGCCGCAACTATCTGTTGGTCTATTTGGTTAATTAAACCGGAATGACATTGTCTTCCAAAAGAAATCCAACACATCTCCTTTGCAGGTTATCTATGCTACTTCCCATTGGTTACGTACTTGGGCTGTGCTTCAGAGGACGGATTTGCAAACTATTATGGTGGATGCTACGCTTCGGTTGTCCCAGGTGGCCAAGGATTTTTTTGCCCAGGCCCATGGGTGGCGGTTTAGTCTTCGCATTAATAGTCACTAGAGTGTGTGTGTTTTTCTTTTTCCGTTTTTTGGGCTGTGTGCTTCCTGTGAAGCAGAGGCCGGAAGGTGTTTCAAGGAATTGTATCTTCTCGAAGTAATTTTTTTGAAATCAATAAAATACTTCCTTTATCTAAAAAAATGTGTGCCAGCAATCCATATTGGTGATTTGTAGGGATCTGCAGCTGCTGCCACCCAACGGCTCTCTCTCCGCGTGTGCTCTCCATCCGCCAAGAGCGAAGTAATAGTTTTTCCACTCATTGATTACCTGCTAATGAATTAAGAATTGGAATTTATGTACCTATGGAGTTGAGATGCTTTTGACTTAGCTATTTCGAGCTCCCAAGCTTTATATATCAGATCTACTGAAATGGCTGATCACCTGATTGTGTTAATTTCTATTGTTTCGTTTACATGCCTAACTGTTAAGCACATCTAGACCTTTAGTTTTTTTATTTACATGATTTTTGATGTTAATATTTGGTACACTAAACCAGATGGCCCAGGTGGCTTGTCTGTGTGAAAACAAGGATGTTACATTTGTTCCTTGATCTTTGGTTTCATATCCTATTTTAAGTTCTTTTCAGCTCCTGGAACTATATAAGATCGAATACCATGTCCTTTTGGGCCTATGCAGTTCAATATATATCTCCGTTGGTAATTGGAGCAACAACTTTATCTTTGGTGAGGGCTGGAATATTTGATTTGAACCTCGAATTGCAGTAAGAACATTAGCTTCCTTTTGATAACGGTGAGAACATTCATGTACTAATGTTTGCTGCAAGTATCATTGCTTGGTTCTGTCGTCACCCTCACTCTACTGCGGTATGTTGTCACCCTTCTCTCTCTTTAACTGTCTTTCTATTATGTAAAAGTTTAATTTTGAAAAAAAAATAGTCAATTAAAGAGGCTGAAATTGGGTGCGACTCATCAACCATTGGAGAAGTTTTGAAGCAACCATACAGCCTCAAATAGTACTACAATGTGTTTAGTCTTTTCTGTTATTTACTACTCCCGCTGTTATAGATCGTAGTAAAAGAAGAAAAGCTGGTCGTGACCATGTGAAAGTGAAACTACAACCTGACAGTATCTGACGGAGGTAATGCAAGTTCTTTTATTAACTTATGTCTAAATCATTGCAATTATTTTCTTAATGCATGATGTGTGCTGTTGACAGATGCACCAACCTATATTGCAAAATTATTGATGGATACAACAAGCATTGGTATTAAACTTGAAGGATATGAAGATCTTGCATTTCAATACTGTGTTAATTTTTGTTGTACATGTCTGAAGCTACCATCTTTTCACTGGCTGTGTTGAACTCATACACTGGTTTCTTTGTCTTTGCATATATCTAGTTTAAATGTTTGCAAACTCAGAATTTGAACTTTGAAGAATTTCCTTAGAGTGGAAGTTTATACTCCACTATGATATATGTGTGCATGCCAAGTGCTCGATGAATTTCCTAGGTGAGACGAGAATGGAGTTGTATTTTTTTTCTGTTGTTGTCACACTGTATTGTGAAAAAAACTTAGTTTTGCTTACATATTTTGTGTCTTCCTCTTTGTTAATTTTGTCTCCCTTGATTTGAGTTCAATTTAATATCTGTCCAGTTTTACAATGCACCAACCCGAAGATTACCTTTTTGTTGGACTTGTACTTTACAAGCTTTAGCTGTTCAAGGACCTGACAGAACAATATTACTGCAAGTGATATCTAAGGTGCATTTTACCATCTATCTGCTACTAATTGACATTTGGATTGAGCCATGAAATTCCGATAAGTTCCGAAGCTGCACACTGGTATGAATCTAGTGACATTTGACATGTTACAATCTCATGTAAATATGGTTTGGTTCTCTAATATGCAGATTCCAGCGTAAATCGATCTCGAATGTTAGGAAATCTAGCTGCCACTACTGTTGTTTGTTCGTATAAGTAAAATTCCAGCTAGCACTTTACAGTTCTTCTCAATTTATCTTTTTTTTTCGATAAGGAAGCTTTTATTAATCTTAGTAAATTACATCAAGTTGATACAAATATACTAAGAAGACTTCCGGCCTCTACACAGCTAAGGTGTACACAGCCAAACACACACACACACACAAGAAAAGACAAAGGAACCGCTGCGGCAAACTACATCACGCAATATTGTCTTCAAAGCTATCCACCATCATAGCAACACTTGGACCACGATAAAAACTCTCCAATGACAACGCCTCCAAGAAGGACTCGATACGCACACGCGCCTCCAAGAAGGACTCAATTTATCTTGAATTACTGTTTTTTGATGTTATTGTTCATGTCTTATATTGATGTATGCAGTCTTAAAAAAAGAATATATTGATGTATGCTTACTATAGTTATGTCTAAGACTAATTTTTTTTTACTGTTTGCAGGATATATATCTGGAATCAATAAAATATGACAAGTTGGAGTAGCGTCAAATGGATTGGTTATCTTTAGGAGCAAAAATAGCAGTAAATATTGTATACCTTTGTATGTTTCTTCTTTTGTACAGTAGAAAGTTGTTTAAGACTTGAAGTTATGTATTTGCCCTTGCAATATTAATATGAATTAAAAGTTGTTTCTGACACCATTCATTCTTGTCTGTATGAACTGAGTGAAGCAATAATGCTTGAATAGCATCTTACAAAGAACTGATTTAGCACAAAAAGTAATAGTTTTTCCACTCAGCTGATGAATTAAGAATTGGGATTTATGTACCTATGGAGTAGAGATGCTTTTAACTTAGCTATTTCGAGCTCCCAAGCTTTATATATCAGATCTATTGAAATGGCTGATCACCTGATTGTGTTAAGCTCTACTGTTTCGTTTATATGCTTGACTGTTAAGCACATCTAGACCTT
>JAYEVE010000834.1:0-252091 GCA_036346375.1 Guadua angustifolia
ACGATCCCACGCCTCAAGAACCGCCAAGTGATGACGTGTCCGGCCCAAGGACGCCACGACCTTGAATCACCCCAATTAGAAGTCGTGAGGGCTCCGAGCTCGAGATATTATGCCCTAGCTCGAGCGGTCCCGAGCTTGATCCGAGTCTTTGTAGAGGCCTTCCTAAAGAGGGTCAAGTTGATCGCTCCTGCTGACCCACCAAGGGTTGCCTGCCCCGACAACTTATTATCGCTATTTGTTTTACAATCATTTCAATCTATTTATTGTATTTTTATAAATGCTATTTTATTACAAAATAACCATATCACCATTCCTTGGAATAAGCTATGCATATAGTTATGTTAGAATTGCATTCTATGCACAACTTGTTGAATGCTTTAGTACTCACCCTGCCTACAACCGGCAAGGTTCCAACAACAAAATCACCAGCTAAGGAGGAGTCTACACCAACTTTAGATGAGGAGTACCAGAAAGAGGCGAACGTTTAGGGTGCGAGCCTTGTTTGGTTGTAGGCAAGGGTGAGTACATAAAGCACTCAACAAGTTGTGCATGTAATGCAATTCTAACATAACTATATGCAAGGCTTATTCCAAAGGAATGGCTAACAATGGCTATTTGCAGTAAAGCAGCATTTATGAACAAGTACAGTATATAGATTGAAAAGACAATAATAAATAAATAACAATAATAGATAGATTCAGCGTTACTTAAGTAAACCAAGTTTTCCATCCTAAGTCAAAACTCAACCTCCCATGGCAACCTACCATCCATCCCAAGTTTTTATTTTGCAAAAGTCTAACCCTTGACTGTAATAACCGAGCTATACTTAATACCGTGAGCACGGCTATCCGAATAGATTGTACACTCTGCAGAGGTTATGCACTTTACCCACACGACATGATCCTCTCTTGTTGCCAAGCTATTGGCACACTTCCTTTGGTGTGCCGGCAGAGAAATCATGACAAAACCTTTACAATGCTCTGCCTTAACCCAATACTACCCACTGAGGTTTCAACACTAATGAGCTAAACCACCACAACAGGGCCCCCCTCTTGCGCCATGTGAGTTGATCCGTGAACCCGGACTCACACCACCAAAGCAATACTCAAGCTAAGACATTACAAATTAATCGGCTAGGCTGCCCCATAACAGACATGTGGTTGCATGATTGACTCATGTCAAAGGCTCGCAAGGTTAAGTCCTTAGGGTGATTAAAGCAAGTTTTGCACATACCCTTTGCCCATCGGGCCCACCCAGGTACACTTGCCCTTGCCACTTGTTCCGATCTAAATCATAACCACCCCAGTTGATTACCAAGCACCATGTGCCATCAACAATTCAATATCGTTGCGTGACATCATCGCCACAACAATTCAATCTCATTGTGTGACCACACATGACACACAAATTCATAACATTGTTCCATATTCTATTAGTCAAGATTATTTATCAATGATTCAAGTACATGTGATGACGTGGCATGGCTAAGCAATCTAATCCGATCTAACCATTCCATGTTGATTTTTTTATTGATCAACTATAGTAAACCAATCTAAGGTGACAAGTGGATCATGGCATACAATCAACAAGGTAGGGTGTAATTCAAAGGGTATGAGATCTAAATCCCAATTTAGATTGAAATCATTTATACACGTGAAATAATATGCAATAAAGTAAAACAAAATAGCAATTTTGAAAACATGGGTTCAACATGATCAAAGTACAAGTTGCCTTGGTTAAGCTCCTATTCTTGATCTGAAAATTGATCTTGAGTTGCTAATTCCTCCTCCGAAGCCTCGCACAATTCAACGTCTACGCGAATCGAAAAGTAAAAGCAAATAAACACCTAAAACAGAGAGCAAATGAACCCCAAAAATTAAATAAAATCTACCACTGGATAGATCTCAATTTTACAAATTTTTAGAAATTTGAATCACCTCAATCGAAGTTCGTATGAGGGAGAATGAGCTCTCAGAAGATTCAAATTCCTAAAAATCAGAAAATTGGAAAAACAATTAATATCCAAATTATTTTATAAAAGAAAAACCGAATTATTGCGGGCCATCCTCGACCAACCAATCGCCACTAACACGCCGTCCTCAAAGACAGGTTGCAGTGCAAAGTGGAACCCACCGTTATGGACTCGGCACCGCACGACGGGTTCACTGCACCACTCAAGATCGCGTTGCGGTAATCGGCCGATGCTAGCCGACGCCTACGTACACGCCAACGCCGATTGGTCGATTCGAGATGCCATCGGTTCGCCTCACGATCCGACGCCTATTGATCGATCTATTGCGGGCACCATCCGGCTGCATCCACGATCGGACTGATGGCTTACCGAGCGCTTTATCACGACCTAGCCGATGTGGCTCTATCCGACGTCACGGCGATCCGACGGCGATTTGCTCGCCATTGGCGATGGTCAGGGGCAACAGGTTACCGGAAGACGACGTACCGGCCGACGCATGGCGCGGTACTTTCCAAGAATCAAGAGGTGACGAGGAAGACTCGGCGTGACGAGGTGAGCTCGGATATGGGGCCCACGTGGCGGAAGGAGGTTTCCAATGGCAGCAATGGCGCGGCGAAGGTTCTCGGTCTCCAGCGAGCTTGAGCACGAATCCTAGGGCTCTCTCTGCAGCGCCACAAGACACCGGACGATGCGACGGCTCGGCGATTCTCGGGACCCCGCCCCTATTTATAGCCTCGCAACGCTGCTGAATCCTGACTTAACTAGATGGGCCAGACGCGCTGTTCTGGACCACCACGACTTGAGAAGAACTCGCTACACCGTCCGACGACGATCAACAACCGAGGTGGACTCTCGGCGGCACGATCCTCCCCACAAGACATCCAACTACCGAGACGCTTAGGGTTCTCGACACGCCCGACAAACCTTGCCCGTCCGATGCTCATCCGACCAAGACGAAGGCGCTTAGGGTTTATGTGCGTGCAGATTGATGAAGGCCCTCGGATGGTGATCCAACAATCGGGGTCGATTCTTCTAGAAGCTGGGCTGAACGGGCCGTGCTGACCGAGCGACTGGGCCACAACGGCCGGGCTTAGGTGCGCACAGTAATGGGCAACTGAATTTCGGGGTTTTTGCTTTAAAATAATTAAGAAAATTAATTTGATTTATTTGAGCAGCTAAAAACATCAGAAAAAATCCAAGAAAAATCTCAAAAATACTTTGAGATATTCTTGACTCAAATAAAATATTTTTTACAAAACTTTATTTTAAACTTATCTATTTATAATTATTTTTTGGCAAAAGATTAATATACTTATTTGAAAATAATTCAAAAAAATCCAATAACTCCAGAAAATTCACAAATAGCAATAAACACTATTAACTAATTCAAAAGGCCAAAATTTGAGATGTTACAGTCGATCCAACTCCATATTCTCTAACATGTGTCCATATTATTGGTTTGATATCTCTATATCCATAACCCGTGAAACATGATCATGAACCAATACATATGCTAGTCTATTCATATGTGCCCTTATATGTTTATCGACTAGGAATCACTTTAGAATAATCATCGCAAAGTCACATATAGAGTTTCACAAACAAGTCACGTACTTCCTAATAAATAATAATGACATTGTTCAAGAAACAAGATAATAAATCATGAACATAAGAAAATAGAATCATCTCTATGATTGTCTCTAATAGACTGCCGCGCCTTTTGCGGTAGGGGGAGAAGATCAAATTTTTAAATGCATAAACGGGGGGCTAGATTTATATATAAAAAAGGTACAGAGGCTAAATAAGGAATGAAAGGTACAGAGGCTAGATAAGGTATGATTTCCGTGAGAGATGGGTGCCACGTCATTATTTTTTTAAAGGTGCCGTGTCATTAGTAAGCATAAAAGTGTTTGATGGAGTTTAACATAAGCTGAGAGATGAAGAGGACGTTAATTCGAAGATGGGACCATGAAATATTTGAGGAGACACTCTTGTGTTGAGAGATAGAAACCATTTTTCAATGAGATTCGCCTGTCAAACCCTTTCAATGAGATTCGCGTCCCATGGAACAATTCATATCATCTCAAAGTTTCAACGGCAAATGCTATTTTCAGATATTAAAACACACGAAATGTATCACAAATCCATGCATGCTTCTCAGATGTTTCTATCTAGGACGCAGATATTGGCCCATCCAAAGATTTAGAGGTTTAGGCTGTATTTGGTACAGCTCCAGTTTCATCAGATTCGTGAATTTGGTGGAACTAGTATTCTTGCCCTGCTTTTGAGAGCTCCAGATCCCAACTCCAGCTCAAAGTCGAACTTAGGTTATAATAGTGAATTAAGTTTATATTTTAGTCTAAAATTTAAACAAGATGATCTACCTAGACACTCTTAATGTACTCTCACGCCCAGCCCACAAATTTTTGGAGCTAGAATACCCCGCCTCCCACCAACTTCACAAATTTTGGTGGAGCCGAGTCGTTCTAAACACCGCATCCATGAAGTCGATCTCAGAGGTATATTAAGAGTGTTTGGGTGTGTCATCTTATTTATATTTTAGATTAAAAATATAAACTTAATTCACTTTATTTTAGCGTACAAGTTACAGATATGAGATTTGGGAAATTTCTCATTGACTAACACAAATTGTACGAAAGAAAAAAAAGGTGATTTAAACTATTGTACCTCTCATATTCAGCCCTAATGTATAATATACTATCTATTAAAGCCGGAAGATTTCGAGCTCAACCAAAGCCATCCACGTGTCGACGCTCGCGAGGCCCTCCGAAATCGCGTTTAGGTCCTTTTTTTCTACCTAGCTATTTCACAAGAAAAATCCGTAGTCCGTATATCCACGAGCAAGTCCTCCTATGGGTGGTTTGGCAAAATAAAAATTACATCCAGTGCCCTTCGATCGATGGTTTTGCAAAAGAGCCCTATCATTTCAGATATTCACAGACGGGTCCTCCACCTTTATTTTTTCGCTTTTAAAAAAAGGCTCCGGGTTTGTATATTCACTGCTGGTTCCTTACGGTGGGTAGTTTTGCGTAAACAAAAAACATCCGTGCCCTTTTTACCTAATTTTACGTAAAGAACCCTATAGTTTCAGATGACCGTAAAAAATGTTTTATCACCGAAAATATGTGTGCAAATTTTATCTCTAGATTTTTTTCCCAACTCGATTTTCCATCTCGATCTCTCGATATTTTTTAAAACATGTATTATTACTCCTGTGAACACGAGAGTGTTAGGCCTCGACAAAAGAAGGTTGTCATCTCTAATAATTTTTCATCCTTTTTCCTCTAGACTATTTTCTCACCCCGGTTTTCCGTGACGGCTCAATATTTTCCAAATAATTCTTCGAAAGAGATATTTCTACAACTCTATCTTTCTATTTATTCCTCCATAACTCTTGCTTCGCTTATTTTCCTGAGTGAGAAATGTGTGTACTGGTTGTATCTTTATAGTTTTTTTTGCAATTCGATTTATAGTATTTTTCAAGCATGTATTATTGATTCGCTGAACGATAGAGTGTTAAATTCAGAAAAGAAGATTCTTTCTCCGTTTTTCCTGAGAAAATATATACTATGTATTAAAGTTGAGAGGTTGCAGACCTTAGAGAGTGTCCGAGTGCCACCACAAAAAAATCCTCCGAATATTTAGAAGCTACACCTTTGTCTATTTTTCTGTTCCAGTCCATTTTTCCAAAAAAGGTAGAAAGATCCTATGAGAATTTAAAAAAACGTCTTGTTCCATTTTCCCAAGAAAAAACCGAAAGACCCTTCAAAAAAATAGAAAATACATCTCGGTCTGTTTTTTCTCAAAAAAAAGGGAAATCATTTTTCGCTCACCGAGTAATATTCGCGAGGCCCTCCAAAAATCCAGAAATCGCGTTTAGGTCCTTTCGGGAAAATTAAAAATCGCGTTTAGGTCCTTTCGGACGGTTATTTCACAAAAAAATCCGTAGTCCATGTATATTCACAAATAGGTCCTCCGGTGGGTGGTTTTATGCGAAAATAAAAATTACATCCGTGCCCTTCGATCGCTGGTTTTGCAAAAGAGCCCTATCAAGCCAGATATTCGCAGATGGGTCCTCCGCCTTTATTTTTCCGCTTCCAAAAAAGCTCGGATTTGTATATTCACTTGCTAGTCCTACGGTGGGTAGTTTTGTAGAAACAAAAAACATCCAGCCCTTCTACCGTAATTTTACGTAAAGAACCCTATAGTTTCAGATATTCGCCAGACGTCCTCCAACTTTATTTTCCCGAGAAGAACCAAATAATCAAATTTCAGACGGAGCGGGCGTGAACGCAGACTAGCCAGCCTATCCACGTGTCACTTTTTTTGTGAAGAGACCTCCGTGAAATTTCAGAATACGCTTAGGCCCTCCCACGATTATTTTATGAAAAAAACCGTAGTCTCAGATATTCGCGAATAGGTCCTCTTGGGTAGTTTTGCTAAAACAAAAAATTACATCCAGTGCCCTTCTATCGTAATTTTGCAAAAGAGCCCTATCGCTTCAGATATTCACATATGGGTCCTCCGCTTTTATTTTTTGTTTAAAAAAAGCTCCATAGGTCAGATATTCATGGTTGTCCTCCGGTAGTTTTGCGTAAATAAAAAAATACATCCAAGCCCTTCTACCGTAATTTTACATCTCCCATTATGGCATGCACGCTTTTTTATTTGTTTCGTTATTGTTCCCATCTATTCGTATATGCCGTAATGCTTTCGCTAAATGTGTTTTAGAATCTAAACATACTATCAAAATTCAACCGGCGCAACGTAGTGCTCTGATCAACCTAGTAACTTATCTTTGAAAGCCGGGATAATTGGAGAGCAACCAGCCTAGCCACGTGTCACTTTTTTTTGCGAAAAGACCCTCTATAAATTTTGTAATTACGTTTAGGTCCTTCAATTGGTTATTTTGCGAAAAAGGACTCCGTAGTCTGTATATTCGTGAACGGGTCCTCGGTGGGTGGTTTTGCAAAAACAAAATATTACATCCAGGTCCTTCTATAGGTAGTTTTGCAAAAAGGACCCTATGGTTTTGTATATTCGCAAATGGGTCCTCCAGCTTTTTCCCCAAGAAGAACCAACGAACCAAATTTCACACGGAGCGGCGTAGCGCGAGATCCTATCTAGTACTATATATTAAAGTGGAGAGGATTGGAGGCCATTTAGGGGTGCCACCTCACCCCCTCTCGCGGAAAGGTCCTTTGAAAATTAGGAATTGCGTTTAGGTCCTTTCGACGGGTTTTTAATAAAATAGACCAGAAAAATATCAAAATTACGTTTTTGGTCCCTCTGCGGTTTACATTTAGGTCCTCCCGGTGGTTTTTAGCGGAACGGATCCCGGGGGAAAAATACTTTAGGTCCCTCTACAGTTAAAAAAAACACAGATTCGTCAAGGGTTATAGCAACCCATGGATTTGCTAACGGTTGTAACCGCGTTTTCTAAAAAAACATGATTCGCCAAGGTTTATAGCATTTCATAGTTTCTAACGGTCCTAACGACACCCATTTTTTAAAACAAATACGAAAACAAAAAATACGACTCAAATATCCCGAATTACACAAAAAACAGCCACTATTTTTTTTTAAAACGCAGATTCGTCGAAGATTTATAGTGACCCATAGATTCGCCGACAAGTTCTAACTGCGGTTTTCTCAAAAAAAATACAGATTCGTCGAAGGTTTATAACAACTCATGGATTTGCCGACGGATCATACCAACCTATTTTTTTAAAAAAAATACGAAAACCGAAAATACAACCAAATTTCTCAGATTTTTCACGTTAGATCATCATGCGTGATGCGGCGTAGCGTATTATTCTGGCTAGTAATGTTCAACCATGCATGCAACTAAAATTTGTAAGCATTTCAGTGATAAACCAATCATGTTCATTTAATATGCTACAAGGACGTCTTGCAACATAAAAGAAATAAAAGGACTAAAGTGTACCAAAATGTGGTACATGGAAATATTTATGCCCTAAGATAGGCACATATTGCACCATGTTCAACTAAATATTTTGGGGCAATCTAAATAGCACAGATTTGTTAGGGGCGGAGCTGGGCCTCAAGCCAGTACGGCCTAGGCCTGTCCCAAATAATAGTGGACAAACACTGTTTTTTTCTATTTGGACCCGAGGCCTGGTATTCCATATCTTGTCCAGCCCAGGCGCCTAGGCTTGCTTGACTAGGGCACCAGGCATCTCGGGCTCTTGGCCTTGCCAGAGAAACGCTCGGCTCACGCTCACTCAGATGCTCATGCCACCGTCCTCCTGCAGTCTAGCCCAATCTGACCACATCGCACGATCACGCTTCCATCACGGCCACCACGCCCCGCCCGCCCCGCAGATCCTCAACTTTTTGGTTGTGATTAGTGAAGCTCATCCCAGATCGACAGATCCCATGATCGTGACCATCAGACGCCTGGCCACCACCCCCTACCCCGCTTGTTGTTCTCCTCACATTTCTGTTCGCTTCTCCCACAAATCCCACTGACGGGCAACGGTGGCACGGCCACCGCTTCTACTACTCCCGCCTCAAGACCACCCGGCCAGAAATAGCCTTAGCTCCTGGCTCATGGGCGCCACCTCTAGTCCCCTGTGAGTATATATTGTAATGCCAATGCCCTCTGGCCTTTTGTGTTGCTAAATGTCAATATGAAGTTGAGTTGAAGCTGGGATGCAGTGACGTTTGTTTTGATTGGAGATTTGGAGTGATGTTTGTTTGATTGGAGCATTGGCTGCTTTATTCTAGAGTAAGAATATACATAATTGGTGTGCTGTTCATATGTAGATTTGCTCTAAATAATTGCACTTTTATAGCTATAGCAAATTAGCAATAGATAAGCCCTAATATAACCATTTCAATCGACTCCAAATTTCTTCCGCTTCTCTCTATATATCTCAGAACCATTTCAATTCATTCTACATTTTTGGGTATTTAACCCAACAGCTTTTGTATCCTTGTATTCAGGAGCAAGCTCTTTTTCTTATGTAGCTTAGAATATACAATAATAAGGAGGATTAGAGCATCCTGGAATATACAAATTGTTCATTGGGAGGACATTTACTGTTATACCTTATAGATCAAAACCAGTGGATACAACTCTTTTCACAAATATTAACATATACTAGAAATTCCATCCGATGATGTTATGTCGTTTGTTTGTTTCAGTATTGTAACACCTCAATTTTTTACTTTTCAAATTAATAAATATTATTTTATTGCAAATTATGATTTTTGTGAATTTTCTGGATTTAATTGGATTTTCTGAGATTTATTGGAATTATTTTGAATTTATATATATTGCCTTTTGTTAAGAAATAATTATAAAAAGAAAAGTTGAAAATAAAGTTTTGCAAAAAATATTTTATTTAAGTCCGAATGTCTCAAAGTATTTTTAGAATTTTCTTGAATTTTTAAAAGTATTTTATTACCTTAAACAAATCAAATCAATTTCCTGGATTATTTTAAATCGAAAATTCCAAGAAAAATCTCCATGAACAGTATTGGGCCGGCCCATTACTGTGTGGACCAAGCGGCTGAATCGGGAGCGTTAACATGCGCCGTCGGATCGAGATCCAAGGGCTCTCGTCACACCACGTCATTTATGAAACCCTAATCGCTAGCGTACCAATTAGATCTTCATCCTATGGCCTTCATCAAACAATACCGGCTCCGGTTTCCATCTTATCCGACCGTCCGATCATGATCGGAAGGGCGGGTCATCGTGTCCGAAGTCGAATACCGCCATTGCCTCCGAGTCCAACTCCCCGCCGCTGAACTTTCCTTGTTTTATGGTTGTCGCCGGTATAAAAGACCCCGAGACACCTCCCGAGGATCACCCTTGTGCACCGCGCTTTCCCCGCCGCATTGTCGCCGGAGGAGCATCAGGAAGGTCATGAGCTCGCCGAGTACCCGAGAAGGTTTCGCTAGCCACTGGGCTGCCACCGAGTTTCTTCCCACGATGACAGCCCAGATTCGAGTCCGTGTTGCGCCGCATCCAAGCCGCTACCTCTTCATCGCCGAACAAGTCGAAAGCGCCGCTGCCAGGTCGCCGCCTTCATCTCCGGTGGATTCAAGCCGGCCGATTCCATTTGCCAATCGAGAGCCGTCACCGTTGATCCGCTCGGGCGATCGATTAAGCCGTAACGCCGAACCGAAGCATTTCGATTAAAACGAGTCAGAGGATCTTAGATGGAGGGTCTAGATCGAGCCACGCCATTTAAGCACAGTTGTTCGACTCAAGATAATGTCAATCGTCGGATTCAGATCGAGGGTCATAAATGAGCCGCGCCATTTAAAATGAACAAGAAACCACTGTGCAAACGCGATCGCTGGATTTATATCCAAGGGTTGATATTGAGCCACGTCACCTAATTTACCCATAGCCGTTAGATTGATAATCAAGGGCCTAGGTTTTGCCACGTGGTAACCGTACAACTGAGGCGGGAAAAATCCGGATTTTCTTTATAAAAATAATTTGATAAATTCGGATTTTATGATTTTACGGATTTTTCAGGATTTTAAAACTTCAAAATGCTATAACTTTTGCATACGAACTCCGATTAAGGTGATTCAAATTCCTAAAAATTTGTAAAATTGAATCTTTCTAATGGTGGCTTTTATTTGAATCTTTGAGTTCATTTTTTCTCTGGTTTTGGTGTTTATTTGCTATTTCTTCTCGATTCGTGTAGACATTGAGTTGAGCGAGGTTTCGGAGGAGGAATTATCATTTCAAGAGCAATCTCCGGAGCAATATCAGGAGCTTAAGCAAGGCAAGTTGTGCTTTGATCATGTTGCACCCATGTTTGCAAAATCGCTATTTTGATTTACTTTATTGCATAATATTTTATGAGTACAAATGATTTCAACTTAAATTGGGATTAGTTAATGTACCCTTTGAATTACACCCTACCTTGTTATTTGTATGCCATAATCCACTTGTCACCTTAGTTTGGTTCATTATAGTTGGTTAATACTGAAATCAACATGGATGGTTAGATCGGAATAGAATTGCTTAGCCGTGACACGTCATCACATGTACATGAAATGTTGAATATTAATTTTGACTAATGGAATATGGAACAATGATGATGACTTTGTGTGTCATGTGTGGTCACACGAAGAGATTGAGTTGTCGTATGGGAGGTCACACAACGATGTTGCTTTGTGAGTAGCACGTGGTGCTCTGTAACCAACCGGGGTTTAATCATTTTGAGATTGAAGCAAGTGGAAAGGGCAAGTGTGCTGTGGTGGGCCTGTGGAGCCGAGGGTATGTGTATGTCTTGCTTTAATCAATCCTAAGGACTTAACCTTATGTAGCCTTTGACTGAAGTCTATCACGCAACCACATGTTCATAGGGGCAGCTTAGTCGACTAATTTGCAAATGCTTAACTTGAGTGCTATCGTGGTGGCGTGAGACCCGTGGTGGTAACCACCCATGCTTGGGGTGGCTCACATGACGCAAGAGGGGGCCCTCATAGGTGGTGTAACCTTCGTTGAAACCTTAGCGTAGTAGCACAGGTTAAGAGGATGCATTGTAAAGGCTTTGTTATAATCGTTCACCTGTGTGGTGCATGGTTGTATCATGTGCGTAAAGTGCCTAACCTCTGCAGAGTATACAAACTATTCGGATAGCCGTGCTCACGGTATTGAGCAATGCTCGGGAATTACAATCAAGGGGTAGTTAACTAAAATGGACAACTGGAAGAGATGGCAAGATGCCATGTGGATAAAGGAAATATGATTTAGGATGGAAAACTTGGGTTTATTTGAGAATCACTGAATCTATTTACTTCTTATTATTTGTTTTATTGTCTTTTCAATCTATGTATCGTATGTGTTCTTTAATGCTGCTTTATTGCAAATAAACCTTAGCCTTTCCTTTGGAATAAGCCTGCATATAGCTATGATAGAATTGCATCTTGTGCACAATTTGTTGAGTACGTGTTGGTGTACTCACCCTTGCTTAACAACCAACAACAGTGGAGGAATCGTCGTCGTTATTGGAGAAGGACTTTCAGGTGGACGCGTGTCACTAGGCCAATCCTTGTCAGACGCCTGTGGTGTGCTGATGGGACATCTACATTTTCTACTACTTTTCGCTGCATTTGTCTCATTGGTCTTACTATTGCCTTGTGAGGCTGAATATTGTAAGTGATCATAAGATCATAAACTAGTTATATTTAATAAATAAAGTCGATTATTCTTATCGCAGTGTGATTTGATGCTTACCGATGTTAAGTGTGCACTAGCGATTGATCCCGGACTAGTGCAGAAAACACAAGGGATTCAATTGGTGAATTCGGTCCTTACAGAGGTGGTATCGAGAGATACCGATCAGAGGACTTGGCCCTAGCTTGGTAGAGTGTCCAAAACTATTTTCTAAAGGAAAAACTTAAATTGGATTAAGACAACACTCTCAACTCATCTTATTCTCCGCTCCTTATCTTTGCTGAAATCTACCTTAAATTTTTCGGAGTGGCCATTGAAGATGGAAGACTTATCTATTTTTTTTCTTTTTAAATAGATGAGGAGGACACAACATACGAGAGTGCGAGGGAGGCTACGCGATGAGCTTTGGAGGGTGCTCCAAGTTTTGGGAGGTTTCACCAAACCAACATATCAAGGTCGAGATTGGATCGCCGACGAGCCACAAGAGGAATGGTGTGCAAGTCGTTAATTTACGCCAGTAAATGGTGAGAGAGCAAGCCAACCTATCAAGATCATGGTGAGAAGAGCCACTTGGGAGATCGGTATCCGTGAGGCATCACGACTCGCTTCTACGGCGATCTACTACGACTACTACCATGAGCTGAAGACACGGTGTTCGGGACTCCACCCTATGGTTCAAATTCATGCATGCTCATACGTCACACTAAGGAGGATGCTACTACAAAGACACTTAGCACGATTCACCGCTATTCAAGAAGCTCATGTCCACGATTCCTCGACACGTAATTAAGGATGCCTACGAAGCACTCAGAGTTGTGGAGAAGGAACTGCACGAGACCCGAGTAGCTTACGAGGAGAGAATTATGGAGCTCGAGGAGGCATTACAGGAGAAGAGCCGCACCACACCATCATCATCAGAGGAGATGAAGTCTGAGTTTGAGGAGCCGAAAGCATCACCAGATGTGGGACATCGAGATCGGGCCAAGCACACACCATTGCTCACAAGATACCCACCAGGAAGTTCCCGTGGAGGTTGGCCCGAGGAGTGAGAGTCTTAGTTTAAGTTGAGACTCAAATATGGAGTCGCGTCAAATAGAATAGTCTTACTCAAATGTAATAGATGTTAAGGTTGAGTGTTTAGTTTGGATTTTAATGTTTGCTGGGTGTGCAGTATGTGTTGCAAAGCTTTTAGGCTTTTATAAGCAACCATACCAAGCTAATTAATAAAGATATAAAGTTTTGGGTTTAACCTATTTCCCCCGCATTAGGAATTCTTACATCTTATCTATGCTAATCCTATCTTTCCTAACCTAAAAACAAATCAAGCAGATGGTGAACACTCATGTAACAACGAGCCTCGTGAAGTGGCCTTCGCTTAATGATGAGTTCAATGATGGAACGCCATCGCAGCCATCACCACCGTAGATGCGTAATTTGGGAGCTTTTATAGTCGCAAAACTCAACTCATGCAAACCATGATGCAACAGATGCGTAACATGACCAATCAAGCCGTAGGCAACACTAACATACACCAAGGCAATAATGGACCGCTTCTCATTCTAAATCGCCGATTTATGAGAACCCGACCTCCAACCTTCTCGACAATGCTAATCCGTTGGAGGCCGATGATTGGTTAAGGACCATTGAGAGAAAGTTGCATATCACGCAGGTGAGGACAACGAGAAGGTGTTGTATGCTTCGCACCACTAGAAGGGACTACCATGAATGGTGGGAGAACTATTAAGCGAAGACATGAAGCACCACAAGAGATTACGGGAAGAGTTTTCACCGCTTTCCATCAAGATCATGTCCCTAAGGAATGATGGATCTTAAGAAGGAAGAGTTTAGGGCTCAAGTAAGGAGGCCAACAAGGCGTATACTTGAACAAGTTTACGCAGCTAGCACGATATGCACCAAGATGTAGCCACGATAAGGCTAGATGCCTGCTTGAAGGGTTTAACTCGATTACAAGTGGACTGATCACCCACAATTTCCCGATTTGTGTGAGCTAGTGAATAAAGCCTTAATTCTTGAAGATATGCGTATGAATTGGGTGAAGATCGTAGTTACAGGATGGCTAGTCGTGCAGTAGGCACCTAATCAACTTAGGTTAAGGATGACACCGCAATAATTGCCGTGATTCAACCCCAAAGGACCAACAAGACATTAGCGCCATCATCTCGCCCCACTAATCGTAATTTTCAAACACCAAAGACCTAAAATAATGTACCAAATAGAAGTCAGCAGATCATGTCAAGAAATGTTTCTCTTGTAATGAACTGTGACATTTCGACAATAAATTCCCGAAGAAAGGAAATGTTACTCTAGTTCATTTCAACTTAGGAACTACCCCAGCTAAAACCCTAGTGACAGGAAGTAATCGAGTACCAAGCAGCCAGAGTATCGCCAGAGACATCTGCATGGAAGGATTAACCATATCACCGCAGAGGAAGCTCAAGGCAACAAAGCGCTAGTATTGGGAAAGTTTTTGGTTAACTCAAGCATCAGCCTACGGTTTTATTCGATTCTCGAGCGTCAGATTCGCTCGCTCTCAAGTTTTGCAACAAAGAATGGATTTGCTATTAAGAATCTTAAGTGTGTGCTTCTAGTTCAAGCCCCGTGATCTGAATTTCGATCTAGCCTTGGGTGTTTGGGGGTTGTTGCTTATGAATGGGATAGAGTTCCTAGCAAATCTCATCCTACTAGATACCCAAACCTTGATGTTATTCGAATGGATTGGTTGTCCAAGCATAATGTTGTTTTGGATTGTGGACAAAGGATGGTAACCCTAGAAAGCCCTAGTGGCAAGAAAGTGGAAGTGCGGGCACCGCAAATTCGTGGAGGACAGTTAATAATCAATAGTGTGAAGGTTGTTAACCTGGAGGATGTGCCAGTGGTTAGAGATTTTCCGGAAGTGTTCCCTGATGATCTACCAGGAATGCCGCCAGACAGGGATATTGAGTTTGTTATTGAGTTAGTACCGAACAAAAAGAATAGCCAAGAGGTCAGATTTAATGCCAACCGATGAACTAGTTGAAATGAAGAAACAGATTGAGGAATTACTCGCGAAAGGGTTCGTTCGACCTAGTTCTTCTCCGTGGGGAGCACCAGTTTTATTCGTCAGGAAGAAAGATAGGAGTTTAAGGATGTGCATTGATTATCGCGCACTCAATGAAGTGACGATTAAGAACAAATACCCTTTGCCTCGAATTGATGATTTGTTTTACCAGTTGAGAGGAGCAGGAGTTTTCTCCAAAATAGATCTGCGGTCAGGATACCATCAATTGAAGATTCGGGAAGAGGATATACCAAAAACTGCATTTTCTACCCGCTATGGATATTATGAGTTTACAGTTATGTCCTTTGGGTTAACCAATGCCCCAGCATATTTCATGAATATGATGAATAAGGTGTTCATGGAGTATTTGGATAAATTTGTGGTTGTCTTTATAGACGATATCCTTGTGTACTCTAAGTCAGAAGAAGAGCACGCAGAACATTTGAGGTTGGTTTTGGAGAAGAACATTTGAGGTTGGTTTTGGAGAAGTTGCGAGAACAACAATTGTATGCTAAATTTAGTAAATGTGACTTCTGGAAGAAGAAAATGGAATTCCTTGGCCATGTGATAAACGCTAAAGGAGTTGCCGTGGACCCAAGTAAAGTGGAAGCTGTGATGAATTAGGAACCGCCAAGACAGCTACCCAAACCGTAGTTTTCGGGAATGGCGGATATTACCGCCGATTCATAGAAGGATTCTCAACGATTGTAGACCTCTACGCAATTGTTAAAGAAAGAGAAGAAGTTTGCATGGACGCCAGAGTGCTAAAAGAGTTTTGAGGAGTTAAAGAAGCGATTAACATCTCGCACCGTGTTAGTATTGCCCGATGTACAAGGTGGCTTTGACATTTATTGTGATGCGCCAAAGCAGGACTTGGTTGCGCTTAATGCGTAATGGCAAGGTTGTAGCCTATGCATCAAGGCAATTGAGGCCGCGATGAAGGAAATTATCCGACGATGATCCGGAGTTAGCAAACAGAGTGCATGCTTTAAAGATATGGTGTCATTATCTCATCGGAAATAGATGTGAGATATACACGGATCATAAGAGCTTGAAGTACATATTTACCCAGTCAAACCTTAATATATATGAGACAGCGAAGATGGTTAGAACTAATCAAGGATTATAATGTCGGAATCCATTATCATCCTGGGAAAGCTAATGTGGTGGCTGATGCTTTGAGTCGTAAAGGCCACAGTGTAAATTCGTTAATAGTTAGCGATCAACCGGAGTTATGTGAGGAATTTTAGAAGTTGGGATTAGAGGTTGTGCCACAAGGAATTGTAGCCGCTTTAGAAGTAAAGCCAACCCTTGAGGATCAAAACAAGGAAAAGCAAAGTAATGATGAGAATATCAGTAGGATCAAGGCTAAGAAGGAAGAAGGTTTAGCCAAGATTTCAGAGATGAGCGAGGAACCCTATGGTTTAAAGGTCGGATTTGTGTGCCAAATGAGAAGGAACTTAAGCAATTGATTCTTGAGGAAGCACACGATTCTAAGTATTCTATTCATCCTAAAAGTGCCAAGATGTACCAAGACCTTAAGAGGAAATTTTGGTGGCCGAGTATGAAGCGTGAAGTAGCCGAGCATGTTGCATTATGCGATATATGTCAGAGAGTAAAAGCGATGCATCAAAAGCCCGCAGGATCTGCAGTACCAAGTAAAGATTCCTGAATGGAAATGGGAAGAGATTGGTATGGATTTTATCACGGGGTTGCCCAAGACTCAAAGAGGTTATGATTCCATATGGGTCATCATTGATCGGTTGACCAAAGTTGCTCACTTTATTCCAGTAAAGACAACTTACTCAGGGGATCAATTGGCAGAACTATACATGTCAAGAATTGTTTGCTTACATGGTGTGCCTAAGAAAATCGTATCGGATCAAGGTACCCAGTTTACCTCAAGATTTTGGGATAAATTGCATGAAGCAATGGGAACTCGTCAATTTCAAGATCGCTATCATCCACGCATGATGGTCGACGTAAAGAGTTAATCGATACTAGAGGATATGTTGAGAGCTTGTGCGATATCGCATAAAGACATCGTGGGATAAATGTTTGCCGATGCGAGTTCGCTTATAATAATAGTTATCAGTTAGTTTGCAAATGTCACCATTTGAAGTCTTATATGGTCGCAGTTTGTCGCACTCGCTAAATTGGAATGAAACGGGGAGCATTCGTATTTGGGCCGAGTTGCTTAGAGAGGTCAAGAGCAAGTTGCTATGATCAGGGAAAGGTTGAGGACAGACAAATAAGGCGTAAAGCTACGCTGATAATCGTCGTCGTGAGTTGAGCTTTGAACCCAACAATTTTTTGTATCTCAAAGTCACTCCCTTGAAAGGTGTAAAAAGGTTCAATGTCAAAGGGAAACTTGCACCTAGATATGTTGGACCATTTAAGATCTTAAGCCGCAGAGGAGAGGTTATGATCGCTTGGAGTTGCCCTACCATTAGCAGGAGTTCATGATGTGTTTCATGTGTCGCAACTTAAGAATGTCTCAGAGTGCGCAGCAGAGCGCATAATCGTGGAAGCTAACGAAGTTACGGAGGATCTCGACTTATAAAGAGCAAATTTATTAAGATTCTGGATGTAATGGAGCGTAGGACCAGAAATAAGTCCACTCATTTTTGCAGAGTTCAATGGAGTAATCATTCCAAAAATGAAGCAACTTGGGAGAGCGAAGAAGATCTGAAATCAGAATTCCCAAACCTATTCTCTCTCACTCGAATCTCTGGTCGAGATTCCGTTAAGGGGAGGTTTGTAACATCCCAATTTTTGACTTTTCAAATTAATAAATATTATTTTATTGCAAATTATGATTTTTGTGAATTTTTGGATTTAATTGATTTTTTAGATTTATTGGAATTATTTTGAATTTATATATATTGCCTTTTGTTAAGAAATAATTATAAAAGAAAAGTTTAAAATAAAGTTTTGCAAAAATATTTTATTTAAGTCCAGAATATCTCAAAGTATTTTTGAGAATTTTCTTGAATTTTTAAAAGTATTTTATTACCTTAAACAAATCAAATCAATTTCCTGGATTATTTTAAATCGGAAATTCCAAGAAAAATCTCCATGAACAGTATTGGGCCGGCCCATTACTGTGTGGACCGAGCGGCTAAATCGGGAGCGTTAACATGCGCCGTCGGATCGAGATCAAAGGGCTCTCGTCACGCCACGTCATTTATGAAACCCTAATCGCTAGCAGCCGTTAGATCTTCATCCTATGGCCTTCATCAAACAATACCGTTCGGGTTTCCATCTTATCCAACCGTCCGATCATGATCGGAGGGCGGGTCATCGTCCGAAGTCGAATACCAGCGCCACCGCCTCCGAAGTCCAACTCCCGCCGCGGACTTTTTCTTGTTTTGCCTACCGTGCCGCGGGTATAAAGGACCCGAGACACCTCCCGAGGATCACCCTTGTGCACCGCGCGTTTTCCCTGCCGCATCGTCACCGGAGGAGCACTGTGAAGGCCGCGCGAGCTCGCCGAAGTACCCGAGAAGGTTTCGTCGAGTTTTCGTCGTCACCGGAGTTTCTTCCGACGATTTAAGCCCGGATTCGAGTCCGTCGTGTTGCGCCACATCCAAGCCGCTACCTCTTCGCCGCCGAACAAGCCGGAGTGCCCTGCCAGGTCGCCGCTTCGCCTCCGTGGATTCAAGCCATCGATTCCATTTGCCGATCGAGAGCTTTGTCACCGCCGGATCCGTGACGGCGATCGATTAAGCCGTAACGCTTCGAACCGGTAAGCATTCCGATTAAAACGTAGCCGTAGGATCTTAGATGGAGGGTCTAGATCGTGCCACATCATTTAAGTGCACAGTGTTCGACTCGGTATAATGTCAATCGTCGGATTCAAATCATAGGGTCATAAATGAGCCGCGTCATTTAAAATGAACAGTAAACCACTCGGGTAAACGTTGATCGTTGGATTTATATCCAAGGGTTGGTATTGAGCCACGTCACCTAATTTACCGATAGCCGTTAGATTGATAATCAAGGGCCTAGGTTTTGCCCACGGCAACCGTCGATAATCGAGGCGGAAAATCCGGATTTTCTTTATAAAAATAATTTGATAAATTCGGATTTTATGATTTTAGGGATTTTTCATGATTTTAAAACTTCAAAATGCTATAACTTTTGCATACGAACTCCGATTGAGGTGATTCAAATTCCTAAAAATTTGTAAAATTGAGATCTTTCTAATGGTTGCTTTTATTTGAATCTTTGAGTTCATTTGTTCTTTGGTTTTGGTGTTTATTTGCTATTTCTTCTCGATTCGCGTAGACGTTGAGTTGAGCGAGGTTTCGGAGGAGGAATTATCATTCAAGAGCAATCTCCGGAGCAATATCAGGAGCTTAAGCAAGGCAAGTTGTTCTTTGATCATGTTGCACCCATATTTGCAAAATTGCTATTTTGATTTACTTTATTGCATGATATTTTATGAGTACAAATGATTTCAACTTAAATTGGGATTAGTTAATGTACCCTTTGAATTACACCCTACCTTGTTATTTGTATGCCATAATCCACTTGTCACCTTAGGTTGGTTCATTATAGTTGGTTAATACTGAAATCAACATGGATGGTTAGATCGGAATAGAATTGCTTAGCCATGCCACGTCATCACATGTACATGAAATGTTGAATATTAATTTTGACTAATGGAATACGGAACAATGATGATGACTTGTGTGTCATGTGTGGTCACACAAAGAGATTGAGTTGTTGTGGCGGGAAGGTCACACAACGATGTTGCTTTGTGAGTAGCACGTGGTGCTCGGTAACCAACCGGGGGTTTAATCATTTTGAGATTGAAGCAAGTGGAAAGGGCAAGTGTGCCAGGGTGGGCTCAGTGGAGCTGAGGGTATGTATATGTCTTGCTTTAATCAATCCTAAGGACTTAACCTTGCGAGCCTTTGACCTGAGTCTATCATGCAACCACATGTCTGTTATAGGGCAGCCTAGCTGACTAATTTGCAAATGCTTAACTTGAGTGCTATCGTGGTGGCGTGAGGCCCGGGTGGTGGTAAGCAGTCCATGCTTGGGGTGGCTCACATGGCGTAAGAGGGGTGCCCTGTTGTAGTGGTGTAACCCTTCAGTGTTGAAACCTTAGCGGGTAGCACTGGGTTAAGAGGATGTATTGTAAAGGCTTTGTTATAATCGTTCACCTGTGTGGTGCATGGTTGTATCATGTGGGTAAAGTGCATAACCTCTGCAGAGTGTACAAACTATTCGGATAGCCGTGCTCACGATATTGAGCAATGCTCGGGAATTACAGTCAAGGGGTAGTTAACTAAAATGGACAACTGGAAGGGATGGCAGGATGCCATGTGGTTAAAGGAAACATGATTTAGGATGAAAAACTTGGGTTTATTTGAGAATCACTGAATCTATTTACTTCTTATTATTTGTTTTATTGTCTTTTCAATCTATGTATCATATGTGTTCTTTAATGCTGCTTTATTGCAAATAAACCTTAGCCTTTCCTTTGGAATAAGCCTGCATATAGCTATGATAGAATTGCATCTTGTGCACAACTTGTTGAGTACGTGTTGGTGTACTCACCCTTGCTTAACAACTAACAACAGTGGAGGAATCGTCATCGTTATTGGAGAAGGACTTTCAGGTAGACGCGTGTCACTAGGCCAATCCTTGTCAGACGCCTGTGGTGTGCTGATGGGACATCTACGTTTTCTACTACTTTCCGTTGCATTTGTCTCATTGGTCTTACTATTGCCTTGTGAGGCTGAATATTGTAAGTGATCATAAGATCATACACTAGTTATATTTAATAAATAAAGTCGTATTATTCTTATCGCTGTGTGTGATATGATGCTTACCGATGTTAAGCTGTGTGCACTAGCGATTGATCCTGGGACTAGTGCGGTAAAACACAGTGGATTCGAATTGGTGAATTCGGGTCCTTACAAGTACCAAGGACCCTGGGCAGCAACCATTCAGTTTCAATATTGGCCTAGGCTCAGTGATCAAAGGTAATCTGTATCAACGAGCTATTCAATTCATGCATAATCATTTGAGTTGTTTTGTTATTGGTGCATGTGTTATTAGTTGCTATTGCTATCTTCTGGAAAGGACTATTTTTTTCATCACCTCTAAAGGTCCATTGTTTGCTTGATTAGAAGATGCAGCAAGGGAATAATTATGTAGCAGGCTTGATTTAATATTTCGATTTCATATGTCATATTCTTCCATCGAAATGGTTCTTTGGATGGTTTTTGATGACTCAGAACATGAGCTTACTGATCTTGGTGATGCTTCTCTATTGTGCATTTAAGAGTATATATGAATTTCATGATGTGGCTGCAAACATGCACTCCTCATTTTTTTATCCAATAGTTTATTGGCAGGATTTTAGTTACTTCTATGTTTGTCACATTGTGGTTGTATTCCGAATTGGGTTTAATTGATTGGACTCAATTTGGTTTGAATGCTTTAAAGATTATAAGATTTTACAGAGTTTTCAAAATATGATGTTACAATCTTGTTTTGCAATTTGCATCAATAATTAACTTGTAATTTTGTGTCCCTAATTTACATATACAATTTCATTTTTGCAGGTTTAGGTTCTTATACTATTGTTGATGACGATATGATTTGACTCGGATACACCAAACCTTCATCGGTTAGGTATTAATTTTTGTACTGCTCCACTACGTTATATTGTTTTTGACATATTTTATCTATTTTGTTGTATCGTTAAGCATGAAGTTCAAATTTATTTTTAATTGTATATTTGTGTAGCGTTTTTGTTGTACCTTGGTGTGGGTAGTATTTGATGTTAGTTGTTACCGGTTAGTTTTCGGCCCGAGGCTTGACAGAATCCTGGCTCCGCCACTGGATTTGTGTACTACGTACATACATATAATATTACTTGCGTGTACCTTCTTCAAAATTTTGAAATGGATATTTTCATTCTCCAAGTCCATTTTTTAAAATATGTTCTGAACCCTAATAGGCAATGGATACTATATAGGTCTTATTTACTCAAGTTGTGATCAATCAACATCCATTTTCACTTGCAAGCTCTCGCCCACATAGTCGGCTCTTAGTAGTATTGCAGTGGCCACCTTAGGGCTTGTTTTTTTTTGCTTTGGATTCTTTAAAAGCTAATTTTGAATTGTGATTGTAGAGATGCTAATTCTCCAAAAGCTGAAATCCAAAAGCTCATATAAAGTGGATTGTGGATTCTAGTGTATATGAGTAGACTGGATTGTGAGAATCGATTTCTAGAATTGAGTTGTTTGTTTTTTATTCTGCTTTTGAGGCCAGAATCTAGAATCAAAAGCAAAAACAAACAGGCCCTTATTTGCTAACAACGAGGGGCAAATGACAATTGTTGTTTTAGAAAAAAAAGTAAATTTTATGTTGCACCATGTTTTATTATCAAAGTGACACTTTACATGTGGACTATCAAAAACCCTGATAGAAGACTAGATTGAGGCGAATCAGAATTTGGAGGTGTACAACATTGATTCTGACAACTAGCACCAGTGAATCGGGTAGGGCAACGGACAGGAATCATATAGAGACGAAATCCCTAGTGCAACCCGTAACTCTTGGTAAAATTATCTAGTACAAAGTGATAACATGTGTAAACTCATAGTACTATCATCGAGAAGAGTCAAAACAATGGTAAGAAGAGGTGATGTAAAGTGAAAAAATGATTAAGAGTAGTGTAAAGTGCCACTTTGGCAATAAAACACGGTGCAAAATAAAATTTACTCTTTTAGAAATGTCAACATAAAACATCGTTGTAAATGATTTATGCATGCATTATAGCCATGTTGCGTGCTCGAAAAAAAACATGCTGCTAAAAGAGCAACTAGATTCTATATTTGTTCTCACTTGCGCAAGCATCTATCTAATTTTGTTTATGTGCTCTCAATTTATATTCTAGTGTAAGCCAAGTGAAATGGTTAAATTGGTACATTGCAAGAAGCCAATTTTTTTGAAATCAAATGCAGCATATCAAAAGGTTATGTCAATCTTGACGATGATCATTGACTAGTTAAACATCTAAAAATCTCACCTTAAATCATTTATGTTGTGACTTCCCTAGGCCATGACCTCCCCTAACCGTGACCTCCTAAGGCCGCGACTATTCTTTAAGTCACGACCTCCCTGGTTGTGACCTCCTTAGACCATGACCATACTTTAAGTTACGACCTCCTTAGGCTACGATCTCCCCTAGTTGTGACCTCCAAATGCCATGACTACTCTTTAAGGTCACAACCACTTGAGGCCACGACTACTCAAGGTGGTGACAATCACTTAAGGTCATGTCACAAATTGAATTTCCGTTGCAACGCACGGGCACATGACTAGTTACTCTAAGGATGTGAACCACTCAATGACTCAAGGCCGCGACCTCCTTATGTCACGACTACTCTAGGGTCTCAGACCTCTCTTAGATCATTAGTTTTGAATCTATCACATGCTGAGTAGTCCTATACGCTGAGAATCCCTGAGCTCTTCCTAAGACATCACAGAAGAAGTCAAAACAAAGAAATTATCCATGTACAATAATTCAAAGCCCACATGAAGACAGTTACCAACAACTGAAGACATCATACGAGATAATGCTAGTTTACGATGTAACACGACAGTTTGATGGAAGCAAAAAGGTGGCAGTTAGATAGCAACTCCCGCCGCTAGGGCTATAAATTCATACGGCCTACGCGCCATTTAGATAGAGAGGAATCAGATTGATCATTCATAGTTAATCAAGGATTAAAGACTAACATACTTAGCTTAGATTTTGACCCCACACTGTAAACTTCATTTTACTATAGCAGGCCAAGAAATAAAGAACATTCCTACTTAAAATTTTCTTATTGTCTGGTTCGTGGGCAAAAGTCCGAATTGTTGACAAATCTAGCATAGGTTATTTGCTATTCTTTAGTTGAGATTGTTCGATGATAAGAGTTATTGTGCTGCCACACCATATATGTGGCTTCCGAAGCGATCTTTACCTTGGACATTCTATTCATCTTTGAACATTGTATAGATCTAGCATATTGTACATCATTTTTTACAAATCTAAACTCCTCACACATGTTTTTTACAAAAATCATCTCCCTCCCCCATCGCGGAAGAAGTGACAAATGACACCTGCCCCCTACCGCGCCCAAAAAGTTTAGGAGGTGCTTGGCGCCATGGCAGCGTGGGAGGACACGCTACCATGCTCGGGACCACGCGCCTCCTGCGCTCGACCTCCCGCTCGCACTCACGTAGTTGCCTACCCGTGCTGCAGGACCTCTCACGCTCCCCAGACGTTGTAGGGGACATGTGTTGCCTTCCGTGGTTAAGAAGGAAGCTATTTTTACAAAAACATACTTGAGAGAGCTAGATTTACAAAAACCAATGTTCTTCATCTTCCACCTTTACATACACGAGCATTTTAATTGAAGTGATGGAGCTTTCGTATCAATGTTCAAACTTCTTGCTTCGAGGGATTCAGATGATTTAGGTATAACAAATAATGCATGCATGACGAAGTGGCACAACATCTGGCTTCTGTTCCTTGTTACAAATGTGCACTAGGATTGTAACTCTCACGATTGATAACTTTCTTCCGTTGTATAAAAAATTGTAACCCTATTTGCCATGATTAATAAAGAATAACTCTCGATTCGCTCTCTCGAAGAAAACTATTTTGTGATCAAATAACGAAAGCCTGCGTCTTCCTTAAAAAAAGAATTGAAATGCAATTGCTAGAACCTAAAAAGATAAGGTGGATTTGGCTTAAAATTTGTATTCGCAAAATGTAGTGGGTTTCCTAACCATTTTGAAATTGGAAAGATAATGAACAGGAACCAAATTGGTTTAGATTGACTAAGGGGCTGTTTGATTACCTTCTCTCATGAGTCTGATCCGTTCGACTCAGCCAGACTGATGGGATACGGGATGCACAGATATAGAGACGGTGTTTGGTTATGTGTTTAGTAAGCAGGTATTTTGAAATTTATATAGCAAGTGCGGTCTAGTTTTGTTCGTAAAAATGTCAGGAACCCATTTTTGAAATCGGTTCGGTAATCGGAAATGCTAATCAAAAGATATAAACAAAAAAGAAAAAAAAAAGGAAAACTTACATACTCACATGGTACCGCATGCATGGTTTGCTATTGTGGCTGACAGTGGCCCCTTACGTAGAACACGAGGCTGCCATGCGCTGCATCCAGAGATACGTCTATTTTCTTCGTATCTCCAGAGCGAGACTGCATGGAGAATCTTGCATCCAGAGAATCAAACTCAAAACTAGATGCAGGCAACCAAACATAAGAAAAAAATAAGATTCTGTATTTGTAGATGTAAATCTCTGTGCATAAGACAATCAAACACTCCCTAAGTATCTCTACTTCTTTAAAAGTAAGATGAAAGCATGACGGAAGCTAAGTATAATGATAACATATTAACGTGCTGAAAAATATTGTTTTTATCTGTAGCAAAATAGTTACATTCGGCTACTCGCACCAAATCCCATAGGGCGCATGCTGATCTGGAGTTCTAAGAGTGGACCGATTGTGTACATCGAGATATTTACGAGGACCTGAGTGAAAACTAGTCACCTCAAAACTTGTGAACGACTCGACCCAACCCGAACGCCCACCACGCCATCGCGATGGCGTTGCATCACCTCCGCCACGCGCTCCGCCCCGCGCGGCTCCCGCCCCTCGCCTCGTCACCTCCCGCCACCCGCCGCCTCCTCCTCTTGGCGCGGGCTCCGCTGCCTACGTGGCCCTGGCGCCTCCTCTCGCCCGCCGCCAGGCCACGCTCGCTCGCCACGGCCGAGGCCGTGGACGCCTGCGCGGGCGGCGACGGCTTCTTCTCGGAGGAGAGTACGTCGTGGAAGTCCCTCGGCATCTCTGACCGCCTCGCCTCCGCCCTGCACGGCGCCGGCCTCGCGAGGCCTTCACTTGTCCAGGTACAGCTTGCTCCACTTATAACAGCCGCTGGACGCTGCATGCTACGTGCTCGACGAAATGTGAGAGCTCGTTTGCAATGTCTTATGCTTCAGCAGTTTAATTGCTAGATGCAACTACAACTTCTAGTCTTCTATTACCGTGTCGTTCTTAAATTATTGCATGAATATGGTTTAGCCGTGTCTCTGTTCATGTGAGGTGACTAAGCTTGTCAAGCTGGACTACTCTTGGAATTCGAAAGTTAAATCTTCTCTCAATATGTTTGCCTCTCTGTGAATAACGCTGTCCTTTGTAGTGCAGAATTCACGTATGCTATTAGTACTAAATGTTACCAGCCTACCATGGATATTCTATCTTCTTGCATCATATAACTAAATTGCAGCAATGATTATTTACATAAGTAATTGAGCATTAGAAAATTCAGGTGACGCACTTTCTTTAATGACTTTGTAGGATTATCATGTCATGAACAAATCAGTTGCTTTGTTAATGACCATATGTAATGTCTTTTCAAGTCAGTAGGAATTTTAACTCCTTGTTCTACAAAATAACTGGCATTGACATCATTGCGTGACATTCAATGTCTGTTTGGCTCATAGAGGAAATTGGATTCAGTATTTGGCTATTTGCTTACTAATATTTTTCCCATCAATTTATCTATCTGATAATAATGTAATAATACTCATGCTGGGACTTGTGTCTATATGTGTTTTCTATTTGACTTCCTCAGAGCTTGGTGTTGCAACAAATGACTACTTATATAAAACTTCAAATGGTGTAATGCAGGCAGCCTGTATACCACATGTTCTCACGACAAATGATGTAATTGTTGCAGCAGAGACTGGCAGTGGCAAAACACATGGTTACCTGGTTCCACTGATCGAAAAGTTGTGCTCTGAACCATCTTCCACAGAAGATGGTAATTTCCAGAACATTGCCCTAGGGCCACATAACATCATGTTGGTCCTCTGTCCCAATGTCATGCTCTGTGAGCAAGTTGTTTGCATGGCTAATTCGTTGCTTGATGAGTCTGGTGAACCACTCAAGCATGCTGCTGCAGTTTGTGGAGCAAAGGTTTGTTCTGTCCACCCATCCTTTATGCTAATGAAGAACATGGTACTCTCCTCCCATCTTTCTTGTTCTACTTATGGATAAATATGAAATTAGCTATATCACATTCAACAACTGAACACCCATTTTAGTAACTTCATTTTTCTGTAAAGGAATTACGGTATCTTTTCCAATGACACTTTGAGTCTCAAATCTCAACTATGTGATCAACATGGGTTTTGTTTTAACTTCCTATTTGCAATAGCACTGTTACAATTCTCCTGAAATGCTGCATTAATGAAACATATTCTGGTATGACATCTGCTTGTTTTATATTTCTTAATTTGCATCATTTCATGGCAGGGTTGGCCAGCTATTCACCCAGATATTCTTGTTGCCACTCCAGCTGCTCTCTTAAATTATCTATTTGACTATGACCCAGAAAAGAGGCGGAGGGAGAGATTCCTACGTAGTGTAAAATTCATTGTAAGTACTTGAATGCAATTTTTTTTTGTACCATACTACTCTCATCTTGGTATGTTGTGTTTTGTTTAATTGATTGATTTGCTTAAGCTACTTGGCAAGGCTAGGCTAGAAACCTTTTCTTGGTATGTTATGCTTTATTTAATCACTTTATTTGCTGAATCTACATGGCCAGGCTAGGCTAGAATTTTTTTCTTGCTGCCACTTGGACAATAAAATATCTGGAATAATTTGAAGTTAAGATGAGAATTTCTGTGTACCTTTTTTTTCATATCATTTCCTGTATCTCCACTTTTGTCTGGCCGTTTCGTCTTCAAGGACGTTTGTAAGTTATGATCTTTGATCTTGAGATTATGAGGGAATCCTAATAGTAGTTGATTTCGAATAGGTATTTGATGAGGCAGACATGCTACTTTGCGGAAGTTTTGAAAACCAGGTCATTCGTCTCATCCACATGCTGCGATTTGATGAAAAGCTACTGTCGAGGATGGAAGTTTCTGGAAAAGAAGTATCACCTCAAGATACTGATGAATATTGCGAGGGTTCGGACTCTGAGAGTGCTGAATTTAGTGATGATGAGGAGCATGAAGATGGTCATGTTCAAGATAAACCAGTCAAGGTGGAGAATGCTCACGTTGGGGCACACAAGAAGGATTGGAGGAGGGTTCGAAAAGTTTATAAGCGCAGCAAGCAGTATATCTTTGTTGCTGCCACCCTTCCTCGAAGTGGCAAAAAGACTGCTGGTGGTGTGCTGAAACGAATGTTTCCTAATGCTGTATGGGTTAGTGGTGCTTATCTGCACCGCCACAACCCTAGGTATGCACTCTGTTTTATTGTAACTTCTGAATGTCCTGTACTTTGGTTTTTCTACTTTTGATTTGCTTGTCCTTTTTGTTCAGCATGGGGGATTTCTCACTAGTATTACAAATTTTAGTTACTGTTTTTTTTTTGTTAGAATCACAAATTTGTTTTTTGTCATTTCGTATTCCCACCATAACTTCCACATATTTGATATGTAGTGCACCATGTATGCAGATTAGAACGAAGATGGATAGAGGTCACTGCTGATACACAAGTTGATGCTCTTCTGGATGCAGTGACATATGGCCTTAAGAGTGAAGTTCATGACCCAAAACTTGGTCCAAATCGAACTATGGTGTTCACAAACACTGTTGATTCTGCTAATTCGGTCTCTGACATATTGCAACGAGTTGGTGTTCCATGCATCTTATACCACCGTGAGAGCTCCCTGGAGGAAAGGGCAAACAATTTACAATCTTTTCGGGAAAATGGTGGCGTGCTTGTTTGCACCGATGCTGCTGCTCGTGGACTTGATGTGCCAAATGTTTCTCATGTCATTCAGGTATGATCACACTTTGCCTTCTGAAATGTCTGCCTGTCTAGTGCTTCTGCGAATCCACCACAGGTGATTTTCAACTTGCTAAAATTCTTGTTGTCTTCTTCTACTTTTGGTGTCAGGCTGTCAGCACAGTACAATGAAAGTTTGTTCATATAATTGTACAAATTCTCACAGTTACGCTCACTTGGTATCCTTACAAAAATGTTTATTATGTCATATTATGTTAGATTTTTGGTGATTAACCCAACCATATTAGATTTTTTTGGGTATCATCTCACTGGATTTTGTTTTTGTTGGTCTCTCTACCTGTAGGCGGAGTTCGCTGCCTGCGCTGTTGATTTTTTGCACAGGGTGGGTCGCACAGGCAGAGCTGGCCAATCAGGAATAGTGACCAGCCTATATACGCAAGCGAATCGTGATCTTGTAAGAGCGGTCCGTCAAGCAGAGGAGTTGGCCCAGCCAGTGGTAAGCCTCTGCCTGTTCTTATCATCGTTTCACATAGTGACAATCTCTTTCTGCAAACATGCTTAACAAAAAAAATTATTTGTTTGTGAAATCAGGAGAGTGCCTTCAGCAGAAAAAGAAGCTTCCGCAACAAGCTGAAGAAGCAAATACTAAATAAATCTGCAACGCTGTTATCTTGACCTTGTGATATTTTCTATATGTAGAGGGGGGAAACAAAAACTGCTCGAGCTCCACCCACACGATAGTTTTTTTCCTACTATTTTTCTTGGGGAATCGATCATTCAAGGCTGTTGCCGATTTAATAACTAGCATAGATGTTAAGTTGCTATTCAGGTTGACCTTTGCCTTAATTTTTCATCGGTATCTTCGTTGATCGAGCTATACGGGTGTGTGTGTTCCTTTCTTGCTGCTATTTGATTAGTCTGGGCAATGATACGCAGTTCTCCTGCCTATTCTTTTTTTTCGATAAAGAAAGCTTTTATTAATCTTAATAAATTACATCAAGGTGATACAATTATACTAAGAAGACTCTCGGTCTCTACACAGTTAGGGTGTACACAGCCAAACACACACACAAGAAAAGACAAAAGAACCGTCTCGGCAAACTACATTACGCAATATTGTCTTCAAGGCTATTCATCATCATAGCAACACTTGGACCGCGATAAAAGCTCTCCAATGACAACGTCTTTAAGAAGGACTCGATACGCACACGCACCATCATTGCCATGATCCAAGAGAGAGAGAGAGAGAGATAGTCTGGGCTGTCCAGTTGGAACCCTCAGCCTTGTTCTATACTTCTATCATGTTGGTTGTTTTCCATTTTATGGCAATCTGGTTTCTAGGTTTCCCTTTAACAAAAAATCATTAGATTCTCAAAATAAATAAAATAAAATAAAATAAAAAATTAGGCACGTTTTGTAGCCATTTGATTAAGATCTAATGGATCTCACTCTTGCTCACTCCCATCGTGGTCGGCACCAGCGTGCTCCACTCCACTCCTAGATCCATGGCTGCCACCTTCCTAGCCTTCGACAGCACTATCAGCGACGAAGCCGTGGTTGTCGCCCCATTCCGTCTTCTCCCCTCCTTTGATTTATTGCTGCCACAACCCGATCCACTTGCTGTTACTAATTGTCTTCCTTGCCCCAATCCAACTCGACACTTGGCCCCACTGTTATTTTCATCTATTGCCCTTCTCTGTGATAGCCTTATGGGTAAGAGCATCTCCAACAGTTCTGTAAACTCATTCCCTAAATGTGTTTTTGGGCTTGATGGAAAGAAATCGCAGTCCAACCGTTCCCTATCGACTCTCCCAAAATTTTCGCTCGCCCTATCCAGCGCCCCGGCTTCCTCATTTTTGCGCCACGCCCCGCGCTCCCAATCGCGAAGAATTCCTCCCATGGCGAAATAGCGGCAGCGTGGTTTCTTCGCGCCAACCCGGCTCCTCCCACCCCATCCCTGCAGACCGAGAGGCGCCGCCTCATGCCCGACGATCCGCCGACTAGAAGTGCGGAGGCGCACCTCCGCCTGCAGCCCTAGGGCGGCACCTCCAACGTGGCCACTGAGCTCCGTCGGATTCCGCCGCCTCGGCCCAGAGCTCCGTCGGATTCCGCTGCCTGGCTCGTGAAAGGCGTTTGCCACGGCTGTATAGGAACATACGAAAGCAACTCTGATGAAATGGATAGCCACAAAGGAGAACTGCTAGATTCAGTTGTTAGCGAGTCTTCAGTTTGGTTCTTAGACAAGGATTGAGGATAGAAGGCAAAGTGGGATTACTTTTCAAGACAAGGTAATTCTTATGAATTTTGGTTCTTAGACACGTCATTTTGATGCATAGAAACTTGTAGTAACTAAGTTTACCTTCATTGACATGTGCAGCTTGTTCAAGCATTGGCTTTGTTTAAAGCTGAAGACAAGGACCACAAATCATTCCAATACATGCATTGCTGGAATAGTTTGCGGAATCAACCAAAGTGGCATGAGAAACGCAAGCGATGGAGGATATTAAAAAGCCACCAATAAAAACCAAAGGCAAACACGGATTCTAGTCCGTGAAGGTGCACCGCCATCGTTGTTGATAGTAGCACCGATCCTATCATTAAGAATACATGTCCCGCATCCGATGCCCTAAGAGACCAATTGGTAAGAAGAAAGCCAAAGAAGCATTGCGGCGAGGTGGAGTTGATTCTTACATGGAGGCTTCTGAGCTTTTTTGGGAAAAAAAAGAGTCTGATGCAGAGAAAGAAAAGAAGAAAGAGGAAAGATTCAATCAGTCGTACGAACTAGAAAAAGAGAGACTTCAGCTAGATCAAATAAGGGTTGCAGCTGAACAAGCGAGGGCTGCAAATGAGACAAAAAATCTAGAGATAAAGGAGAATGAATTACAGCTGAAGAGAATGTTAGAGGAAGAGAGGATTATGACAATTGACATGACTTCAATGCCTGACCATCTGCAACAGTTCTACAAGAACCTACAAAATGAAATCATTGCTCGTCGTGTTTCTAAATAGCTTCGAGAGAGAGGTAATTTTTTTACTAAACCTGTCCGCAAATACTACACTGTCTGTCTTTGTTGAGACAGTTTGATATTGTCTGAAACTTCTGAAATTAGCTCTTCAGTTCACATTACCTGAGGTGCTATCAGTTCACAAATCCGATATGACAGTGGCTTTAGCTGTTATTGCTTGAATGCATCAGAATTTTCAATACACTATCAGTTAACTCATGCTCCTGAGTGAGACTTTATACATGTATGTTGCCAGTTATTGGAAAACACTCTCAGATATGCCTTAAGTTTGGATGGACAATGACACGCAAAATGATGCTCTCTATTATGAATCATATGTAGGGTTTCATCATCCTATCTTTCTTGATTGCGGTGTCTGTAAACTTCAGTACATTTCTTGTGACTGCTGCTGCTTGTATTGGACTGAACCTCAAGCTGTTGTGTGCTCATGATCTTTTCTTTTCTGTAGGCAAGTCCAACCTTACTCACTTGAACTTGGAGGGCTGCCTAGTGACTTCTGCTTGTTTGGAAGCTATGTCAGGTTTTGCAACTTTTCTTTATAGTTAGTTGTGCGTCTACAAGTCTTGATAGTGTTACACCTCTGTGAAAGGCTCCTTTTTTTTGTTGCTTTCTTGCTACATATGCTCACAGACTTCAGCATTGCCTCAGTTGCACCTTATGGAAAGTTAAGGTGTTTCTTTTTTATACTCTCGCATGAGGTGTGCTATATGAGACTAACCAAAGAAGTTATATCAGACAACCACTTGTTTGTGAGAAGTTAAACTGTTGCCATATGTTCTCCTTTTTTTGTGATTGATGTTCATATGATATTGCACAACCCTCCTTTTCTTCTCGCTCATTGAAGGTTATTGTTAATGAGAATGTATATTCTAGAAAAAGGCCTAGTAATGGGAAATATATAGTCTAGAGCTTCTCACAAGGTGTCTGATCCTGTAGATAGTGCTGTGATTTTGTATGTGAGACCCCTGATACAACTACTAGGGCAGTTCTGATTTTCTGGGTAGTACCCAAGAAAAAAAAGGTCCAGTTTCGTCTAGATCATATGCCATGAATGCTTTACCAGTGCACCATTATAATCTGGCCACATCAAAATAAGTGAAGATATTTTCTTTGATATACCATTCTACTTCTAATGATTGAAATACAATTGAATTTGTCAATAAATACAGTATGTCAACCAAAAAAATAACTTAATATTGATCTGCATGATGTTGCCATAGGTGCTCTACTAGGTCTTCTTGCAGTTGATGGTGAGTTTCGTTGTCCCTAATTTTTTTGTGTGTATTAATAAATTCATCCAGATCAGGATGGTGCTCATGAGAAGGTTGCACATTTTCTCCACCATAGTCGAAACGTTCGTCAGAGTCCACTTCTCCCTCGTCTTCTATAATCATGTTATGCATAATAACACAGGCTTTCATGATGTCACCTAGTGTCTCTTCATCCCAAAATCGAGCTGGACCACGAACAATGGCAAAACGGGATTGTAGAACTCCAAAAGCACGTTCCACATCCTTCCTTACTGCTTCCTGTGCTTTGGCAAAATATTTCCTCTTATTGCCCTGTGGTTCTGGTATAGTCTTCACAAATGTTGCCCACGATGGGTATATGCCATCGGCAAGGTAGTACCCCATCCTATAATCGTGACCATTTATGTTGTAGTGCACTTGTGGAGCCTGGCCTTCAGCTAGCTTCGCAAATAGTGGAGACCGATGAAGAACATTGATATCATTATGAGACCTGTAAACCAAAAAAGCGTGCAAATCCATAGATCCTTGAAGCAACCGCCTATAAAATTATTGTAGGCTCGTGCACATGGCCCGAGTACATACCTTGCCATGCTGAAGGGCAGTTCTTCCACCTCCAATGCATGCAATCTATGGAACCTAGCATACCAGGAAAACCTCTTTCCTCCCCAATTGCAAGTAATCGAGCTGTATCATTCTCATTAGGGGATCTCAAATACTCATCTTCAAAAAGTTCAACCACAGCCTTGACGAACCTTCTCGTGAATCAGATGGCAAGACTTTCTCCGATCGAACGTATTTCATCCGTAGCATCTTCGGTACTCCATAAGTTAGCATACGGAATATCGCCGTGACCTTCGGAAGCAACTTAATCCAGTGTATTGGCTGCATTTCTTTTGCACGAAGTAATCATCGTGATCTTCTACTGCATGCATTATGCGTAAAAATAGATCACGGCTCATTCTATACCTGCGCAACGAAGAACAATAAGCAACGAATCTTAAAATGTAAAATATAAATTAAAGGAACCAAACGAGTACATACGAACCTTCGCCTGAAATCAGTTGGGCCGTACGTAGGATTATTCGCTAAGTAATCTTGATACATTCTTGAGTACCCTCCTTCTCTGTCCCGATACTTGACTTGATGTCCGGGGACAGAACCACCATGTTTTCGTGCAGGCTGCGAATAACGTTGAAAGATTTGACCAGCGACAAAAATAAATTCGTCATCATCGTCCGACGATGATTCGTCCAAAAGCCTTTGGAGGAGGGATGGACGATGACTCATGCTGCAGTATGTCGCGGTACTCCTCACGAAACGTATGTACGCTTTGAATACTGGTCGGCTGCCGTGGTGCCTTCCCATCTAGGACGATCAATCTATATATGCTGCTTTTTCTCAAGAAAACTGAGTTCGAATCGATCTCCAACTGTTCGATCGTCCTACTGCCGTGCGCTGCTTTTTCTCAAGAAAACTGAGTTCGAATCGATCTCTTTGTTGTTCGATCGTCCTACTGCCGTGCGCCTTCCTGTAGTTTGATTCCGAGTCAGTAGTCAATTCTATTTGTCTTCCGGTTGTATTAGTATAAGTGCTGGATTAGGAATAGTTCTTTGTGTTGGCAAAAGTAGTGTTTTTCCGGTACGTTTTGGAGTCCGTTTCAGAGTTGGTGTCTGTAAGTTGATGAGTATAAATATTAGCTAATGCAATGAGAAAAGTAGCAAGTACTGCACCAAAAATCCAAATCTGTGCAAGTAGATTGTTCCTCACCGGAAGTACTTTTGCTCTGTACCTCGTTGTGTTTTTGCCGAGCGCATGTTCTGAAGACTGGTTGCTTTGTCGCTGGGAGCAACTAGAACGGAACAAGCAGAGGGTTCTGAAGAAGCTGTTGCTCTCTGTTTATTTGCCGATACAAGAGCAGAGCCTGGGCAACAGAGGTTGAACAAAAACAAGATCAGCAAACTGGCGGCCCAAACGCTTGAAGAAAAAACGATGGCTTCATGGGAAAGAGGCCCGCGTGACCAATTAACAGATTTTTTAGGGAACAAGAAAGGAACTGTTAGAGGATGGGAGTTTTTTTTTGGGAAAAAGGTTTTTGGGCAGGCCCCAATTCAATGTATTGGGAGTTAAGATATTGGACACTGTTGGAGATGCTCTAAGGAGGCATCCTAGGTGTAGTTCCCTAGACTTGTCCCTCAACTCCACCAAGTGGATTCATGCCAATCTCAACCATTGCTTCTTTTGGATGGACTGGATTCATCCATGTCACTCTTTCTCCTTCCTAATCCCCAATCTCTCCTCCCAATTCATATTAGACTTGATTCACTTGAATCAACCGAAACTGTACTTACCCTCGGCAAGTCAAATTCGAATGCCTTAATAAAAAAATGGAACACATTTCTTCGTTGTATAAGCATTGGACAACATCCTTAGAAAGCAACAATCCAATACAAATGACGGTGGTTAAAAGCTATGCCTTGTTTCACAAGAACGGAAGGTCCAATTTTCCCGTGCTTCTCTATCAAATAGTTGTGTGAAAAAAAATCTAAGGTTTATTCTAAGGTTTTCGGATCATATCTCGGGACGGCCGAAATCTGAAATTTCGGCGAGATTTTGGAATTTCTGCTGAAATCTAGCTGAAATGGAAAACCAAATTTCAAATCTGGTATTTTAGCGGCAAGCCCTTTTCAACCCCTTGTGAAATGGTCTCCCATAGTTAGAAAAAATTGAAAAAAATATATGAAAAAATCATGCAAACATTTATCTACATTTTTTATCTATTTGAATGTAAAATACTAAGTATTTGCACATAAAATACCCTAAATTTAAAAATTTTAGTAGCATTTCACCTGATTTTTGGATTTTATCACTTCAATTTGGCAACAATCAATATATACTGTGATCGCAAATGATAAACATGAAATAAAATTGACACAGATGACATTCACATTCACCAACATCATGCTGTTGTATCCATCCCATTGTATGATAATTGATAATTCATAAGCACATTTGAAATTCTATTGCATTACAACTTTGAAATCACGCTGTGCATTCCATCCATCACAATTATTTCAAACACAATAAACGAGAAAAATACCCATCGAAGCATAGATGATGCCATAACCCACCGGTTGGGCCAAACCACCTACAAGAGACATAATTAAAGGAGTATGAACATTTATTGCACGAAGTAAAAAGATCTTATGGACAACTATGCATTGACATCTTGTCGGGACCGAGGAATACCGACAGTCAACGACGGTCATGAGGTCCCCACTTTTAATGAAAGGCGTGGGACTTCGACCACGACCAGAGCTGCGCCAATCCCCGCACGACCTCAAGCTTGGGCAGTGGGGGTCCCATCGCCGCACGACCTCGACCTTGGCTCGGAGATGTGCGCTTACTCGGCGGTTACCAAGACCGAGAATCCCAGATTTAAGGCGGACGTGGGCGCTAGATCCGGAACGGTTGCAGCACGTCTTCAATGCACGCCATGCACTTTCCTCGAATCCCCTCGCCGCGTTTAGTAATGTGGTGGGGGCATAAATCCTCGGAATGAACGGCGAAGGAGGACATAAGCACACAAGCAATAAGCCAGTAGACACAACCAGAACGCTCAAGCTCGAGCTGTAATCCACTCTTTGTACTTAAGTTAGCGAAGCCCTCCGCCTCAGGAGAAGACTGGAGTAGAGTTGTTACCCTCACGGGGGCTCGAACTAGTATAATTCGCCATGTCTTGCTCGTTGACGCTTCACCCTGACCAACATCCATTCTCCTGTTGAGCGTAGCTCATCTTGGGTCCCCTGTTCACACTAACCCCGTTTCACATCTGTGGTCAAGCGATCCCGATCGTTGACAACTGGCGCCCACCGTGGGGCCCGAAAGCTTCGCTCATCCGGAAGAGAATCAAGACTTTCGAGGCATGGCATTTGACGTTGCAGCACATTCCACGAGCTTGGGTTCGAATGCAGTCCCCGAGCATGGAAGCTCCACATCCCTATTCTCCCCCTCTCTGCCGCTGCGTGATCAGCTTGTTCTCATGGCTGCAAGCCATGGCACGAGCGTGGAGGAAGGGAGCGTGGCAAGACCTCAAGACGCCTCCGGATGGCACAAGTCGCCATCAACCAGGCCATAACTGCTCTCCGGCGGGAGGATCGCGAGAAGATCGGAACATCGTCAGGACGTTCCAAGCTCCCCCAATCAAGAGAGCGCCTCCGCGCGATCGCTCGAGTCATGATCGATCCCGCCCGTTCGAAGTCGGGCCTTTTCGGCCGAGCTCTCACAGACGAGCTTGATAAGGCCGCATCGAGGTAATGCCATCACAAAGACCGAGGCTGCCCTTCTAGGTCCGGTCTACGAGGAGCGATGGCAGCTCCTCGCGCAGGCGCCAGCGTCCCCACTGGTCTCCCGCGTGCCGGCAATCCTGAGACCTGTTCCGTACACCGCCTCGTCGTCGCTTCCCGAAAGCACGACCGGATGGTGTCGGCGGCAACCATTCTGGCGGCTCTCGCTCAGCGATGTACGTCGGGCCTTTCTCTCGATGTTCCCCGAGTCGCCGCCGTCCATGAGTACTGCGGTACCTCTGGCGATGCTCGGCCCACCACCGTGGCCGTCAAGGTCGTAGGGCGGAAACGCCGAAGCGATCGAGTCCGGCTCCAGCAAAGAAGAAGCACCTCCTAAGCGCGCCCGTCCGGCTTACGGTGCGCGAACGTACTCGGCGATCTTCGCCGGGTGCGCTGGCTAGCTCGTTTCAAGCCTGCCCTGATCGAGCAGTTCGACGGAACGAAAAACCCCGACGAGTTTCTATCGATCTACACCACCGCTATCTTGGCCGCGGGGGGAGACGAGTACGTGATGGCTAATTACCTCCCTACCGTCTTGGACGATGCCGCTCGCACTTGGCTCTTCAACCAGAAGCCCGGCACCTTCCGCTCGTGGCGCCAAATTCAGAGCGCCCTCGCTCCAACTTCGGAGAGCGCTCGGCGGCCGGAAGGAGAAAGACTCGACCGGGTTATCCAGGGGAAGAATGAACCTCTCCGCGACTTCGTGCAACGGTTCATCCGCACCAGGAACCTGATCCCAAGTGTCTCCGACGAGGTCGTGATCAAGGCCTTCAAGTTCAGCGTCCACGACTGGCGCCTCACCGAAGACTTGGAGATTACGACAAGGCTCACTGTTGGTAAGTTATTTCGCATGGCAGAGCGCTACGCGGACGCGGACGACGCGATCCACTGGAAGCGCGACTACGACCAAGGTAAGCTTGGCGTCAACTCGGGTGAGGCTGTCCCCTCCAATGCCAAGAGTGCCGACCAAGGCTCGACCGCCAAGAAGCGGAAGAGGGACCGCAAGCGCGGTGATGGCCGACCACGGGTGACTGTTTCGGCGGACGGTCATCGCGAGGTCATAGAGGTGCGGGACGTGGCCCTGGAGGGGCCCCGCCCCCCAACGAAATTGACCACGACCTCAGCAGGCGCCGCGCCGATCTCGGTAGGAGGAACGCCGGTCTGGGTCGCGGCAGGCCGACGGCCACCCACAAGGTCCTGAGGGGCGATCTCGGTTCGACGAAGGCAAGTTTTGTCTGTTCCACAGGACTCCGGGCCATGACCTGCGAGGCTATCGGGCCTGGCAGAGCAAGCTGGAGGCCTTCTACGACCGGCGTGGAGAGATGCCCACGCTCCTGAAAGAGGGAGATCAACCCGATAGGGTTAACACCGGAGAGGACCAGGCCGACCTCGACCTGGATTTCCAGCAGAGCGACCGCCGGATCGATGTCATCTTCAGCGGCTCGTCGGCGTATCGGTCCCGGCGCGAGATCAAGGACGCCGCGCGTATGGTCTACCAGGCCACCGTCGGGAAGCTCGCGGACCAGCCCTGCAAGTGGGCCGGGGCTACGATAACCTTCACGCAGGAGGATGCCCCCCAAGGTATGTCCAAAGATCTCAAGACTGCCCTGGTTGTGACCCCGACCATTAGCAACACTATGGTCGGGCAGGTCATGGTCGATGGGGGCAGTTCCCTCAACTTGCTGCTCGCTAGCGCGCTCGATCGTGGCCGTACCAGAAGTTTGAAGATCAAGGGGTGCCAGGTGTAGCGACATTAAAACCCGTTCATAGGTCTCCGTCCGACCTCGGCTTTGGGTTCGAAATTTCCAGAAGACCGTCCCCTCTGTTCACACAGGGGAGGCTCGAGGTCGGTCCAAGAACTTGCCACGACCTTGAGCCTCGGGGGCTAGCTGTCAGGGACTGAGGAATCTCTGACAGGTCAACGCACGGTCAACAGGGTCTCCAGCTCGGGGTTGAGCAGCGTGGAACTTCGACCATGACCAGAGCTGCGCCAATTCCCGCACGACCTCGACCTTGGGCAGCGGGGGTCCTATCCCCGCACGACCTCGACCTTGGCTCGGAGATGTGCGCTTACTCGGCGGTTACCAAGACCGAGAATCCCAGAGTTAAGGTAGACGTGGGCGCTAGATCCGGAACGGTTGCAGTACGTCTTCAATGCACGCCATGCACTTCCCCGGGAATCCCTCCTGGCCGTTTCTAGTAATGGCTGGGGGGCATAAAATCCCTCGGGACAGAACGGCAGAAGGAGGACATCAGCACACAAGCAATAGGCCAGTAGACACAACTAGAACGCTCAAGCTCGAGCTGTAATCCACTCTTTGTACTTAAGTTAGCGAAGCCCTCCGCCTCAAGAGAAGACTGGAGTGGAGCTGTTACCCTCACGGGGGCTCGAACCAGTATAATTCGCCGTGTCTTGCTCGTTGACGCTTCATCCCGACCAACGTCCATTCTCCCGTTGAGCGTAGCTCGTCTTGGGTCCCCTGTTCACACTAACCCCGTTTCACATCTGCGGTCAGGCGATCCCGATCGTCGACACATACCTATGAGTATTAGTATATGGTGGAAACCTCCACCGCCGTGTCATTGACAATGATCTCGCCATACTTCCTCTCGTGCACTTGCTTGTACCCCTCTCAATTCAAGTCCCGTGGCAGCCAAGAGAACTTCCAGTGTTTGTAATGCTCCCGCAGCCTGAATGACTCTCCGACTGGTGTAGGTACCTGATAGGAAATGTGGTGTGTACGGGTTAAAGTTACATAATTTGTATATGTATTTTTTTTACAAAATTTTCACATGTATTCCTCGAAAAGGCATTACAATTCACTACAAAAAATTAATGCTAAATCCGGTCCTACAAACAAGAAAACCGGTTGAATTTGTGGTTATCTCGGTCAAAAAAAACCCGAAATCTTGTAGCAAAATCCTAAATCACTGTAGCAATTTGAATTTTTTTATTTTTTTTATATCGTTGAGATTTGAAATTTTGGCCCCGCCCGAAAGCCGAGATTTTCAAAATCTTGATGAAATTTTGAACCCTATCCGATATAGAGTTTACAAAGATATTTACGTGTTAGCATGTGTTGAAGTTGAGGGTAATATAAATTCGTTTCCTACTCCGTCACAAATCTACTCCTATACAGAGTTTATTATATATCACTATAAATATGTCCCTGTAGCCTAGGGTAAGAGCAAGAGTTCATTATAAACATTTCCTCGTACAGTAAAATTGCCTTTGTGTTACCGTGGTTTTTTCACATAAAGGTTTCCATGTAAAATCCTTATTTCCTATTTCTTTGATTCTATATTTTTGCTGTGCGTTTTATAATAAGTGGTATCACAACAAGGATTCAAAATCTAGGACGCTACCTTAGGAGGAGGAGACTCACAGGGGTGGTACCCGCACGGCATCCAAGCAACATGCGAAGGCATAGCATCGAACGGCATCGTGTCCGGCGAGTCTCGTGTTGCTGCTTTTCAAATGCGAGATGAAGTTCTGATGTCGCACCAAAATTCCAAAGTCGACTGTGAATCCGAAGAGTGTTCGATCCTAGGTTGAAGAGGGACACGTGAAGCATAGGGGCAGCGCAAAAAGACGTCATGCTCCTGCGGTAGAAGACGCGAGGGAGTCCCTGGCGTGCGTTGTTGCGATCCATTTATATATACTACATTAGTTTAGAATCACACTAGTATATACAAGCTCAACATTGATAAGTATCATAATCATATACAGTAGAAATATAATAAAAGACATTTTATATTTAATATTAACCTGTTGACTGACCTTATGATCAAACTTACATGATTTTTTTCTCGTAAGACTAAACTGTGAATAACAAATTAAACTACGGCGGAATGGAATCGTAGATAAACCCTTCAGTATATCACAGGTAACTAGCAAGGTTCGTACTCTAAATATTCGTCTTCTCCTGGTACTACTCTTTTTGCCTGACCATTAGCACACTTTTTTTGGTGTACTGGTAGAGAAATCATAACAAAACTTTTACAATGCTATGCCTTAATCCGATACTATTCGCTAAGATTTCAATATTGATGGGACTGATTACGACACTCAAGAGCCCCCTCTTGTACTATGTGAGTTTATAAAAAGATGAACCTCACACTACCACTGGTAGTACCAAAGTTAAGATATTGCAAATTAATTAGCTAGATTCTTCCCATTCTAGACATGTGGTTGCATGTTTGACTTAGATTAAATGCTTATGCTTGTAAGGTTAAATCCTTAAGATGGCTAGGGCAAAACTTTCACGTACCCTCTGTCCTTTGACCTACTTTGGCATACTGCCCTTTGCCACTTGCTCCAATATAAATGATTACCACCCTAGTTGATTACTGTCGACGATCGGGATCGTCAACCGCAAAAAAGAGGTAGGGGTCAGAGAGTTTATGGGACCCGAGCTGCGTTTTACTCGAACGAAGGAAGAAAATCGATCGGGGTGATGGTGAACAAGGCGACAACGAGCACGAGACAAGAGTTTATCTTGGTTCGAGCCCCGTGAAGGTAATAGCTCTACTCCAGTCGCCTCGCGGCGGTGATCCTTGTTATATGGGTGTACAAAGCAGTGTTTACAACTTAAGACAGTAATGGTGATTCCTAACTCGAGCTGCTGTGTGTGTTGTGTTGTCTTAAATCTCTCTGGAGCTCATACATCCTTGGTCTTTATACTTCCTTTATGCATAGCGGCGGGGAGCAAACCTCGGAAAGGGGGCCTCCGTGCACCTTGAGGGCTGGCAGCAACTGCCCCCGAACTTGCGGCGCACTCTGAGTCACCCCCACGACCCGCTCTCTGGCAACCGTCAGTCAAATGCCTGATCCGAAATCCTAGGGCGGACTAGGGGCTTCAGGCGAGACCCCGCTCGAGCTCGAGGTCGAGAGGTCCTGAGCTCGGGCGCTTGGCGCTTCGGTCGAGCGCCCTTGATCGTACCAGTCATGATCGGGGCCTTCGGCGTGGGAATCTGCTGACCACACTCCGGCTGGTCAAGGGGTACCCAGCCCTCGTCAGCTAGCCCCCGAGGCTCTAGGTCGGAGGGAACCCTCAGGACGACCTCGAGCCTTATTCTTGAGACGAAAAAAACCTTCATAGGTCTTGACTCCTTGGTCGAGGTCGGGCGGAGACCACAAGGCAAGTCTCTTGGCCACGACACCTGGCGACCTTCGGATTTCTCGATGTTGGTACGGATGTGAACGGTTGGTGGGCACCTGGCGGCGTCTCGACTCCGTAGCCCAAGCCTTAATCACAGCCGTCAAGTCATAGTTGGCACGCCTTTTAAGGCGCCGTGGACTGGATTTTACCGTGTTGCGGTTCGTAATCCCGCGCCACATCTTCAGCAAGAAAAGCTCTCGCCCTTGAGCCCTTCGTTTTCCAAGTCCTCTCGCCCGAGCAAGGTCCTCCTCTCCCCCTCAGACAAAACCAGGCGATCGCCATGACCAAGTTAGGAAGGAGCACTCTGTCGGATTCGAGGATGAGAGAGCTCGAGTCCCTGAAATTTCTTGGACCCGTTTGTATGATACCGCCGCAACGAGACCGAGCCGCGCCCAAGGACGATGAGATAAATGCACCGAAAGCACTACGTCCTCTTTGGCTTGCGGACCCGGAGAGTGAGTTCGTCGCGAAGGTCCTCTCCCGCTGCGACATCGAGCTCATCAATCTGGTGCCAAACTCCGTTCTTCTCCTCACCATCTTTTCCCATCTATGCGAGGGGTTCCTGGGGATTCTCCCGACCCCCTCGCTCTTCTTTCGATACTTGGTCTCTTAGCTCAGGAAGGACCCGTGGTCATTGCCTCTACTCGCAACGGTCGGGCTCAAGTGGGCCTTCCTAAGTTCCGGCCAAGGATTCCCTCGGCCCGTGGAACGAGCGCTGGTTCTACCTGAAGAGGGGCGAGGCCGGGAAGTTGGTGTACGAAGGGACCCCCATCGCCAACCGCAAGAAGGAGACTCCGGAGTCGGACGACCTCGAGGTCGACGAGGAGGCCATCGCCCTCATCCATATCTGCGCCACGCGCGGTCTTAACGGGCAGGCGATCGCCAACGATTTCCTACGGAACCGCGTGTCCCCTCTCAGGCGGAGGGAGCATCCCTTCTTCGAGATCCAGGGGTCCGACGATGCTACCCGCGAGGGCACGTCTAGTAAGTCTTTTTGTCGCAAGGTCTGGCTTGCGCACACCCTTCGATCCTCTCTTGACGGTAGCTTGTCTGCGGTGCGAAAGAATCACGGGTCTCCGCGGGATGGTCGAGATGTTCGAAGCCGGCGCGACGAGTCGTCATCGGCAACCCCGTCGAAGAATGTACTCCGTCGAAAGGACGAGGTAGGTCACCGACCAAGCGCTCGAGTCTTATACCCACGAGCCTTCTCGAGCCCCGCCCCGCGCAGCCCATCAGAGTTCTTGGACACGGCCAGAGGATGCTCCATTGCCCGTGGCAGGGGCAAGAAGGGGAAAAGCGACCTCCCCGTCGGACCAAGCGAGCGGGCGAAGCGCCATGTCGAGTGGGGAGACCGTGCCATGGTAAGGGCCCTTCTGGTCGAGCCCCCGAGCTTGTGTTTTCCGCGCCTTGCCGTTTTGACGAGTTTCCTTCGTAGTAAAGAGAGCGCTGTTGCCGCCGCCAGTTCGGTACACCCCAGAGCCTCGAGCAGAGCCCTCGCCTTGGCAGTGATCTGAGCGGCTCGGACCCCGAGACCTCAGGTCGCGAGGACGCGCAAACGTGACATCCCCTCAACATCGGGGCAGCAAGACCTTCGACGACCTTCGACGAGGAGGAGACTGGTGACCCAGGTAAGCCCCTGGCATCCCGGTCTGCGCCGCCCCTTTCGTATCTTTCTGGCTTAGTGTATGCTTTTGATCGCAGACCTCGAGCACCCGAGCTCGAAACTTGCCCGTTTTGACGATGGCTGTTGTCCAGGGCGAGTCCGAGTCCGAGGAGGAGAACGCCTTCGAGCTGGTACCACGCCGCGATCGTCGTGGGACACGCACTTCTTCGGGCCAGCCCTTGGTCGGTGAGTTCTACCAAGGGCTCGACGACTCGTCCGAAGAAAACGAGCCCGCGGTCAGCGCGGACTACGACACGGGCGAGGCCCACGGCGCAGATCTTTGCGGACGGCTTCAGCGACGCCCTTGAGGGAGGATACTCGGGGCCTTGAGGCCACGATTGAAGTGGCCTCAAGACCCCACCACCACGATCGCTTCCGGGGCCGAGGTCGCGACTCCGGTCAATGGGGCGATCGGCCGCAGAGCTCCTGAGACCTCCCGGCCGTGGCCGTGCCGAAGCCGAGGCCGCGGCACCCAGCCACGGAGGTCGGGAATACTGAGGCGGATCCGCCGCCATCCCTTAGCGCCGAGACAGCGGGACCCGACCGTGGAGACCGGGCAGCTCTGCCGCTATGTCTTCCCGTCGTGCCTCAACCCACCGGAGGAGGCGGCGGATAACCAAAGCCGCCCGGGCGGGACTCGAGTCCGGCCCAAGTCGCCATCGGTGGCCGTGGTCGATCCCAGCACCGGCGTGGCGGTCGGCGAGGAGGAGATCCTCGCGATCGTATTGGCGGCCGTGAGGACTTCACCCCTGCGCTGGAGGCGACTCGGCGAGGTGAGGTCTTCCCCACGACCGTAGCTCGCGGTTTGACTTCCTTGTCCCTCTCACTTTTGGGCCATCCTTTTAAATCGTGAAGGTGATCATTGTGCCTCTCGAGGGTTACAAGGCCTCCGAGAGTATCTTTGTCGTCTTTGGGGGGTCTCCTCGACGCAGATGGAGGCGCTGAGGAGGTTGAGCGCGTCTCGCTCTGCAGACCATTGAGGTCGGCGTGGGGGAGCTTCGAGCGAAGGCCCAAGAGCTCGATGATTCGCCGGACGATGAGGCGCGGAGATAGTCCACGCGGAAGAGCTCGGCGGACCGAGGTCTCAACGCGACTTGTGTTAGGGCGAGTGGAGCGAGAGCGCCGCGTTCAGCCACGGCGCTCGAGGTGGCGAGGGCAAGATCAAGGTTCGAGAAGGCTTCATGGGCGTCAACTCGAGCTCAAGGCCAAAATACTCCGGCTCGAAGAGGAACTTGGGAGCGTCAACAAGACACTTGAAACAAAGCGAGGCCAAGGTCAAGGACACAGAGGGGCTGCGAGCAGCACATTCTAGGGCGAGGGCGCCCCCGAGCTCGAGGCCAAAATCCTTGAGCTTGAGGGAAGCTCGAGCGATGCCACCAAGGCGCTCGAGGTCGAGCGCGCTTAAAGTCGAGGCGCTGGAGAAGGTTCCATCAAGGTCGCCCTCGGGCCGGGACCAAGGTCCCTAGGCTCAAGAAAGCTCGAGCGTCGGTAAAGCGGCGAAGAATGCCTGGCCCGGCTTGAAGACGAGCGACGCCGAGCCGTGGATGCTTCCACAAGCCCTCCGGCTCGAGGTGAGATCGCAACCACGAAGGCAAAGTGGCCCATTTCGGCGAGGGAAAAGCTTACCGCGAGATGGCCGACCAGAAGAAACATCAAAGAGCGAGGAATGTACTAACAAAAGTGGTTTGTTTTGGTGTACAAAGAAACCTCGTCCTGTTGTAAATCCGTAGCTTGGGGATACTTGAAGTCTTCCTTGCTTTGCTTATTGGTCGTTCCGTGCTTTCTAGGTCGTGCGCCGATAGGGTAGCCGTACCCGGCCCGTTGGGTCCGAGGTCGAGCGACGCGTGCTCTCGCACAAGACTTAAACATGGACGAAGGCCACGACACGCAAAGTGGAGGAACAACCGCAATGGTAGAAGGCACGCAAGCGGTCATCGTTAGTGCTCGAACGGTCCTTGCGACCATGCATATCGCTCGGCGGCTAAAGCGGCGAGGTTCTCTTCGAGCCGAGCACGAGGAAGAGCTAGATTGCGAAGAGGTTAAACTACGTTTAGCTCGTTATTTGGCGGTGAACGTCAAACTGCGTCACTTAGACCAGAGCGAATGTGTTCGCAAGACGAGGTCGTGTTCGAGAAAAAAAACAAAGCGAGAACCGTTCGAAAAAGAAATAGCGATAACATCGGTGAAGCGGAACATAGAAAATGAAAGATCAGCTTTATTGAAATGTGGGGCATAGGGTTTACATAAAACTTTCGGTGATCTATATTCCATGAGCTAGAGAGCTCTCATTGCCGTCGGGCATCGCTAGGCAGTAAGCCCCGTCGCGATCTGTTGAAACAACTCTATAGGGGCCTCCCATGAGGATAACTTGTTGGTCTTGGACGAGCTCGAATCCGCCTCGAGGCTAAGTCCCCAACAAGGAGCTTCTAGGTCGTCTCGGCCGAGACGCATGTCTGCGAAGAGTTTGCAGTGAGTAGTCGTTGATCGTGTGATGCACGACATCTTACTTCTGCGAGGGTGAGGTCGAGACCGTTCGCTCGAAGTCGACTTGGTCGACCAAGTGACCTAGCGAGCCAGCGTGACCTCGGGAGGCGGGGCGGCTTGTGTACGAACACAGTGGAAGGGTATGGACCACGTGGCTCGGCTTGTTGTGATCTGAATAGACCATAGGGCGGTGGGAAGTTCGTCCACCGAGCCTTGCCGTGTCGGTCGAGCTCATCTGCGACTCGTTCTTGGCATACTGGACGATTTGCGGTTGGCGCGTTCCATTGCTCCGTTGCTCGGGGTGAGCCACCGGCGAAGCAAATTTTAATGCCGAGTTCTCGCAAAACTCTGAAACAACTTCACCGTAAAGCGAGTACCGTTGTCGGTGATAATCTTGCATGGAACCCCGCACTGGTGACCACAAACAAGCGGAAAAAATGAATCGCCGCCTTGAGAAGCGATTATGGTGAAGCGGCTCACCTCTATCCACTTGGTGAAGGTGTCGGCAATGACGTAAACTTCTTCCCTCCATTTTGCTTGAGGAAAAGGACCGAGGATGTCGGCCCCTGGTCGAGAAGGGCCACGCTTGGCGGGATGGTGCGGAAGCGTAAGCGGGTTGATCGACTTCAGGCGTGGAATTGGCGAGCTCGGCGGTGCGGACGATATCACGAGCATCTGAGCGCCGAGGGCCAATAGTACCCCATGCGGAAGGCCTTCCGACCATTGTCTGTCTGAATAGTCGCCCTACGAGGCTGAGTGAATGTCATGCAAGAGTACTTACCCTCCTCCGTGGAGATGCAGCGTCGGGATGCCGAAAACATTGCGTCGTAAAGCTCTCCCTCGACAAGCGTGTCTGAGACTCGCCGGCGCGCAATCCGCTCCTCTCGGCAGGTCGGGTGGTGGTCGCCCGAGCAAGGAAGCTGTGGATGGCCTCGGCCGGGAGGTGTACCTTCAACCATGGCGGCGCGACCTCTTGGTCGGAGATTGACGGGCCGCTAGTGTCTCGGGATGACGTCGGGTGGGACTTCGTCGTCGAAGGAGCCAAGCTTGGAGAGGAGTCCGCGCTGGAGTTGTCCTTCACAGGGGATGTGTTTGAGCTCAAGTTCTGGAACCACTTCTCCATCTTCGCGCCTCGGCGAGTACTTTGTCATCGAGTCTCGAGCCTTGGTAGTCCTTGTTGAACCGATTGATGGCGAGTGAGTCGCCCTTCACGACCAGGCGGCGTACACCCAAGGCCTTGCAAGCTCGCAAGCCGGCAAAAAAACCGTACTCGCCACATTGTTGGTCGCCGAGAAGCCAAAAGCGAATTCGTACCTCGGCTTGTCGCCGTGGGGTGAGATAAGGATCAGCCCGGCGCTTGAAGGATCTCGGCCGTCGAAGAACATGACCGGGGCTTTTCGTCTTCGACTGAAGCTTCGGGAAGCGGGCTGCGACGTCTGCTCGACCACGAAGTCGGCGAGCACTTGCGACTTTATGGTCGTCGCGCGCCACGACACAGGCGTCAACGCCGCCAGATTCCATGGCCCACTTGGCGATTGCCGCCGCCCTCCGGGTTCTCGGGATGTCCTGGCGGGAAGTTGCTCGGGGCGACCCGCAGTGTGCACGGAAATAGTCTGCGGAGCTTGCGAAGCCATGAGGAGAGCATATAACAGCTTCGTACTGCGGGTAGCGCTCCCGGGCCGTGCAAGACCTGTGGCATAATAAATGGGGTCTTCTTTGAGGCCCCGATTCGCTTCTGATCACGGCACTAACGGCATGGGGGTGGCGCGAGTATATATGATAACTTCTCACCGAGGTTGTGGCGTTATAAGGAGGGGTGGGGCGGCAGGTATGCCTTGGTCGTCAAAGGATCGCTGGACCTCTGGAGTCCACTCGAAGCCCCCGTGCTTGCGCAAGGTTTGGAAGAATGGGAGCCCGCGCTCGCCGAGTCTCGAGATGAATCTGCTGAGGGCGGCCATGCGGCCAGTGAGGATTTGCACCTGCTTGATCGAGGCCGGGGGTGCCATCTTTTCGATCGCCTCGATCTTCTCGGGTTTGGTCAACCCAGAGCCCCGATCATGTAGCCGAGCACCTTCTCGGACTGACTGCCCGAACCGCACTTCTCGGGGTTGAGCTTGATCTTGTGCCTATTCAGGTTGGCGAAGGTCTCCTCGAGGTCGCGAATGTGGTCGCCCTCGGCGGGGCTTTTGATGATGATGTTGTCCACGTAGACCTCAAGGTTCCGCCCGATCTGGGGCTCGAAGGTCTTGGTCATCAGACGTTGAAAAGTGGCCCCCGCATTGCGCAGACCAAATGACATGGTCATATAGCAATAGGTGCCAAGCGGCGTGATGAAGGAGGTCTTGCTTTTGTCGTCGACCGCCCGGCTTGATCTGGTGGTACCCGAGTAAGCATCCAAGAAGCTCGACATCTTAGCATTAGCGGTGGAGTCCACGATCCAGTCGATCTTGTGAGCGAAATTGTCCTTCGAACAAGCGAGTTCAACCCCGTATGGTCGCCGCACATTCTCCACTTTCCTCCCTTTTTACGCACGATGGCCGGGTTGGCCGACCACTCGGAGTAGTTAATCTCACGAATAAAGCCGGCCTTTAAGAGCTTGTCGAGGTTCTCCTTGATATTGCGACTTTCTCCGGAGAAGCGGCGCAGACTTTTTGGCGCCGCAGGTCGCGGCCGGATCCCACTGCGGTTTGTGCTCAATCACCTCCCTCGGGGCCGGGCATATCCGCGGGCTCCCAGCGAATATACTCTTGTTGGCGCGAAAAGAAGGTGGCGAGCTCGAGTTCCTATTTGGGACTCGGCTCGCCGGAGACGTGGACACACTGGTCGGTCGCTCTCGTCGGCAAGACGGCCTTCGTTCCGCTTAGGGCTGTATCGCCGCCTTCCGGGCGGCGTTCTTCGTCGTCTCCTCGACCACGGCTGGGCGGCATGCTGCAAGGGCCAAGGCCTTGGTCTCCTGACCATGCGCCGCTTGTAGGTCGCCCATACGATGATGACACCGTCGGGGCTGTAACTTCATGCATCGATGGCCATAATGGTTGGCGACCATGAATTTGACCAAGGCGGTCGCTTGAGGATGGCGTTATGCGGAGGTCACCCTCGACCACTTCGAAGGTGATCAACTCGGTGTGAAAGTTGTCAGAGCCACCGAAGGTGAGCTGGCAAGACAACCTGCCCCAAGGGGGTGGTCGAACTCCCGGGGACTATCCCGAAGAACGGTATGGTGATGCTCTTGACTTTCGATCGGGGAATCGCATCCGGTCGGCGCTCTACTGCTGATAAGTTAAAGAGCTGCCGCCATCGACCATGACGCGACCGACCGAGTGGTGTTCTTGATGGTCGGGTCACGACCAAAAGCGGTCTTTAGGTCTCGAGCCATACACGGGAGAGCATCCTCCGGGAGAAGGTGATGGTGGCACCGGCCCTTGCGGTGGTGCTCGGTGGGCTTCTAGTGGCGACTGGTAGATGGTCTGTGGCGGCCTTGACCTCGCGCTGGGTGGTAGGCGAGCGAGCCACCGAAGATGGCGTCGATCCGCGCTCGCCTTCTTTGGAACTCGGTCGAGGTCGTCAAATCCCGCTCCGCCAGCATTCACCGGTCGGGGTGGTCGTCATCCTTCGGAGCATGGGCATCTCACCCGCCCATCGTAGAAGGCGTCTAGCTTATACGCCAAGCCTGCAGTGTCCGTAGATTGTGGCCGCATACTGTGGAAAAAAGCGAACTTTGTTTCGTCAAACCCAGCGCCCTCGACCCCATTGCCGGCGTCGTCTTCGGGACCAAACACGTTAGCCCTCCTGTTTGGGCGAGTTCTTCGCTTTGTCTTGGTCGGGTCGACCTTGGCGAGGCTTAGAGTCCTCCCGAGCTTGGCCTCGGACCTCGAGGACCTCGCGCTGGCCATCCGCCGAGACGATCACGCGCGGTAGCCCTCCGCCACCTCTGCGATCGCGCTTTCGCTTCTTGGTGGTGGCGCCTTGGTCGGTGACCACAGGTTGGGCGGGCGGCCTCCGTTTGGTTCAGACCAAGCTTACCTTGGTCGTAGTCGCGTTTCCAGCGGACGGCATCGTCCGCGTCAGCGTACCGCTCCGCCATGCGGAAAAGTTTGTTGACGCTGAGCCTCGAGGTGATCTCCAGGTCTTCGGTGAGACGTCGATCACGGACCCCGAACTTGAAGGCCTTGATGACGGCCTCGTCAGAAATGCTCGGGATCAGGTTCCTTGTGCGGATGAATCGCCGCACAAAGTTGCGTGATGGCCGTTCTTCCCACTGGATGACCACGATCTGAGTCTTTCTCCTGCCCGGCCTTCGTAACAACTCTGGAAGTTGGGCGAAGGCGCTCTGGATCTGGCGCCACGACACGAAGGAGCGAGCCGATTAAGAGCGAGTCTAGCGGCCCCATCGAAACGGTCGGAGGTAGTTTGCCATTCTGAGCTCGTCCTCCGGCCGCCGGGATAGCGGTCGAATAGATGGGCGAGAACTTCGTCAGGTTCTTGGTCCCGTTAAGCCTTCGATCAGCGGGCTTGAACCAAAGTAGCCACCGTCTGTGACGGCCGTCGAGTACGCCATCGGCCGTGGCGGAACGACGCCCGCCGGTCATAGTCATTGCCGACAAGATCCCCGCTGCCTGCCGGACTCGAGTCGAGGCTCCCGCGGCCCGACTTCCGTCGGGAACGACCATGGTGCGAGCACAGGAATCACCGGTTAATGCCATGGCGGTCTGTACCTGCGGCGCTGGCGGAACGTCCGGAGAAGTCCGCAGACCTGCTTTGCCGGTCGACTTCGGAGTGGCCCGGCTCGAACTGGTCTGGTTGGCCGCGGTGCCGTGGGGCGCCGGTAGCGTCGCGTCGAGCCTCGTCCGAGCTTTGTTGCGAGGGCTAACTCTGCTTGAAGGTGTCCGCCGCGCGATGGCGCGACGTGTTGTCGTACTTCTCTGGGAGGCGGGTCCCCGAGTGTTGACTTTGATCTTTGCGGAGGTGCCACCTCGGTGCAGCCCGATCGAGTTCTCGGCGGGGCTCGGCCAAAGAGCTCCGACCTCGCCCTATCGGGGTTAGCCATGACCGAGGCGATAAGCGGGCGCTTCGCCGGAAGAACTGGGTGGCCCGAAGATGTCTTGGCCTTCTCTGGGCCTCCGCCGGAAGCTGTTATGGCTTGGTTGATGGCAACTGCACCATCCGTGGCGTCTTAAAGTCTGCGGATCAAGGTCATCCGCATCTCCTCAATGCCTTGCTGTCGCCACGAACATCTTTGCTCGGCGGGCGTGAGGGCGTGAACGAGGACACGGAGTCGGAGTCCATTCGAAGAAAATAAATCGATGAAGGCGCCATGCTCTGGAGTCTTGGTGTCGTTCTGCGAAAAAAACAAAACAATCGGGCCCCACGGTGGGCGCCAGTTGTCGACGATCGGGATCGTCAACCACAAAAAAAAGAGGTAGGGGTCAGAGAGTTTATGGGACCCGAGCTGCGTTTTACTCGAACGAAGGAAGAAAATCGATCAGGGTGATGGTCGGAGCAAGGCGACAACGAGCACGAGACAAGAGTTTATACTGGTTCGAGCCCCCGTGAAGGTAATAGCTCTACTCGATCGCCTCATGGCGGTGATCCTTGTTATATGGGTGTCTGAGCGGTGTTTACAACTTAAAGACGATAATGGTGATTCCTAACTCGAGTCTGCTTGTGTGTGTTGTGTTGTCTTCGTCTCTCTGGAGCTCATGCATCCTTGGTCTTTATACTTCCTTTATGCATAGCGAAGTAGGAGCAAACCTCGGAAAGGGGCCTCCGTGCACCTTGAGGGTGGCAGCAAGCCCTTCGAACTTCGGCGCCTCTGAGTCACCCCACGACCCGCTCTCTGGCAACCGTCGATCAAATCCACGATCCAAATCCTAGGGCGGACCGGAGGCTTGAGCGAGACCCGCTCGAGCTCGAGGTCGAGAGGTCCGAGCTCGAGGTCTTGGCCTTCGAGGTCAGCGCCCAGTCTTGTACCAGTCATGATCGGGGCCTTCCGGCGTGGGAATCTGTGACCACACCCTATTTGGTCAAGGGTACCGACCCTCGTCAATTACCGAGCACTACTTACTATCAACAAGTCAACATCATTGCGTGACATATTCCATATTTTATTAGTCAAGATTAAGGCCCTGTTTGGAAGCAATGTATTTCAAAACTATGGTTTGCAATTGTTTTATCATGAATACCATGGTTTTACCAAACTCCTTTAAAACCATGGTATTTCTTGAAACTACCAACTGTTTGGATGCAACATCACAAACTATGGTATTTGAGTGGAAATAGACAAAAAGCTAGACAAAATCATGAAAACTTTGGGTTGGAGTGGAGTTTTAAATACTCCAAAAATACCATGGTATCTATCAAACCATGGTTTTTAATACAGAGCTTTTGGCATAGTAGCCAAACACCTCATGGTATAAAATACCATGGTTTTCTTAGAAACCATAGTATTGCCTAGAAACTATGAAAATATATTGCTTCCAAACAGGGCCTAACTTTTGATATTTCATGAGACATGTAATGTACGTGGTATGGCTAGGCAAACTATTATGTTCTAACCAAGTCATGTTGATTTTAATATTAACCAACTAGTAATGAACTAATCTAGAGTGACAATTGATCATAATATATAAATGACAAGGTAGGGTATGGTTCAATTGGACATATTAATTAGATCCCGATTTAATTTAAAACAGTTAAACACATAAAATATCATGCATAAAGTAAAACAACATTGCAATTTTGTAAACTAGGTTCAACATAATTAAAGCATAACTTATTTTAGAAAAGCTCTTATTCTTACTCTGAACCTAGTCTTGAGTCAACGAATCCTCCTCGGACGCTCCGAGCACTTTGACGTCTACATGTAATGAGCGAAACTACAAAATAAATACCAAAACATCGAGCAAACAATCTCTAAAAATTAAATAAAATTCACCATTAAATATATCTCAATTTTATAAATTTTTAAAAATTTGAATCACCTCAATCGAAACTCGTATAAGAGAGAACAGGCTCTCGAAAAATTTGAAAAATAAAATACCAGAAAATGATAAATCTATATTTTTCTGAATTAAATTTCTATTGAAAATCGTATTTATGACGTCAGTACCAAACCAGTTAATCACCATCCGACACGTGTCAGCGGTCTAGGACTGGTCCATGGTAGGTTGACCGGCGATCGACGCTGACACCAGGTTGACATCACGCGATGACGTCAGCATGCATGCGCGGTGCAATACAGAGCTGACACGCAGCATCCATCGATGGGCTCCCCATTCAATCCAACGGTTGAGATCGCAGGCGAGCAACGAGCTCCAACAATGGCGCGGCCGCGACGCTTACCACGCATTAAATAGGGGCTCAAGAATGCATGTTTAGCGTGAACTCTGTGACGAGGTCGGTGCGACGGCAGAGCAGAGTCTTCCTCGGAGACAACATCCATGCGCGCGCCATGTGTCCCGATCAATGGACCAGATGCAAGTGACGCGGAGCGATCCAGTCCACACGCAAATCAACGGCCGTGATGACCTAGGACTCTTATTAGGCCCAGATGATTGGCCCTTGGATCTTAATCCAATGGCCATGCACACTCTGTATCACCCATCTCACTCACAGGCTCACAGCTGTCTGATCTTGATCAACAGTCTAGATTCTAGGGTTTGGTTAGGACCGGGCCATGGCAGATTGGGATAGGGCGGTGCGACCGAATCGAGCTGGGCCAAGAAAGGGTTTCGCCCCCACACTGTTTTATCATTTTCAATTTTTTTCTCTTTTAAAATAATTCTAGAATATAAACAATGCCAAATAAAATAGCAAAAACATCATAAAATTCTAGAAAAAATTTTAAAAAATATTTTGAGATATTTTAAACCCAAATAAAATATCTTTGACAAAACTTTGTTTTAACTTTCTTAATAATTAAATAGTTTTCACAAAAAGGCCAATATACAAAATATTAAATAAATTCAAATAAAATCTAGAAAAATCTAATAATTTCAAAAAAAATCATAAATTGCATAAATAACATATCAAATCAATAAAAACAAAAAATTAGGATGTTACATGTGCTGGAGGAGCAGCGATCACAACCATCTCGTAAGAAAAAGATGTACCTGGGAGAAAGCGATGAGAGACATGTGTACAGAAGCAACGACGACCAGAGTTTTAAAAACCGGCGAAAACCGCGGTTTTCAACTTTACCGTTCCGGTTCGAGATCCAAAACCACTCGGTAAACCGATCTAATTAAAAAAATTTAAAAATTTTGAAAGAATTTATGTGTTCTAAAACCATTGAAAAGCCGTGATTTTCAACGCTTAAAAACCGTTTTTAAAGAACATTTTACTGGTCAGGTTGGTTTTTCATGAAAACCGAGTAGTTTTTCGTAAAAAACCACGGTTTTCGTTAAAAACCGAACGGTTTTCGATTTTTATTTTTTTTTCTTAACCTTTCGTTTTTTTGAAAGTTTTCAAGTGTTTTTGCGGTTTTCATACCGTAAATTTCGAACCGATTCAGTTTTTAAAACCCCGAGGACGATAGTTCGGCAAGAGAAAAAATCGTCATCGGCTTCCTCGGCGTCTTAATGTTATTCGTCGAATCCGAGGCGGAGGTAGTCAAAGCATGATGTGTATCCGAGTGCAGAAAAGAATGTCTCAGGGACATGCGAGCTGCAGCTTCCAGCGACTCCCTCCGCCCGACGAAAGGAAATCGGCGAAAAAGAAATCAGCAACGCGCGCAACAGCAGCACACCATTGCCGAAGCAGTAGCAGCGCCAAGTAATAATACCTTTCCTATTTGTTGAAACATGCACGCGCTCAGGACGCTTTGAATTGAGCCGGCGGCTCGACTCGAGCAAGAGGTAGCACCATGACAGAGAAAAAAAAGTGGCCAGTAACTGTAGCACCACTTCATGGACTGTAGAAAACAGTGCGTATTACCGTGGCAAAGCCGGCCACACTGTGCAAGGAGGACAGAGGATAGGGGTGGAAAAAAAACTCGAAACTCACGAGTTTAACGAATACTCGAAAACTCGATTCGACTTGATTCGAACTCGTTCCTTAACGAGTCGAGTTGAGTTGGGTTTTGAACTCGTTAAGGTAACAAGTTAAACGAGCGAGCTAACAAGCTTAACGAGTCAGTGAAAAAACACTATAAGTCTGTAACTCTAACCCGTTCCTTCAACCTTTAGACCCGATTTTTTTCTCCATTTCAATCCGCAATTCCCCAATTTCCAGTTTGGTTGCGTCTCCACCATCCATCGTCCTTGCTTCCGACACCTTCGCCATCACTGTGCTCCTCTCCTCCACCGATAAGCATCATAATGAGCTTAACGAGCTAACTTAGAGCCAATTCGAGTTTTTAACGAGTCGAGCCGAGTTGAGTTTTCAGCTCGTTAAGAAAACGAGTCGAGTCTGTAAGTTCAACCTTCATTAGTTATGGTTTTGGTGTTAATGACAAATCTAATATTGTGATTATCCATTCAATGTGATTTTGTTATTAATGACAAATCTTATATTGAGACTAACTTGTTTATTTAGAACATCCTTGATTAGTCTCATCGCATTGAAAAATGGAAAACACAAGGTATGTTTGCATATTCATTCTAGTATTAGTTGCATACTTTGGAGTCAAGTTGAAATATGAATGTCCCCATTATATTAACCATAAAATGTGCATTATGTTTCTCAATCCACATATTACATGGATGCACATATTTAGGGGGAGTTTGTAATTTAACTTGAAAGTCTCTTTGTATTGATCGATTAGTTATTGACACACATAAGGATCAAGACAAAGAAACTAAATCCTTGAGTATATATTTGAATTGCCTAGTTATAAGTATACTCGTGGAAATATAGGATATGCTCCAATACAATCAAATTGAATATGTGCATATTATATCCAAGTCAATCATACTTATGCACATATACATGTGGAGTTTATTCTATAGTTGATGACTTAGGGTAATGATCATTTCCATACAATTTACATATAGTGGACCATTACTTTTCATCAACATGAGTATATGAAAACTTGTGTAGTTAATATATACTCATATCAATTTAAATGATAATTTAAATTGAGTTCATTTGTCTTGTTAATCATTAAAGAACACTTCATCATGTGTTGATGGTGTTTTGTGATTAATTAAGGACAAATGAATAGTTCTTAAGTATAATTAAGCATGTGTTGCATTATTATACTTAAGACACATTACAATCATTTCAATTGATTTAGGTTGCGCTCAATTGATCTAAAGGCATCCATTATGTGTTAATGGAGTGCAAGAGATAATTGAGACAACCATGCATCTTGGACTAACTATTTTATGAGTTGTGATTGAGTTAGGTCCAAAGATGGATGAGATGGTGAGAACGGGACAAGGACGGCATCATGAGTTGATGGGCGTCAAGAGTGGATCGAAGAGGAGTCGAGTGATGATCCGGGGAGTATCAAAGCGATGATCATAAAGACCCCAAAGGGATTGCTTTGTGGCGAAGGTATAATTAGATAGGCTAAGGACTTTTGTAGTCTTTGAGTCTAAGGTTTTATCGCCGTGCTATTAAGAGGGGTCGTTCCTTTTGTTTGAGCTTCATCATGTGTTGGTGATCTCATCCCGCGTTCACTCAAGCTCAAATCTTATTTGATTTGGTTTTTGCATGAGGTTTGACCATTTGGCATGCGTTGCGAATGGGTTAAACTTATGCTTGGTTGCATTTGGTTTTCGCATAATGCTTTGATTTGCATGTGTTGCAAATAGGATAAGCTAGTGCGTTGGCTTTTGCGTGAAGTTCACTTTTGCATGTGTTGCATTAGTTGAAGCTTCATGTTTTGGTTTCGCAAAACATTTTTATAAAACCTTGGTGTAGCTTGGAGCTAAGTTTTGCATGTGTTGCAAAGGAGAGAGCTCAAGCATGATTTGATGTTTGTGTGTTTGTATGGAGCTAGAGGCTTGCATGTGTTGCAGTAAAGAGCTCATACGTGTAATTTGGTTTTAGTTGAAGTTTGGTTTTGGTGTTGCATGGGACTAGAGAATTGCATGTGTTGCAATTAGAGAGTTCATGCATCTTGATTGATGTTGCTTGGAGCTAGACTTTTGCATGTGTTGCAAAGAGTAGTGCTCAAGCATGAAATGTGTTTATTGTGTTGTTTGCAAGTTAGTTGTGCGAATAAACCGAGGTTTATGAGTCCGAATTCGAGAGCATGTGAGTAGGGCTTGCAACGGTGTTGGCAAGTTGACTGGGTCTCGTGTTGACCTTCACATGGCTAGGGGATTAATCTCATAAACTCGAGTTTGATTTGCTTAATCGTTTTGCAAATAGTCTTTGAGTTGATTGCGAAATGTGTTTTTGCAATTTGGTTGAAATTCTTTGAGCATGAGCTAAATTGGTGCAAATATGTTTTGCATGAGTGTTTGATCATGTGTTGATCATCTAGAGGCTCTAAGAATAGGTTTGGTTTTTGAGAAATGGATTTTGAGTTAAATCAGGTTTTCTCTGTCGTAGGTACTACTACGGGGGCTTGAGGGCGGTAATCTGTAAGTCTTGATACTCGGAAATTGCCGCCGTAGCTTTTTGGCGATGTGTGTATTTTCTTTGGTGGGCAAGGCCGACACTACTGCTCGGTGGGAGCGGTAGTCTGTAAGTCGGTACTACTGCGCTTATATAAATGATAGTACATAAATGTGTCCGTTAGCCGAGCCAGTTGAGACTCTGGGCGGTACTACTGCCCTTAGAGGCGGTAGTACCGCAAAAAGGCTGATTCGCCCATTTTGCCCCTAAACGGCTAGTTTTCTTGTGGGGCTATAAATACCCCTTGGGGGCTTAGAGGCAGGTTCTTTGGTGTGGTTGGCTGTGTGTGGGAGTGTTTTGCATGTGTTGCTCTTTCTCCCTTTGCCTCTTGAGCTTAAGAGTGAGACTAATTGCATGTGTTGCAATTAGGAAGTGATTTGAGTATCTCTTGTGCATGTGTTGCACTTGAGAGAGGCCTTGTGCATGTGTTGCACTTGGTGATCACCGGTTGCGCATTTGTTGTGCTCGGTGAGGTTCAAGCAAGAAGCGGCTTGTTACTCTTGGAGGTTGCCGACTCCTAGACGGCGTAGGCGTCGTGCGCAGGAGCTCTCGAGGTGTGAGAAGCCCCGGCAAGTTTGTGAAGATTCGGGTTGAGCCTACGCGCGAGCGTGAAAAACCACGACTAGTGGAAAGAGGCGGGTGCTCGAGCGGGAGCCGGTCCTAGTGTGGGCTAGCCTCAACGTGGACTAGGGGAGACCGGCAAGTCTCCGAACACCACGGAAAAACATCGGTTGTCCCTTGTCTCCTTACTTTCAAGTATTTACATTTCTAGTATATTATTCAATTGCTTGATTGTAATAGAATTGCTTAGTATTAATTGATTGATCAATTTAGCAATTCTAGTTTAGAAACATAATTTAGTTGGTGCACTAGTGAGCCTAGTTGATTTAGGCTTTAATTGTCAAAACCGATTTATCGCTTCCGCATATATATTTGATTAGGTTTTGACATAGGGGTTGATTAGAGCGAATTGTTTAGTGAGCGATCGAATTTTGTAAAACGCCTATTCACCCCCCTCTAGGCGCATCCTCGACCCTACAAGTGGTATCAGAGCCACGGTCACTCTCATTTTAGGCTTAACCGTCTAGAGAGTAAAAAGGATGGCGTCTAGCGGACTAGTGCACTCACACGATCCACTCATGCTAAATGAATCTAATTATTCATCATGGAAATTATTTATGATTAATCATTTTAAATCCATGAGCCCACAAATTTGGTGGATCGTAGATGTCAGCATTTCTTCTCCAATTAATGATATTGCTCCAACTAAAGGAGAGGAGAAATGTCTACATCTCGACGCTCAAGCTACTAACGTTTTATTTAGCGTTGTGGCGAGAGATATTCAACCTCTTCATCAAGTGAAGAACCGGCATTACCATCAACCTCAACCTCCGCCTCAAGCGACGACGAATCTTCACTTATATCAAAAATTCGTTGCTTCATGGCAAAAGGTAAAAATGAGGTAAGTGATGATGAAAATGATGATGAGCCCTCTTATAATGATTTAATGGATATGTTAGAGGAGCTCAATAATTATCTTGGGAAGGAGAAAACTAAATATAAGATTCTAAAGCTTGAACATGAATCACTTCAAAGTGATTATAATATGCTTAAAGAAAATCATGAATCCCTCCTTCTCAAAGAAATTTATAAGTCTAAGGTGGATATAGGAACCACATGTGATTTAATTGATGAAATGCCATGCTTAAATGTGAATTCTAATATTTCATCAAAAATTGACATGTCCACCTCTTGTGAAGACTTAATTGGTTCACCTTGTTGCTCTAATGAAATTGTTTCAAGTTCCTCTATGTGTTTAGATGCTAATCTTGTAGAGGAAAACAAAGAGCTCAAGGCCCAAGTCATTAAATTGGAAAATGACTTGAAGAGGTGCGTAAAGGGTAAAGCCCTCCTCGACGAGATCTTGAGCAAGCCAAGGGCACCTCAAGACAAGCGAGGACTTGGCTACAACTCCAAGAGGGAGAATAGCAAGACAAGGCACAACGCGCGTCACTCGAAGACCATCAAGTGTTTTGCTTGCAACAAGAAGGGCCACATCGCCTCCGTGTGCCCTAATCAAGTGGATAACCAGGCCACAACATCAACCATGAGGCAAACCGGCAAGGAGCTAGTCAAATCGGTCAAAAGAGGGCCAAATACCGTGACGTGCTTCAATTACCGTGAAAAGGATATTTGGTAAGGATTGTCCCAAAGGTATCACTCCTAAGTCTACTCTTGTAAATGATAATTATTTGCTTAGGAAGGACAAGAATGGCAATGTGTTTGCCAAGCTTGTCAAGTCCCCTATGCCCGCTCAAAATGATATTCATTTGCATAGGAAGAGCAATTCTAGAAATGTGTTTGCTCAAAATGCTAGATTTCCTAAGACTATGAAAAATTATGAAAATCATATGCTTAGGAAAAATAAGAATAGGAAAACATTTGCTAGATATGCTAGATCCTCTAAGCCATTGCATAATTTTAATAATCATATGCTTAGAAGAGATCAAACTAGAAATAGTTTTGCAAAATACAATTGCCCTCCTGAGTCTTCTCACTTAAATCCAAATACTTTGCTTAGGAGGAATAAAAATCGCAAAACTATTCCTAGTCATGTTAGTCATTTCAATAATGCTAAAATTAGGACCATTTGGGTTCCTAAAACTCTTGTGACTAACATTGTTGGACCCAACAAGGATTGGGTACCAAAGATCGCCTAAAAGATTTTTAGGTGATATGAGATGGATTGGACGCTTGCACACTCATGGAGGAGAAGGACTATATTTGTCTACAAGTGGTGTCAAGTATGAAATAATCAAGTCCATCATGAGCCAATGCCATCTCGGTAACAAGCAATTTAAATTGATTACTATTTAAACTTATAGCCTTGTGTAGGTTATATTGTAATATTCATACTAGAATCAATTTAGATTGCGTGGTATTGAAACTTGCTCTCGCTTCTTATCTATTCTCTTATTGCAAATCTTGAGCAAGTTAGGTAGTGGCACATTTAGGGGGAGTGTTAATTCATATCCATGTGTACCACATCCCTACGTGTGCCTATATTAATATAAGTGCATATATATGTATTTTCAAAATCAACTATTTAGCCAAAAGTCAAAATTTTGCATACTATTACTAATCTTATGAAAAATTAGTTGCAAAATGTATACAAATGTTTTTGAAATGATTTTCAAAGGTTTTGGCCTTACAAAAATCTATTTTGCAAAGAAAACGAGTTTTAACTCCAAAATCTAGTTACTAGTATCTTGTTTTGGATTTAAACTTATATTTTTCATAGAATTAAAAGTAAAAGGATTTTGAAAGTATTTCCAAAACGAAAATCTTAGAGTTGGTCATTCTTAACAATTCTTGTGTTCAAAAGATTTTCAAAAGACTAACTCATCAAAAGATATTTGATTTTGAAACTCATGAAAAACTATACTTGACCCATAATGGTCATATTATTGCACTTAGTGAGTTTCTCCATTTGGATCAATTCTTGTGTAGAATTGTGATTCAAAATGGTATTTTAGACTCATACACATAATTCAAATCTTTATATCTTACTCATTGCTTCATTTGAATTTTTGTGTTGTTTGGAATTTGACTTTGCTTCTTCAAAAGGACTATTTAGATCAAAAGTCAAAATTGTATTTAAATGAACCAAAATTTATGAAAAGCTTTGTAAAAGTATTCTATTATGTATTTCAAATGTTTTACAAGTTTTCAAAATGAAAAACTATATGTTGAAATCTAATTTGGCTCAAAAACGATTTGATTCGATTCATAATAGCCTATTCTAGCACTATGCTCAAATGTTGGCATTCAAGTTGCATTTCATTATAAATCTTGGCTAGAAACATTCTTGATACACCAATCTAAGCTATGAAAATTAAAATTGCATGAAATCCAAATTGAATTGCATTTTGAGGCTTTTCGTGAAAATCAATTTCCTTTTATGCCTCAAAGCGCAAATTGCCATATCTTTCAAAATAAAATTGTTTTTGAGAAAATTCTTTTTGCAAAACCTTCTAATTAGTCCAAAGATCATTTCCTCAAGATTTCAAATCAATTGGACTTCATTTGAATCATTTTTGACAAAAATTGCAAAAAGTCTGGAGTTGTCAGCCTGTCAGGGCCGGTTGGACCGACCCCCCTGCGGTTGGACCGGCCGGCCGGTTGGACCGGGCTAGGGGCGGTCGGACCGGCCATGGCAGGGTTGGCTCTGAATTTTCAGAATTTTCTCAAGCTTGTTTTTGGGATATCTTTTTATTGGAATGTGATTTTTCAAAAATTCTTTTTGGAAAAGATTCTTATTATCCCAAAGTTTTTTTGAGCAAAATTTGAAAAGCTCTGAAATTTATTTGATCACGTTTTCAAAGTGGTATCAGTTATGAGCATTAAATGGACTTAAAGCGTGATTTTCACTTGATCTTTTGAAAAGGCAAAACTTGTGCAATTCAAATGCAAATAACTCCATGATTCATTTATTGAATATCTTGGGGAGTTTATCTATTGCAAGTTTTGGGCACTTAATTGCTTCCAAGTGATATCATGTCCTTGTTTTGTTCTAATACTGAATCTTCATAACTTTATTGATCTTTCTTGAGTTTTTGATACCCGTGAGTATATGTTGCTCTGATTATATTGCTCTGATACCCATCAATGTTATCGATATTTCCTTCAAGTGGTATCAATTCTTTGTGAGTTGATCCTAAGTGGTATCAATTAAGCCTTTATTCATTCCATATGCTTACAAGTGATATCATTGAGTTTCTCTTTTCTTCAAGTGGTATCATGGATCTTATTGTTCTTTAATTATTTGATATCCTTGATTATTTGAATTCCTCTTTAAGTGGTATCATTAAATTCAATTATTTCCTACAAGTGGTATTTCATTGCCTCTTTGTAGTAATTTTTCCGATACCCACATTCTTGATTAAGATTTTTCCTCTCAAGCTAAAATTGTAAGTTCAACCGCTTAAGATTTCTCTGTGTGAGAGTCTTTATGTATTGAAATATATAAAAGAGGAAAATCTCAAGTTGAGCATTGTTCTTAAATCAAAAATTTCAAAATGCTCATTTCTTTTGGATCTTCAAGCAAGCCCTTGAGATTAATTTTACAAGTGGTATCTAATTTCTCAAGTGGTATTCTTTTTGGGTTCCTCGTTTAACCCGGTTAGGTAAATTTGTTGGATTCTTCAAGAGAATCATGTTAAAAGTTGCAAAGCCTAATAAAATGAGGAGTGAACTATTTGAATGTGTTTCAAATAACCCGTGTGATACCCTTACTTCATTTTTCATGCTTATCTTTACAAGTGGTATTTGTCTTACAAGTGGTATCCACAAATCCAAATATGGTCTCTTTTCGAGTTTTCCTTATTTTTAGACCATATTTCAAATAAAAACTTGTTTTGCTTCTTGGATGACCCTTCAAGTTTTTATTTGATTTGAAATTTTAATCTCCTTCAATTCTTTCCCAAAGGTCATAAGTGTTCATTTAAATTTTTATATGACCTTCATTAGAAATGACCCTAAAAGAATTTGTTAAATGCCAAAAAGGGGAGAATAATTTAATAACCAAAAAGGGGGAAGAATGTATTTCAAGTTAATCTTTTAGTTTTTCTATTTTTGGTGCTTAATGCCAAAAGGGGGAGAATTAGGAAGTTTAATGTCATTTGGTTTAAAAAGTAAGCTTGATATGATTAAGGGGGAGAATTAATATGCATATGTGTTCAATTAGCTTAAATTCTCTCAATATGTTAGTTTTAATCCAAATGTGCTAATTAAGCTTGGATTTGTCATTAATCACCAAAAAGGGGGAGATTGTAAGTTCAACCTTCATTAGTTATGGTTTTGGTGTTAATGACAAATCTAATATTGCGATTATCCATTCAATGTGATTTTGTTATTAATGACAAATCTTATATTGAGACTAACTTGTTTATTTAGAATATCCTTGATTAGTCTCATCGCATTGAAAAATGGAAAACCCAAGGTATGTTTGCATATTTATTCTAGTATTAGTTGCATACTTTGGAGTCAAGTTGAAATATGAATGTCCCCATTATATTAACCACAAAATGTGCATAATGTTTCTCAAACCACATATTACATGGATGCACATATTTAGAGGGAGTTTGTAGTTTAACTTGAAAGTCTCTTTGTATTGATCGATTCGTTATTGACACACATAAGGATCAAGACAAAGAAACTAAATCCTTGAGTATATATTTGAATTGCCTAGTTATAAGTATACTCGTGGAAATACAGGATATGCTCCAATACAATCAAATTGAATATGTGCATATTATATCCAAGTCAATCATACTTATGCACATATACATGTGGAGTTTATTCTATAGTTGATGACTTAGGTAATGATCATTTCCATACAATTTACATATAGTGGATCATTACTTTTCATCAACATGAGTATATGAAAACTTGTGTAGTTAATATATACTCATATCAATTTAAATGATAATTTAAATTGAGTTCATTTGTCTTGTTAATCATTAAAGAACACTCCATCATGTGTTGATGGTGTTTTGTGATTAATTAAGGACAAATGAATAGTTCTTAAGTATAATTAAGCATGTGTTGCATTATTATACTTAAGACACATTACAATCATTTCAATTGATTTAGGTTGCGCTCAATTGATCTAAAGGCATCCATTATGTGTTAATGGAGTGCAAGAGATAATTGAGACAACCATGCATCTTGGACTAACTATTTTATGAGTTGTGATTGAGTTAGGTCCAAAGATGGATGAGATGGTGAGAACGGGACAAGGACGGCATCATGAGTTGATGGGCGTCAAGAGTGGATCCGAAGAGGAGTCGAGTGATGATCCGGGGAGTATCAAAGCGATGATCATAAAGACCCCAAAGGGATTGCTTGTGGCTGAAGAAGGTATAATTAGATAGGCTAAGGACTTTTGTAGTCTTTGAGTCTAAGGTTTTATCGCCGTGCTATTAAGAGGGGTCGTTCCTTTTGTTTGAGCTTCATCATGTGTTGGTGATCTCATCCCGCGTTCACTCAAGCTCAAATCTTATTTGATTTGGTTTTTGCATGAGGTTTGACCATTTGGCATGCGTTGCGAATGGGTTAAACTTATGCTTGGTTGCATTTGGTTTTCGCATAATGCTTTGATTTGCATGTGTTGCAAATAGGATAAGCTAGTGCGTTGGCTTTTGCGTGAAGTTCACTTTTGCATGTGTTGCATTAGTTGAAGCTTCATGTTTTGGTTTCGCAAAACATTTTTATAAAACCTTGGTGTTGCTTGGAGCTAAGTTTTGCATGTGTTGCAAAAGGAGAGAGCTCAAGCATGATTTGATGTTTGTGTGTTTGTATGGAGCTAGAGGCTTGCATGTGTTGCGAGTAAAGAGCTCATACGTGTAATTTGGTTTTAGTTGAAGTTTGGTTTTGGTGTTGCATGGGACTAGAGAATTGCATGTGTTGCAATTAGAGAGTTCATGCATCTTGATTTGATGTTGCTTGGAGCTAGACTTTTGCATGTGTTGCAAAGAGTAGTGCTCAAGCATGAAATGTGTTTATTGTGTTGTTTGCAAGTTCGTTGTGCGAATAAACTGAGGTTTATGAGTCCGGAATTCCGAGAGCATGTGAGTAGGGCTTGCAACGGGTGTTGGCAAGTTGACTGGGTCTCGTGTTGACCTTCACATGGCTAGGGGATTAATCTCATAAACTCGAGTTTGATTTGCTTAATGCGTTTTGCAAATAGTCTTTGAGTTGATTGCGAAATGTGTTTTTGCAATTTGGTTGAAATTCTTTGAGCATGAGCTAAATTGGTGCAAATATGTTTTGCATGAGTGTTTGATCATGTGTTGATCATCTAGAGGCTCTAAGAATAGGTTTGGTTTTGAGAAATGGATTTGGAGTTAAATCAGGTTTTCTCCTGTCGTAGGTACTACTAGGGGCTTGAGGGCGGTAGTACCGCAAGTGCGGTACTACCGGGAAATTGCCGCCGGTAGCTTTTTGGCAGTGTGTGTATTTTGCTGGCTGGGCAAGGCCGACACTACCGCTCGGTGGGAGCGGTAGTGCATAGTCGGTACTCTGCTGCCTTAGAGGAAGGTGATAATCATAAATGTGTCCGTTAGCCGGCCGTTGAGACTCTGGCGGTACTACTAGGCCCTTAGAGGGCGGTAGTACCGCAAAAGGCTGATTTCGCCCATTTTGCCCCTAAACGGCTAGTTTTCTTGTGGGGGGCTATAAATACCCCCTTGGGGGGCTTGGGGCAGGGTTGCTGGTGTGGTTGGCTGTGTGTGGGAGTGTTTTGCATGTGTTGCTCTTTCTCCCTTTGCCTCTTGAGCTTAAGAGTGAGACTAATTGCATGTGTTGCAATTAGGAAGTGATTTGAGTATCTCTTGTGCATGTGTTGCACTTGAGAGAGGCCTTGTGCATGTGTTGCACTTGGTGATCACCGGTTGCGCATTTGTTGTGCTCGGTGAGGTTCAAGCAAGAAGCGGCTTGTTACTCTTGGAGGTTGCCGACTCCTAGACGGCGTAGGCGTCGTGCGCAGGAGCTCTCGAGGTGTGAGAAGCCCCGGCAAGTTTGTGAAGATTCGGGTTGAGCCTACGCGCGAGCGTGAAAAACCACGACTAGTGGAAAGAGGCGGGTGCTCGAGCGGGAGCCGGTCCTAGTGTGGGCTAGCCTCAACGTGGACTAGGGGAGACCGGCAAGTCTCCGAACACCACGGAAAAACATCGGTTGTCCCTTGTCTCCTTACTTTCAAGTATTTACATTTCTAGTATATTATTCAATTGCTTGATTGTAATAGAATTGCTTAGTATTAATTGATTGATCAATTTAGCAATTCTAGTTTAGAAACATAATTTAGTTGGTGCACTAGTGAGCCTAGTTGATTTAGGCTTTAATTGTCAAAACCGATTTATCGCTTCCGCATATATATTTGATTAGGTTTTGACATAGGGGTTGATTAGAGCGAATTGTTTAGTGAGCGATCGAATTTTGTAAAACGCCTATTCACCCCCCTCTAGGCGCATCCTCGACCCTACAAGTGGTATCAGAGCCACGGTCACTCTCATTTTAGGCTTAACCGTCTAGAGAGTAAAAAGGATGGCGTCTAGCGGACTAGTGCACTCACACGATCCACTCATGCTAAATGAATCTAATTATTCATCATGGAAATTATTTATGATTAATCATTTTAAATCCATGAGCCCACAAATTTGGTGGATCGTAGATGTCAGCATTTCTTCTCCAATTAATGATATTGCTCCAACTAAAGGAGAGGAGAAATGTCTACATCTCGACGCTCAAGCTACTAACGTTTTATTTAGCGTTGTGAGCGTAGAGATATTCAACCTCTTCATCAAGTGAAGAACCGGCATTACCATCAACCTCAACCTCCGCCTCAAGCGACGACGAATCTTCACTTATATCAAAAATTCGTTGCTTCATGGCAAAAGGTAAAAATGAGGTAAGTGATGATGAAAATGATGATGAGCCCTCTTATAATGATTTAATGGATATGTTAGAGGAGCTCAATAATTATCTTGGGAAGGAGAAAACTAAATATAAGATTCTAAAGCTTGAACATGAATCACTTCAAAGTGATTATAATATGCTTAAAGAAAATCATGAATCCCTCCTTCTCAAAGAAATTTATAAGTCTAAGGTGGATATAGGAACCACATGTGATTTAATTGATGAAATGCCATGCTTAAATGTGAATTCTAATATTTCATCAAAAATTGACATGTCCACCTCTTGTGAAGACTTAATTGGTTCACCTTGTTGCTCTAATGAAATTGTTTCAAGTTCCTCTATGTGTTTAGATGCTAATCTTGTAGAGGAAAACAAAGAGCTCAAGGCCCAAGTCATTAAATTGGAAAATGACTTGAAGAGGTGCGTAAAGGGTAAAGCCCTCCTCGACGAGATCTTGAGCAAGCCAAGGGCACCTCAAGACAAGCGAGGACTTGGCTACAACTCCAAGAGGGAGAATAGCAAGACAAGGCACAACGCGCGTCACTCGAAGACCATCAAGTGTTTTGCTTGCAACAAGAAGGGCCACATCGCCTCCGTGTGCCCTAATCAAGTGGATAACCAGGCCACAACATCAACCATGAGGCAAACCGGCAAGGAGCTAGTCAAATCGGTCAAAAGAGGGCCAAATACCGTGACGTGCTTCAATTACCGTGAAAAGGGATATTTCGGTAAGGATTGTCCCAAAGGTATCACTCCTAAGTCTACTCTTGTAAATGATAATTATTTGCTTAGGAAGGACAAGAATGGCAATGTGTTTGCCAAGCTTGTCAAGTCCCCTATGCCCGCTCAAAATGATATTCATTTGCATAGGAAGAGCAATTCTAGAAATGTGTTTGCTCAAAATGCTAGATTTCCTAAGACTATGAAAAATTATGAAAATCATATGCTTAGGAAAAATAAGAATAGGAAAACATTTGCTAGATATGCTAGATCCTCTAAGCCATTGCATAATTTTAATAATCATATGCTTAGAAGAGATCAAACTAGAAATAGTTTTGCAAAATACAATTGCCCTCTGAGTCTTCTCACTTAAATCCAAATACTTTGCTTAGGAGGAATAAAATCGCAAAACTATTCCTAGTCATGTTAGTCATTTCAATAATGCTAAAATTAGGACCATTTGGGTTCCTAAAACTCTTGTGACTAACATTGTTGGACCCAACAAGGATTGGGTACCAAAGATCGCCTAAAAGATTTTTAGGTGATATGAGATGGATTGGACGCTTGCACACTCATGGAGGAGAAGGACTATATTTGTCTACAAGTGGTGTCAAGTATGAAATAATCAAGTCCATCATGAGCCAATGCCATCTCGGTAACAAGCAATTTAAATTGATTACTATTTAAACTTATAGCCTTGTGTAGGTTATATTGTAATATTCATACTAGAATCAATTTAGATTGCGTGGTATTGAAACTTGCTCTCGCTTCTTATCTATTCTCTTATTGCAAATCTTGAGCAAGTTAGGTAGTGGCACATTTAGGGGGAGTGTTAATTCATATCCATGTGTACCACATCCCTACGTGTGCCTATATTAATATAAGTGCATATATATGTATTTTCAAAATCAACTATTTAGCCAAAAGTCAAAATTTTGCATACTATTACTAATCTTATGAAAAATTAGTTGCAAAATGTATACAAATGTTTTTGAAATGATTTTCAAAGGTTTTGGCCTTACAAAAATCTATTTTGCAAAGAAAACGAGTTTTAACTCCAAAATCTAGTTACTAGTATCTTGTTTTGGATTTAAACTTATATTTTTCATAGAATTAAAAGTAAAAGGATTTTGAAAGTATTTCCAAAACGAAAATCTTAGAGTTGGTCATTCTTAACAATTCTTGTGTTCAAAAGATTTTCAAAAGACTAACTCATCAAAAGATATTTGATTTTGAAACTCGCCGAAAAACTATACTTGACCCATAATGGTCATATTATTGCACTTAGTGAGTTTCTCCATTTGGATCAATTCTTGTGTAGAATTGTGATTCAAAATGGTATTTTAGACTCATACACATAATTCAAATCTTTATATCTTACTCATTGCTTCATTTGAATTTTTGTGTTGTTTGGAATTTGACTTTGCTTCTTCAAAAGGACTATTTAGATCAAAAGTCAAAATTGTATTTAAATGAACCAAAATTTATGAAAAGCTTTGTAAAAGTATTCTATTATGTATTTCAAATGTTTTACAAGTTTTCAAAATGAAAAACTATATGTTGAAATCTAATTTGGCTCAAAAACGATTTGATTCGATTCATAATAGCCTATTCTAGCACTATGCTCAAATGTTGGCATTCAAGTTGCATTTCATTATAAATCTTGGCTAGAAACATTCTTGATACACCAATCTAAGCTATGAAAATTAAAATTGCATGAAATCCAAATTGAATTGCATTTTGAGGCTTTTCGTGAAAATCAATTTCCTTTTATGCCTCAAAGCGCAAATTGCCATATCTTTCAAAATAAAATTGTTTTTGAGAAAATTCTTTTTGCAAAACCTTCTAATTAGTCCAAAGATCATTTCCTCAAGATTTCAAATCAATTGGACTTCATTTGAATCATTTTGACAAAATTTGCAAAAAGTCTGGAGTTATCAGCCTGTCAGGGCCGGTTGGACCGACCCCCCTGTGGTTGGACCGGCCGGCCGGTTGGACCGGGCTAGGGGCGGTCGGACCGTCCATGGCAGGGTTGGCTCTGAATTTTCAGATTTTTCTGAGTTTGTTTTTGGGATTTCTTTTTATTGGAATGTGATTTTTCAAAAATTCTTTTTAGAAAAGATTCTTATGATCCCAAAGTTTTTTTGAGCAAAATTTGAAAAGCTCAAATTTATTTGATCACGTTTTCAAAGTGGTATCAGTTATGAGCATTAAATGGACTTAAAGCGTGATTTTCACTTGATCTTTTGAAAAGGCAAAACTTGTGCAATTCAAATGCAAATAACTCCATGATTCATTTATTGAATATCTTGGGGAGTTTATCTATTGCAAGTTTTGGGCACTTAATTGCTTCCAAGTGATATCATGTCCTTGTTTTGTTCTAATACTGAATCTTCATAACTTTATTGATCTTTCTTGAGTTTTTGATACCCGTGAGTATATGTTGCTCTGATTATATTGCTCTGATACCCATCAATGTTATCGATATTTCCTTCAAGTGGTATCAATTCTTTGTGAGTTGATCCTAAGTGGTATCAATTAAGCCTTTATTCATTCCATATGCTTACAAGTGATATCATTGAGTTTCTCTTTTCTTCAAGTGGTATCATGGATCTTATTGTTCTTTAATTATTTGATATCCTTGATTATTTGAATTCCTCTTTAAGTGGTATCATTAAATTCAATTATTTCCTACAAGTGGTATTTCATTGCCTCTTTGTAGTAATTTTTCCGATACCCACATTCTTGATTAAGATTTTTCCTCTCAAGCTAAAATTGTAAGTTCAACCGCTTAAGATTTCTCTGTGTGAGAGTCTTTATGTATTGAAATATATAAAAGAGGAAAATCTCAAGTTGAGCATTGTTCTTAAATCAAAAATTTCAAAATGCTCATTTCTTTTGGATCTTCAAGCAAGCCCTTGAGATTAATTTTACAAGTGGTATCTAATTTCTCAAGTGGTATTCTTTTTGGGTTCCTCGTTTAACCCGGTTAGGTAAATTTGTTGGATTCTTCAAGAGAATCATGTTAAAAAGTTGCAAAGCCTAATAAAATGAGGAGTGAACTATTTGAATGTGTTTCAAATAACCCGTGTGATACCCTTACTTCATTTTTCATGCTTATCTTTACAAGTGGTATTTGTCTTACAAGTGGTATCCACAAATCCAAATATGGTCTCTTTTCGAGTTTTCCTTATTTTTAGACCATATTTCAAATAAAAACTTGTTTTGCTTCTTGGATGACCCTTCAAGTTTTTATTTGATTTGAAATTTTAATCTCCTTCAATTCTTTCCCAAAGGTCATAAGTGTTCATTTAAATTTTTTATATGACCTTCATTAGAAATGACCCCTAAAAGAATTTGTTAAATGCCAAAAAGGGGAGAATAATTTAATAACCAAAAAGGGGGAAGAATGTATTTCAAGTTAATCTTTTAGTTTTTCTATTTTTGGTGCTTAATGCCAAAAGGGGGAGAATTAGGAAGTTTAATGTCATTTGGTTTAAAAAGTAAGCTTGATATGATTAAGGGGGAGAATTAATATGCATATGTGTTCAATTAGCTTAAATTCTCTCAATATGTTAGTTTTAATCCAAATGTGCTAATTAAGCTTGGATTTGTCATTAATCACCAAAAAGGGGGAGATTGTAAGTTCAACCTTCATTAGTTATGGTTTTGGTGTTAATGACAAATCTAATATTGCGATTATCCATTCAATGTGATTTTGTTATTAATGACAAATCTTATATTGAGACTAACTTGTTTATTTAGAATATCCTTGATTAGTCTCATCGCATTGAAAAATGGAAAACCCAAGGTATGTTTGCATATTTATTCTAGTATTAGTTGCATACTTTGGAGTCAAGTTGAAATATGAATGTCCCCATTATATTAACCACAAAATGTGCATAATGTTTCTCAAACCACATATTACATGGATGCACATATTTAGAGGGAGTTTGTAGTTTAACTTGAAAGTCTCTTTGTATTGATCGATTCGTTATTGACACACATAAGGATCAAGACAAAGAAACTAAATCCTTGAGTATATATTTGAATTGCCTAGTTATAAGTATACTCGTGGAAATACAGGATATGCTCCAATACAATCAAATTGAATATGTGCATATTATATCCAAGTCAATCATACTTATGCACATATACATGTGGAGTTTATTCTATAGTTGATGACTTAGGGTAATGATCATTTCCATACAATTTACATATAGTGGATCATTACTTTTCATCAACATGAGTATATGAAAACTTGTGTAGTTAATATATACTCATATCAATTTAAATGATAATTTAAATTGAGTTCATTTGTCTTGTTAATCATTAAAGAACACTCCATCATGTGTTGATGGTGTTTTGTGATTAATTAAGGACAAATGAATAGTTCTTAAGTATAATTAAGCATGTGTTGCATTATTATACTTAAGACACATTTACAATCATTTCAATTGATTTAGGTTGCGCTCAATTGATCTAAAGGCATCCATTATGTGTTAATGGAGTGCAAGAGATAATTGAGACAACCATGCATCTTGGACTAACTATTTTATGAGTTGTGATTGAGTTAGGTCCAAAGATGGATGAGATGGTGAGAACGGGACAAGGACGGCATCATGAGTTGATGGGCGTCAAGAGTGGATCCCGAAGAGGAGTCGAGTGATGATCCCGGGGGAGTATCAAAGCGATGATCATAAAGACCCCAAAGGGGATTGCTTGCGCGCGGCGGCGAAGGTATAATTAGATAGGCTAAGGACTTTTGTAGTCTTTGAGTCTAAGGTTTTATCGCCGTGCTATTAAGAGGGGTCGTTCCTTTTGTTTGAGCTTCATCATGTGTTGGTGATCTCATCCCGCGTTCACTCAAGCTCAAATCTTATTTGATTTGGTTTTTGCATGAGGTTTGACCATTTGGCATGCGTTGCGAATGGGTTAAACTTATGCTTGGTTGCATTTGGTTTTCGCATAATGCTTTGATTTGCATGTGTTGCAAATAGGATAAGCTAGTGCGTTGGCTTTTGCGTGAAGTTCACTTTTGCATGTGTTGCATTAGTTGAAGCTTCATGTTTTGGTTTCGCAAAACATTTTTATAAAACCTTGGTGTTGCTTGGAGCTAAGTTTTGCATGTGTTGCAAAAGGAGAGAGCTCAAGCATGATTTGATGTTTGTGTGTTTGTATGGAGCTAGAGGCTTGCATGTGTTGCGAGTAAAGAGCTCATACGTGTAATTTGGTTTTAGTTGAAGTTTGGTTTTGGTGTTGCATGGGACTAGAGAATTGCATGTGTTGCAATTAGAGAGTTCATGCATCTTGATTTGATGTTGCTTGGAGCTAGACTTTTGCATGTGTTGCAAAGAGTAGTGCTCAAGCATGAAATGTGTTTATTGTGTTGTTTGCAAGTTCACAGCGAATAAACCGAGGTTTATGAGTCCGGAATTCCGAGAGCATGTGAGTAGGGCTTGCAACGGGTGTTGGCAAGTTGACTGGGTCTCGTGTTGACCTTCACATGGCTAGGGGGATTAATCTCATAAACTCGAGTTTGATTTGCTTAATGCGTTTTGCAAATAGTCTTTGAGTTGATTGCGAAATGTGTTTTTGCAATTTGGTTGAAATTCTTTGAGCATGAGCTAAATTGGTGCAAATATGTTTTGCATGAGTGTTTGATCATGTGTTGATCATCTAGAGGCTCAAAGAATAGGTTTCGGTTTTCGGAGAAATGGATTTCGGAGTTAAATCAGGTTTTCTCCTGTCGGCCGGTACTACCGGGGCTTGAGGGCGGTAGTACCGCAAGTGCGGTACTACCGGGAAATTGCCGCCGGTAGCTTTTTGGCAGTGTGTGTGTTTTGCTGGCTGGGCAAGGCCGGCACTACCGCTCGGTGGGAGCGGTAGTCTGCTTAAGTCGGTACTACTGCTGGCTTAGAGGGCGTGTAATCATAAATGTGTCCAGATTAATGGCCGCTAGAGACTCTGGCGGTACTACTGCCCTTAGAGGCGTGTAGTACCGTAAAAGGCTGATTTCGCACATTTTGCCCTCAAACGGCTAGTTTTCTTGTGGGGGGCTATAAATACCCCCTTGGGGGGCTTAGGGCAAGTGTTCTTTGGTTGGTTGGTGTGTGTGGGAGTGTTTTGCATGTGTTGCTCTTTCTCCCTTTGCCTCTTGAGCTTAAGAGTGAGACTAATTGCATGTGTTGCAATTAGGAAGTGATTTGAGTGTCTCTTGTGCATGTGTTGCACTTGAGAGAGGCCTTGTGCATGTGTTGCACTTGGTGATCACCGGTTGCGCATTTGTTGTGCTCGGTGAGGTTCAAGCAAGGAGCGGCTTGTTACTCTTGGAGGTTGCCGACTCCTAGACGGCGTAGGCATCGTGCGCAGGAGCTCTCGAGGTGTGAGAAGCCCCGGCAAGTTTGTGAAGGTTCGGGTTGAGCCTACGCGCGAGCGTGAAAAACCACGACTAGTGGAAAGAGGCGGGTGCTCGAGCGGGAGCCGGTCCTAGTGTGGGCTAGCCTCAACGTGGACTAGGGAGACCAAGCAAGTCTCCGAACACCACGGAAAAACATCGGTTGTCCCTTGTCTCCTTACTTTCAAGTATTTACATTTCTAGTATATTGTTCAATTGCTTGATTGTAATAGAATTGCTTAGTATTAATTGATTGATCAATTTAGCAATTCTAGTTTAGAAACATAATTTAGTTGGTGCACTAGTGAGCCTAGTTGATTTAGGCTTTAATTGTCAAAACCGATTTATCGCCTTCGCATTTATATATTTGATTAGGTTTTGACATACGGGGTTGATTAGTTAGCTTGTTATCTTGTTTAGTGAGCGATCGAATTTTGTAAGACGCCTATTCATCTCCAAGCCCCTCTCGGGAAGAGAAAAAATAAAGCGCATCCTCGACCCTCAACTCTCTGTTCCTCTTTTATTACCCATGGATATGTTTATGGGGCCAAACTCTACCCGATGGGTAAGCGGGTATGGGTATGGGGAACTTCACCGTGCACTGTTCGCATGCGATACCGCCACCTTCTATTGACATAGGGGCTAAAACAGCGTCCAGTTGGCCCTCGATCCCCAATTTGTAGTATTTCATTTCAAGAATTGTTGAGCTTGACTATCTGTGTATTATTTATCTGCATATATTATTTTAATTATTATTCTTATGTACATTTGAAATTTTCAATCATTGATAATCATTCTTTAATCCATAGAATGTTGCTAATACCTATAACTTCATCAAAAAGATTATATTAGTATCATAACTCATTAGCTTCTAGTATCATTTGGTTGGAAAGATTGTTGATGGTGGCGGTAAACCGGGTATACCATGGTATCAGTACCATGGGTAATGGGTATGGGCGAGATTTTAGCGCAAGAACCCTTCATGGGTATACCCGTGGGGGGATTTTGGTTCACGGGTATGGGTATGGGTGAGTACTACCCGTACCCGCCGCACCCGATTGCCATCCCTAATTGCACGTGCCACCCGGCTCTATGCCTACACGTCAATCCAATTTAACCCAATGAGCCTATTATTGGCGGCATCAAGCCAGGATTATCATTGGCGATTTTTGGATGATCCATTGATTACTATAGGTAATTGCGGTAAGACCCTCATATGTAGAGTCTAAGGTGGAGTTACGGTATTTTTCAAACACATGAATTAATTTGAGCTATGCTTTATTGAGGAGACTTTGAAAACAAATCAGCGTCAGTTGAGGAGAATTAAACTTGGTGTTCAATCACCGTTTGGATATGTTGCAAATTTTGGATCACTTGCGTGGCCATTATGAAGGCTTTGGCAACATTAATTCTCAGAATTTGACAACACCTTGATGGTAGTTAGCATCATACTCTCCGGAGTTATATAGCTTAAAAGTGAAGGTTTTGTTCCAATATCAATTTAAAATGAAAGATTGAAGTGCAAGAAGGAGTTAGTTTCTACGTGGATACTACGACAATGTTAAGTTATCATAGCTCGATATAAGGGGTCTATTGCAATTTATACTCCTACTACTACAAAAAATCTCTTTTTTACCGGCCTATCACTGTCAGTTCGGCTAGAACCAGTAGTGATAACACTTTCATTGCTGGTTCATAAGCTAAACCGGTACAAATGCTCGACCGAAAAAGAACCGGCAGTGATAGTAACTTATCACTACCGGTTCTAAAAAACCGACAATGATACTATCACTACCGATTCTTCTTACGAACCGACAGTGATAATTTATTATCACTATCGGTTCTCAACAAAACCGGCAATGGTAATGAAGGAAGTATCACTGCCGGTTCGGAATCCGAACAGGTAGTGAGAATATTTTTGAAAAATCATAATTTTTACATACGGAGTCGGATGGAGACAAAATTTATATAAAAATTATAGTTCTCGATGAGATTTACAACTTTGTAGTTGATAACTTTTTTATTTAAAGTCATTTAGATGTCCAAATAATCATGGAAACTTTTGGATACGAAGGGATAAAAGGAAAATATATGTTATAATCTCTACTATATAAAGTGAGAGTTTCTTCCCACGTCACTTCATCAAAATTACCAACCTTTGCCACTGCTATTTAATTACCCACCTTTGCCACTGCTCTTTAATTACCCACCTTTGCCACTATTAATGCTCTTTACAAATAAACTTTTTATCACAAATTAGGTTTTCGTTGCAACGCACGGGCACATGACTAGTAGTTAAGAAGTGTGTGTTATGTGAGATGATAAGGGGAGTTTATGCGAAGCAGCAGGTCGTTCGAATCCTAGCAACTACAGGCGCGCGTATTTCGTGTGAAAATCGCGTAACTTGTGACTTGCGACCGTGCGTAGTACCAAATACAGGTTGGTCCAGGTGCAAATAAATTTATTTTTTGATTTTACCGAGTGATTTTTGGATTTACACTATCACTTTGCCGGTTCACATACAAACCAAAGATGATACAAACTATCTTCGACCAATCATTGCGGTTCCAATATCCGCAAAGATGATGCCGATTTAGGCTGGCGATCTTTGTGTTGTTTTGTAGTAGTGTCCATTGACAAGACAAGAATTCATTTCATCTTGACAGTTTTGTAGGAGTAGTTTCAGACATATCATGGAATTTAATTATTTTTGAAGTCGGTAGTTTGACGTACATGATGGCCACATGTGTAAGTTGCTCTTTCAATAAGCATTATTTGCCGAATTTTGTATTCTAGGTGGATCATATAAAATATACATGATATTGAGTACTTCGCTATCAATTAAGTGCCACACGTGATATTTTGGCTCATGAGAAGTATTTAGATAATACTGTTCTAGTCATTCTTATCCAAGTTAGTCTATTGGACTATCGAAGCACGAGGTGTTTATAGTGATTTATTTTGAGCAGACAGTTACGTTATATTTTGGCTATAAAAGAAATTCATCTTAAGATAGAGATTATTGAAGTTGAGGATGAAACGAATTCGTTTCCTGCTCGCGAGTGGATCGAGCGGCGGCGAAAGTAATCTTACAAGTTGTGAACTTGACGAGATCATCTATCAGATGAGATCGAATTGCACCAAAATGTGTACCAAAAGCGTACCAAAATGTGGTACATGGACGTTATTTATGCTCTAAGACAGACGCATATTGTACCGTGTTCAACTAAATATTTCGGGGCAATCTATAAGGTACAGATTTGTGTACCACGTACGGACATATAATATTACATGCGTGTACGTTCTTCAAAATTTTGAAATCGATATTTTTCATTCGCCAAGGCCAATAGGCAATAGATACTATATAGGTCTTATTTACTCAAGTAGTGATCAATTACCATCCATTTTCACTTGCAAGATCTCGTCCACGTAGTCAGCACTCAGTAGTATTGCATAGGCCACTTTAGTTACTAATTACAATGAGGGGGCAAAAGGACAAGCGCTATCTGTGAAATTTCGACATAAAACATCACTGCAAATGACTTACGCATGCATTATAGCCATGTTGCGTGCTCGAAAAAAAAAACATTTTCAAAAAGCGCAACTAGAGTTTAGATTTATTCTTACTTGCGCAAGCATCTATGTTTTATTTTTCTGTTTATTCGCTCTCAATTTATATTTCAGTGTAAGACGAGTTGAAACACCCCAAAATTTCAAAAATAAAATTAATTTGGCTTTTGATTTATCTGGAATTTATTTGGATTTTTTCCCGAATTTATTTCGAATTTATTCGAAATAATTTAAAAACTTTCCTTTTCTGGAAAATCAAGCCCTTCCGCCTTCCTTTTAAGGCGATCCCGTTTTCCCCTCGCGGCGCCTTTTCCGCTTCCGCCTTCCCACGCCCTGGCCCAAAATCTCGACGCCCGTTTCCTCACGCATTCGCCTCGGCCCGACCACCATCGCCCCCTCGTTCTTCTTCTTGCTTCGCCCTCCGCCTAATCCTAATCCTGGCTTAGCCCAATAGTTGGAGCCTCTTGCCTCTCTGCGCACGCAAGACCATCACGTCGAGCCGTCCCGACATCTCTGTTCCATCCCATCGCTGCGGCGCCATTGCAACCCATCTCTCCTCCGCCAGACGCTCGATCGCCACGCCGCCTTCATGCCCAACCGGTGGAGCTCATGATCCATCATTGCGCCACACAAAGTCGCATCCCTACCACCTTCACCCCTTCCCTCCGTTGAGTCTTTTCGCTACTCGAGTATTTCCCCACCGCGCACTCTCTCTCCCCTCCCTCTGCTCTTGCTCCCTCCCTCGCGCGCACGCTATTTAAACCCCGAAGCACCGCCATTTCCACACCACTGAGTTCCCCGCGTCGCACGCAACCGTTTTCCCCACTCCATTTCTTCCCTGGCCCTCCGCTCCGCCGCCACGCCACGCATCTTCTTCAACTCCGGTTGCCTTCCGTCGCCAAGCCTCTCTGTTCACTCCCTCCCCCATTTCTCCACTTCCCCGAGTTCACCTTAGGCCCCTCATGCTCCCTAGCCACTTCATTCCTCTCCCCGTGAGCTAGTTCGCGAATCACTTGCTTTTCCGCCTCAAACCTTGAGCTCACCGTCACCTCGCGCCTCTCATCGACGGCCCGTCCCCACCAGTACCGCTCTCGCTCTCTCTGCTAGCTCAGGGCTCACAAGACCTTCGCCGAGCCGGCCTTGACAAAGCCGGGCCCACTTTGTCGACCTTCCTTCCACGCACGCCTGGCCGTCCATTGGTAGTGGCCGCCGCGCAAGGCCTTTGTCTTTGGCCAAAATCGCAAACTCTTGTGTGACCAGCGGAGGAATCCATTTCCCTTTTCTTTCCGTTTTGATTTTCATTTTCGGATTTAAATCGATTTAAAATCCGAAAATTCATTTTAAAATCGTAAAATTCCCAAAAATCCCCAAAAATCCAAAAATGCCAAAAATACCTTTTCTTGACCGTCTCGAGCCGCTGAGTCCCAAAATACTCTCCGTTTCGCCAAACCAAGTCCAGAAAATTCCCAAAATACTCCTGAACCCTAATTCGACCATTTCTCTCTCGATTTTCCTTTCCATTGCTTTTTTTTTGTTTTGATTTATTCGTTTATTTATTGTTGGCATTTTCTCGCTAGATCCGACGTCGGCCTTAGCAGCTTAGCACGAATCTCGGGCAGGAGCGAGACGAGGAGTCGTCGCGAGCACAAGAGTCGTTCGAGGCCAGATACGGCATCGACTCCTTCTCATTAGGCAAACCCCTAACCTCGCAAGGCAAGCCACACTCCTTGAACATGTTGAACCCAGTTCCACTACAGTATTTATGTATATTTCTTGTATTGCATTATTTTGCTATTTTGGAAAATTAGAAAATGTGGTAATTTCGAATGACATAAATTAGATAAATCCCAATGTTAACCCTGTTGTTATGCCTTAATTCCTTTTTAACCCTAAGATATAAAATAATGAACCCCTCGTAGATGTAGCAATTTATACATTTATTACTTTTAGACAAATGCTTAAAATTTCCGAGAGATGGCTTGGTTGATTTTAGGCTTTTATAAAATTGCTACGGTGTGGGGGACAGCATTGGGCGGACCACGGAAGGTGGATGCCGGCCCAATCCCCAACCGATGACGAAGCCAATGGATGTGATGTGGTGGTGGTACAGTTGGTACCAATGATTTGTGGTATGTCATTTGGCTAAGTCTTTGGCATTTAGGACCAAAGCCTCGAACAGCGTAAATAACCAGATCCCGCTCAACCACAAGTTGGGCGGCCAATCCATTGACTTGGTCCAACATAGCTCAAGACATTGTACTTCCCTTGGAATGCCTCTAGCGAGTCCCCATTCCTCGTGAAAGAATGGGAAAGCATCGTTGTTGGGGTGGAACGGAATGGTGCGCCCACCCGGTTCTCTAACAAGAGGGTGTCCATTGTAACTGTGGCGCCCATCCCGACCGCCCGTAGGATCTGGGTATGTGGGCACAACCACCTCTTGGGTAGGAGCTAAAGGGGGAAATTCAACGAAATGCTATGATTATCCCGTACGGCTACATGCATTAAAGTTGCATGTTTCATGCACATGGCATCAATGGTTGATGATATCTTGTGGGTAAAGCCGAGCACCTCTGCGAGTGATATCAATGGTATTGAATACGCCGTGCTTAGGTTAATGAAGCGGAGTTAATGTAGGGTGATACCGTGCTGCGCTACTGTAATTTTATAATTAAAACTTGTCGTGAAGGTGAACTTTGCAAGATAAACCCCCATGAATTATATTGCTATTTATGATTTGTGTTTCAAATGTAAAATAAAAGCAGATGTTTACAACTTGCATCCACAATATTTAAACACAGTGCCTACCTTTGATTATTCACGCACGTAATATTCAGAATTTCCGTGTGGTTTGTTGAGTACGGTTGTGTACTCACCCTTGCTCCCAATCCCCTCTTTAGATTTCAATTGAAGTGGCGAGTTCGTAAGACCGTAGATGACGATGTTATCTCGGTTTTGGAGGCCTTGATCTATCTGCTCAAGCGTTTCTGTGGGTGTTCTATAATGTATTCGGTGCTAACCGCACCTTTTGTAAAACCTTGGCCGTTAGTCCCTTATTTCATCTATAAAATGTTCGCACTCGCTCTTTTATCAGGCAATGTACTCTTGGTTACCTGCAGCTAAATTCCTGGGTAGCTGCAAAGGTAATTATACGCACCCCCCTAAAAAGGGCGGTCCGTTACACGAGTGAAATCGTTAAATTGGTACGATGCAAGAAGACCATTTAAATTTCTTTTCTGAAATCAATTGCAACATATCCAAAGGCTATGTCAATCTAGCATACGTTATTTGCTACTCATTAGTCTAGCACGACAGAGTTGTGCTGCCACACCATGTCTGTAACTTTGGAAGCGAATTTTACCTTAGATATTCATATTCTATTCGTCTTGCACCTTTACATGCACAAGCAATTTAGCTGAAGTCGCGGAGCTTTCGTATCAATTTTCAAACTTCTTGTTTCGAGGGATTCAGATGATCTAGGTCGAACAAATTATGCATGTACGACGAAGCGGCACAACATCTGGCTTCAGTTCCTTGTTGCAAATGTGCACAAGGATTGTAACTCTCTGATGATCGATAGCTTTCTTCCGTTGTATCAAAAATTGTAACCCCATTTGCCATGATCAATAATGAATAACTCTCGACTTGCTCTCTAGAAGAAAACTATCTCGTGATCAAATAACGAAAGCCCGTGTCTTCCTCTGAAACAGAAATGAAATGCAATTGCTAGAACCTAAAACGATAAGGAGGCCTTGGCTCAAAATTTTATTCGCAAAATGCAGTGGGTTTCCTAACCATTTCGAAATTGGAAGGAGAATAAACAGAAACCAGATTGGTTTAGTTTGACTATGTATCTCTACTCCTTTACAAGAAGGATAAGAACATAGTGCAAACTAAATCTAACGATAACAGATTAGCTACTGAATAATATTATTTTATCTATAGCAAAACACAAACATTCGACTAATACGTATGAAACGCACGCTTAGCTAAAGTTCTAAGGAGTGGACCGTATGTGTACATCGACATATTCACGAGGACCTGAGTGAAAACTAGTCGTCTCAAGTATTCTCAACTTGTCAATGACTCGACCCAAGCGAACGCCCGTGAGTCCTTCCCCACCACCGCCATCGTGAGACCTTTTCCTATTTAATATTTTTTTAAATCTCTTTTTTCCGGAAATAACCAACGGAAAAATAATTACGAAACTGGCCTCCCGTCGTCCGGATATAGGGCGATCGCCTCATATTCAGACGATAGGAGGCTAGAATTAACAGCTAAATGCTAGAAATAACGCTTCTAACGGACAAATTTGAAATGCGTTACTGGTCGCTCGAGGTAGGGCGATCGCTCTTTACTGGGGCAATAGGAGGGCCCATGACTTTTTTATTATATTTGTTTTAAATCTTTTTTCTAAATAATCAACAACAAAAATAACGAAAATGACCTACTATAAAAATGCCAAGAACTAGGCCGTTCAATGCCGTCAGGGGGCACACTGCCCGAGGTAAATATCGTCCTAATATGGGACGATCGCCCCACATCCAGGCGATATCTACTCTTTATAACTTTTGTTCTCGCTCGCGGTCTCGCAAAGCCAGCAGCGAAAGAGGAAGAAAGAAAAGAAGAGAGAAGAGAAGGAGAGAGAAAAAATAAAAAGAAGTAGAGAATCAATCCAAATTAACGAGGCGTGCAAGTGGAAAGGGAAAGGAGAAAGCAAAGAAAAAGGGAAGTGCCTGGCCGCGCAATTCAGCGTACCAGAATCTCTTCCTACTTCGTGAGGCTGTACCACTGATGTGTATGTGCGGAGATCTTTGCAGGTTTGTCCGCTCTTGGGAAATTCCAACTTAGAAGAGGAGGTATTGGAAGTGCCGCAACTACGCCTTCAACCCGCCGAAGAAGAATCTGAAGAATCGCCAGATGGTAATAATCATACATGTTTCGTAATATTTATACATGAAATTTTGCTAATTTATGTTTCATACAATCGCCTCCGTCACTGTGTGAATTTGAGCAGTGGTTTGATATGGAGATCAACCCTGAAGACCAAACGCTCCTTAATCAAGCCAATCGGGATGAGGAGTTCAGGCGGCATTTTCAAGAGCAACGTGACGCCGCACGCGAGGAGGCACGTCGAAAAGAAGTGGAGGAGAAGGAGGCCGAGAGAGAAAGGAAATGAGAGAGGGCACGTCGTGCTAAAGAAGTCCCACCGGAGGCATGAGCGAAAGGGAAGTGGCCACGATCCACTCAGTAGACATCTAGTTGTAACCATTATTTTTCTTATTCGTGATGCTCCTCTCAGTTTTAAGTCATAATAAACAGTGTGGCCTATCTCGGCACGAAGTTGCCTCGACACGAAGTTGCGAAAATCGAAAAAGACACGCGGGCATGAAACCCCAAAAGTGTGGCCACTTAGGGGTTTTCGTAGCCTCGTGGGGCCCACTGGATATGGCCCAGAAAATTCGGGAAAAATCACGAGCGACCTACGCAATGCGGGCTACCACTTATCTATGGGCGAGCTGATTAGACGTTGCCTCGGCACGAAGTTGCAAAAATCGGAAAAGGCACACGCGGCCACGAAACCCCAAAAGTGTGGTCACTTAAGAGGTTTTCGTAGCCTCGTAGGGCCCACCAGATACGGCCCAAACAATACGGAAAAAAAATCACGAGCGATCTACGCAACGCGGGCTACTACTTATCTATGGCCGAGCACGTCAGACGTTGCCCCGGCACGAAGTTGCAAAAATCAAAAAAGGCACACATGTTACTAATTGAGACGTATAAACTAAAAAAATGCTAGCACTGAGTTTAAACAGTTATACAACATGGTGCTAATGATAAAGGTATTACAAAAGTACAGCTGTACAATAAGCCAAGTCACGATCACGCTTCCTAAGTTGGTCCATGGGGTACGTTAGTGCGACGGAGGACGGATGGCCCTCCTAGGCCGGCATTGCGGCGCAGGGGTAGTATAGTCTATCGGCGACTCGGGTGAGTCCTAATGCGGTGCACCCGAGAGCTGAGAGGGGCCAAGGCACTCGGTGGACGGGTACTGCGTCACATCAAACGGTGCCTCCTCCCGGTCGTCGTAGTTCGCGTCGCTGAAACCACCCGTGGTCCTAGTGGGCGTGAGGCGAAGATCGCACGCCGTGACCCCTTGTCCCCATCTTTGTTGTGCGGGAGGCCGAGAGCTCATGTGGCCGACGTCGGATCGTGGGAACCGACACATCTGGAGGTGTGGGCACAGCTCCACAAGGAACCACCAGGGGAGTGCGAGTCTTGGCCCACAGGACCTTGTGGCTGTCCGACGACGTCTCCGCCCCACCGTGGTGGCCAGGCGACACAACCGCCTCGCCTTGTCGCGGACCCGCTCCCAAGCTGCCTCAGCCTCAACGGTGGTCATCTGAATGCCCGCTCAGAGGCGCGCCAATATGGACGTAGCCTCCACGTCCACCTCCCCTGCGAGCTATACCTGCAGGTAATGCCGGATTGATGTGAGGTAATTTACATGAAAAAGAGGTACCTATAGAGATTCGATGGTGACACTTACTGCGTAGTTGTCCCTTTTAGACATCTGTGAAGGGTACGTGTCCGACACTGATGCCTGAGCTGCGACATACGGTACTGGTGTGTACCCCACCCTAAGCCTAGTCCGCGGCGCGAACCACTCCATATACTTTTCGTACATGTCTCGGTGACCCTGTCTACAAGCGCGTCGTCCCACTACAGTGCCCATGTCATCATGCGATGCGCGAACAGAGTGCCCGTTGTAGCCCCCACCCGAGTCATCCTGCAATACAAAAAAGGAATTTACATACATCCATTCCACGGGAACGCTAAGCAGTGTGCTCAAGAGACGTACCTGTGAGCGCCACGTGAGACAACATGATGAGGCGGCAAGGGAAATGACTGGAACAGGCCAAACTGCCGCAGCACTCGATGCGACGAGTACTCCTCCATGCACAGGTCGAAGACGAGGACCTTACGGGTGAGCCAGAACTACTTGTCCCACGTGCAAAGCGCGGAGATCCTGAAAGGTGCTCGGACGTGGACGTCGTATGCGCTGTACGGCATCCATCGCACGTCCTCGTCGTGGAGCCTGTCGAACTCCCGAACGAACTCGGGGTAGGACCTCCTAACCTGTCGGTGGGCGTACAACCGCTGCGCGGAAATAAAAAGTAGTGCATGTTATGAAAGTGTGAAAGTGGGGAATAAGATACAAGGGGGCATACCTATCGCCGAACCCAGTAGAGGCCCATGGTGGGTTAGTTCATCAGGTCCTCGTTGCATAGGTCCTATGAGTACGACACGGTGTCAACAAGAGGCCTACTGACAGAGAAGCACTCCCAGGACCACAACTGCAGTAGTAGGACGCAACCCGTCATCGTCCCGTCCAATTCTGCCCGAGAGAGCGTCGCACAGATCTCTGTACATCCCGCAAGCACAGTAGAGGCCCACGACCATTGCACTATCTGTTTACAACGAGAAAGTTAAACATGTCCTGTTATAAGAGATTTTAACGGAATGTGTTACCTCATCCGCCGGGGTGTCGGCGATCGACTAGGCGTGTACTCGATCAGGTGCCGGTCCACTATGTTCCCGTGCGAGGATAGGAACATCACCCAACCGAACAGCAAGAACAGGTATGCCTCTAGGTGGCATGCCACGTCCTCGTCCTCGGCGTATGGGTGGATAAGCTCAACCTGCAGCATTTGGTATAATATTCTCGGCAACTTAGCGCGTGTCTATTAAATTGCAATGAAGGAGGTACTAACCGTGAACTGAAGCAGCCACGCCTTCCTTGGTCCGTGCCGCTCACCTAGCTTTAGGGGCATGTACAGGCCGGCCTAGGCCTAGGGGTGTCGCTGCACCTCGGCGAACCGCGCAGACAACTCCGCATGCCACGTGATGGAGACGTTGTGCGGCACAACTGCAGGACCCGCACAGGAGAGTCTTAGGAGGTAAGACACGTCCTGCAGCGTTGAAGCCATCTCTCCGCAGGACAGGTGGAATGTGTGCGTCTCCGGTCTCCACCGATCGACGAGTACGGTCAGCAGGGACCAGTCATACCCGAACCATGGGACGTGCCTACCCTCCACTGGGGTAGTGGTCTGCTCCACCATCCTATAGAGCGAAAGTAAGCTAGCCGCTCGTAACCTGCATGTAGTGTGTAGCGTCATTAAAATTCCATTCACAGGTAAGCACATATACATAAAAGAGTAGCAAAAGTTGGCAGCTTACTGTGGAATTCAGCGTAGGTCAATGTGAACCAACTTGTTCGGCACCGAGACCATGATGTTCCATTATCGGTTGAACGAATGGAGAACCTAGACTGAAGGGTCGAATCCACGGTCTGGTTTAGCAGTTCAGGGCAAGCATCAGCATCACACCCAATTCCCAAAATTTCGGTGTGAGATTTCCAAAAAAATCCTGTAGCATTTTGAAAATTTTGACGTTTTTTTCATTTACCCGGGATGTTGAATCTCGTTCACAGCCAAAATCCGAGATTCACAGAGATCTCGCAAAATTTCATTGAATTTTTTTCCAAGTCCTTGCCCCAACCTAACTCGACACTTGCCGCCCCGTTGTTTTCATCCATCACCCTCCTCTAAGAGCATCTCCAACAGTTCCTAATATTTAGACTCCCAATATTCTGAGATTGGGACCTTCCCAAAAAATTTTGGGTCTACAAAATACCTTGGTCTCCAACAGTTCCTATATTTTCTCCCAAAACACCTTTGAATTGGTCGGTGGGCCATCCGGGCGTGAAATAATGTTGATTGGGAGCTTGACAGAGCGCATACAAAAACGAGTCGAGTCTTGTTTTTGGGCATGCCAAAATTTGAGGAGTTAGAAAGAGGAACTGTTGAGATCTTTTTTTGCAATCAAGCTCAAAATTAGATTTTAGGAATGGATTTTAGGCACTGTTGGAGATGCTCTAAGAAGCTGCTTCCCCCACCCCCACCTAAATCTTTAAGTATGTTCAAGACAAACATGTGGAAAGGTGCTAAAACGGAGGCCTGACCCATATATTAGTGGAGCTATGCAGCCCAACTAAAATAGGGCCCAAGGCCCAAGTAGGGCCGCGCCCACGGACCGTGGCCCAACAGAAGCCATATCCCAAGGCTACCCCTAGCCACTCGCCTCCTCACGCACGCCCCAGCAGCCACTCGTCACGCCGCCCCCGCCTGTCGGCCACTGCCATCACCGTGTCTAGAGCCTAGAGGCTGGAGCCCTGGTAGGCTAGTAGCCGCAGCACCTGGTGGCTGGAGTGCTGGTAGCCGCCGCTCCCGCTCGCCACCGCCGCGAGGAGGGTTGCCCGGATCGAGCCGTGGCCAGCAGCTGCTGTGGAGAATAGCTGCCGCCGCAAGCTGAGGCCTCCTCCCTCCCGGTCCTCCCGTTGCTCGAGCTGAGGTGAGTCAGGCGATCATCTCCTACTTCTCCTCCGTCATCTACGACGGATCTACCGCGCTGTGTTTGTTCCTCTCAACAAGCTTTCCCTTTTACCCTGAATGCGTGGCTTACTCCTAAGTAGCACGATAGATCTCTGTGTTGGCCTAGCTGCGTATGGTTTGTGGGTCGGTGGAGCGATTTAGCAACTAATCACATCCTCCATGTTGCCTTGTTGACTTATTCGATTGTTTTAGCCCTAACAGAGCAAATCCGACTAGTTCATCGGCCGCACTGAAGTAAAAAATCAAACTTTCCTTTTGATCCGAGGGTTGGATATATAGGGTTCTTTCTTGCATTTGTTTGAGGGTTGGATAGGTTATAGTTGTTCAAAAATTCTGACAGTGCTACATCTCGATAAAAGCCTAATCATCAATACATAGATTAGCTTTAGTAATAAAAAAGGTTTAGAATTTTTAAAAATTTTACGAAAGGGAGCTAAGAAAATGCTTAAGATCTTATAAAAAATTTAAATCATGATCACGCTCTAATGAATTTATAAAATTCTTACAAAGCACTGTACCATTTACGTTCTTTCTCGTTTTGATTTCTGAAATATAACAAATGAAGTTCAATGTTTACATAGATTTGATTGAGCAAACAAAAAAAAGTTAAAATTTTTTAAAAATTTTATAGAATGGTACTGAGGCAATTCTTAAGCTCTCATAAAATTATGGATTATGATCACTCTAGAGCAATTTTGTAAAATTCTGATAAGGTTACTGTCCCAATCATGTTCATTCTGTTTTTTATATTTTAACAATAACAAATGAAGTTCAAATATTTTGAAATTTTTATATATGATCCTACACTACTAAAAATAGTACCATAAATTTTTGAGATCATTATCATTCTTGTACAATATTATAAAATTTTGACAGTGTTTCTATCGAAATTTTAAAATGTCTCAAAAATTCAGTTTTTCAACAAATTTTCAGAGAAGATGACTTTCTTAAGGGTTATTTAGACCAAATCCGCCTATAAAACAGCAAAATCCGGTTTTGTTTCCTGAAATTTTGGCCTGTTTACGCGAAATTTCATTGAAAAAATGAAAATATTGTAGTAACTTCAAATTTTTTTAAAAAATTTTATCCAGCCGTAAATTTGGATCTCATGTGGGGCCCGAAATCCGACATTTTAGCAAAATTTCATCGGATTTCATTGAAATTTGAATCTTTGTTTCAGTCTGCAGCGGAGTGTCGTACGGCTGCAACCTATGAAAGTCGAGACAGTCAACTAAAGATGCCCGTAAGCCGTAAAGCGACAAAATGTATGTATAGAACAAAGTTTAGTAGTACAGCTTTGATGCTGTTCATAGCTCAATTGTGACTTAGCTGCAGGAATTAGATATTTCCCGCAACACGAAGGAATCGGAGCGAGCTCGCGGTGTGAGGGCCAAAAGGTGGTTCTTTTCCCAAATAAGACCAAAATCTTGAGCGTACTAACCCAATTACTATGTTCTTTACAGAGAAAAAAAAGAATGGAGGCTCATATGGCGTACTAACCCCTTGATGTGATCTTTTTTATGGAGACGTAATGTTTTTATTTTCTAAAAAGTAAATCTAGTAAACCTGACAATATAGGCCCCACCACTTGTCGGTCAAATTTTTTAGCACCATCTTGGCACATAGACGCGGCTCATGCGCTTCAACCTATACACGTTGTTCGCGATGCTCGCACGGATGATGCGCGAGGCCCACCGGTGCATGGCTCTTCCCGCCCCTCCCATTGTATTGTTACCAACAGAAGCGGAATCCCCATCCCCTGCGCTCCCCTTATCTCCAAGCCACCACGCAAACCCTAGCCTGTGACCCTTGGCGGCGCCGCCACAATCCTTCGCCACCGTAGCAGCCCTCAAGGGCGCGTTTTGACGCGGTCTGGTGAGGTTCTAGCCGCTCCGAGCGAGCCGTCGCCAATGCGTTTGAAATGCTCGCCGGAGGCGCGGGAGACGCCCAAGCGCTGGCCATCCTCCTGTATTTTCCACGACAGCGAGGGCGTGATGGTCTCCAGCATCCATAGCCATCCGCCTTTGGGGTGGTATGACGAGTCGGTGAGTTGATGTGTACCGACAAGAGGCCCATGGTCTTTGCCGTCGCTACCATGCGCCGGTGGCGGTCACTACAGCCTCCTGGTTGCATACATCTCGTAAATCCACCGAAGGATGGTCTAGCTATATCTATAGTCATGGCGGACCTGATAGTACCAGCGGGTGACCTAGATCTGCTAAGTCGAGCACCGAGGTCTCCATCACCACAACCATGGGTAGTGGCTGATACATGTCTCCGGCGATGAAATTCTCCAAGGTAATTTTGAGTTATATGTTTGTTTATAGTTGTACGGACGGAGGGGTTGATGAGTTGACTGAGAAGGCTGGATGTGGCAGCCTCGTCTGTTCGTCCCTCTTGTCTGCTCATCCCCGCTGAGGTGATTTGTTGGTGATGTGGCTATCTTGTTGAAGTCCTCGTCGCATGTCTTGATCCATTCAATTTAGTACTGCGACGTCGACCTAGGCCGGACGTAAGCCAGAGTTCAGAAGGGAATTGTGCAGCCACCGATTTACTACCCGATGCCTTACACGTGTTGCTGACCTTGTACTGCAATAGTTCGGATCAAGTCGTGTGGCATAGCTTGAGGCACTTAATCGGTCAGAATATTGGGAAAAGTATGATGAAATCCAGAGGAGAGCAATGTTTTGTTCGGAGTCATCTCGCCTCCACATACCATGCCGTTGGATGAAGTAATTCCCCAGGGTTGTCGCACTCCATAGGGTGGAGATGTTGCAGGCCACGGTGCATAACTGGTGCCCCTAGGTCGACATTTACCTACTGTCATTTCTTCCCTGCTTGCAATCGACGGTGCTGGGAACCGAGGAATTGGCTGTTGGCCTCTGGGTTGTTGATGCAATGGAGGTATGTGTTGTGTTAATTTTCTCCATCCTGCATCTTATACATTTTTTTTGCTTCGTGCAGTTATGTGTTGGTCGAGAAGATGTATTCTCCCTTCGATCCGGTCATGTCCATACATCCACGTTATCATTTATGACAGGAGGTGTGGTCATTGGTGAAGACCCATTTGGAATTGTTTGAAATTAAGTCCTATGTGTTAGGGTCATAATTTCTCTAGGTGCGTGCCATACTGTTTGTCTAATTAGGCTGCAGCCTCTACTTATTCGACTTCTCTTTATCACAACTTCATGCATAAATTCTTTTTACGACAAAGCCATACTTAAATGTTGTCACAAATCCATACCTAGTAGAGGTGATGTATGTGTGTGACATGAGGAGGTGCTAGCCATGGCCATTGTTGTGGAGAGGAGGGTGAGGAAACTATAAAATCATGCTTTTACAAATCATAAGCTCTAGGTCAGTATTTTGTAAGGTACTGGTTAATTTGTATACATAAGATCATCACTGAAATGATCACATATAGTATCACCACCGAAATGGTCACATATAGTGAATGTATATTAAGGTTTCTACAAATTATTATAAAAAGAATTGTTCTTGAAATCAAAGATGATTTGAGACATGCGCGCTGTGTTGTTGAAGCTATCCCGCTTTATTAATCAACTTCCATGCCATCATCATCTTCAACCTGTCAACTAGATAATGGTATAAGGTTAGGTTAAATATTAGCACTAAATACTGACAGATGACTTCACACACGAGTAACATTAAATACTAGTATTAAACAAGATGACAGATGACTACAAAATAATACTAGCATTAACACGAGTGACAGCTTACCGAAAGATTATTCTATTTTTGAAGTTCTGATTGAGAGAATGAAGAATTCCAATGAACTTCCAGTCTTTAATTTTTAAACTTCTTGATTCAATAGTCAATTTCATAAGATGGTACACATAATGACTTAATATTAATTTGGTGATACTCGATCAATCAATGAATTGATTCTAAACAACAGAAAAAAAATATTGCAATTTTACTTACTGAGTAAGTGGTAATGATGCTTTGGGGAAATGTACTTTATAAATAACAGTTTTTGCACTATGTTGTTATTGGTGTTATGGTGGGACAGAATTGACAAGTTCTAAGCAAAGTGAGATAGGTTTGTTTTGTTAGGTCCTAGATTCTTTAATAATATAGGTGCACTCTCTGAGTGATGTTTGTCTTCACTTTTGCTAGGTCGTTACTTACTTCGGGTAGACCTTTTAAGTTATTAGTTGCATCTTATGACAAGGTTACATATACCCCATATAAGTTTGTAGATGAGTTTCACAACCTGTGTACATTATTCATTTGTTACCTCCTATTGTCCTGATAAGAGCTAGCCTGAAAATCTCCTCGGCTAAGTTAGAGAGTTGGACCTATAGGAAGCCTGCTCATATTAGCTAATTGGTTGAAAGTCTATTAAAGTAATGGTTAAATAGAGGTAATTAGGCCCAAATAGTAAAAAATAATTTAATTTATTTAATCAACTCATATATAAAATTTGAGGACATTACATTTCATGCCTATTTTACATATTACCCTTTCTTCGATTCTACCAGTATTGGGGATGGAATATATTCTGAGACATTACATTTAATGCCTATTTTACATATTACCCTTTCTTCGATTCTACCAGTATTGGGGGTGAAATATATTCTGAGAGTATTCTGCATTTTAGATATATGAGATTACTATGATTGCTTAAAAACTTTGGTTTGCTTTTGGGGATTTTGCATTTCTTATACCACTCACAATTGTATTCGACAATAATTTCCTTGCTGATTTGTGCTCTTCCTTTTCTAGATATTGCAATGCAGATTATGTTATGTGTTTCACTACCAAATGGCAGTTATGATAGAATTTGATAACCATTTTCGGATTTGAAAATGTATTAAGCAAAATGAATTTCATGAATTAGTTAGAAATATTTTTTTGCATCTGTCAAAAACGATAAAGATTGTGTTGATGATTTTTAAATAATAATGTACGCTTTAGTTTGTTTACCTTTTTCTCTGAACTATGTAATACTCAAAAGATGTACTTCAAACTTTCAGTGCTCACTGCACACTGCAGAAACAGAGAGTTATAAAACATGAGGAAAAACTCAAGATCATGTATTAAATATTGCAGATATACACTTGAGCGATTCTACTACTGTAATGTCAATTTCGATCATTTTTGTAATTTATCCCTCAAGGATTTTATACAAATTGAATTGATCAATTTTATTTAAACAAAATCTCGATAGATGCAGAAGAATAGTGTTATTGTTCTTGATGTTCTAATGCAGAAGAATAGTGTTATTGTTCTGATAGGTGAGTAATTGTTTCTGTCCCTCCTCCCTCACTCTTTCCCTCTATTAAATTCAATTTCATCAACTTGGATTCCTTGAACTTGTATTGTTTATTTCTTTCTGCCTATTCTCTACTAATAGGCCCGTTTATGGTTGGCATGCTGCTAATTTTGATATTGCTGTAAACAACTCTACCAGCTTATTTCACAAGACTTGAATGAATAAAATTATATCAATGTTAGACTAGGCAAAAACTTTGGTCATAATCTAAATTTTTAACTCTCATGCAGTTATAGCCTTGACAAGCGCAGAAGCTAAAAGAGAGGCAATTAAAGCCCAGAACAAGTACAATAGTTTTTATATTTATATTTATTATTTCTTTGTCCTTTATGCTTAACTGCATATACTTGCCTGAAGTTCATCAAACAAATTTTACTGTGAAAATTGATTAAGTGAAAGAATTCACTAATCACATTTCAATTGCAAACAATATTCATACGAGTTAAACATATTTTTTTACTATGTATTTTCTCCTTCTGATAACAATTTAAGCAGGTAACAAACTATTAAACACATAGCACTTCATGCATGTGGCACAAGAACGCAGCAATTTATCCAAAATTTTTTAGCTAAGAATGAGGACAACTTTCTTACCTTCAAACACAAAGCTCAATTTTTAACTTCGTTACACAGCTTGTGCTTACGACAGCTATGTTAATTTTATCACTCTTCAACAACTATGTTCCTTTATAATAATACAGCTTTTCGTTAGCATAAATATTTATTAACTCCTTTTGAATTTCAGCTATACTAGACATCTGTTCACAAGACAAAATATTATTTTCCTCCTCTTCCAGATTACTCATTTCATTCTATATATTTTGTTTTGTTTTCATGTTTTTCCCATCACATTAATACCCCAGCCTACAAATTATTTCTTGATTTTATGCTATTAGCTTCCCAGTTCTTTGCTTCAATCCAAAGATTTAATAGATCAATGCAACATTTTCATGTAGGTTAACTACTGTAATGTCTGTACCTTTTGCTTAGGTCATTTCTTTTTGTTGTTATGCCTTGCTGTCACCTGTTGGAATATTTTCATTTTATTTGTTCCAGTTACTTAATATCTCCTCTTATGTTTCTTGGACTTCTCAACTGAGCTGATTGACACTAATACTTATTATGTAAAATTATTGCATGTTTATCTGTATGCAAAACAACCTCCAGCTGTCCATTCAGTTTTTTCTCGTGTCAAAGTTTTCTATGTCCACAGAAAACTTTGTGGACACAGAAAACTTTGGCATGAGAAAAAATTAAATTTGCAATAGATCTAAGGTCATAGCCTCCATGGGAAATCACTATCCTTCCTTGAGCAAAACCTGACAGCTGGAGAAGGTTGTTTTGCATACAGATAAACATGCAATGACTTTACATGATAAGCATTAGTGTCGATCAGCTCAGTTGTCATGTCTCCCAAGAAAACTTTGGCACAAAAAAAACTGAAACTGCAATAGATCCAAGGTCATAGCCTCCTTCAAGGGAAATCACTATCCTTCCTTGAGCAAAACCTGAACAGCTGGAGAAGGTTGTTTGGCATACAGATAAACATGCAATGACTTTACATGATAAGCATTGGTGTCAATCAGCTCAGTTGAGAAGTCTAAGAAATATAAGAGGAGATATTAAGTAACTGGAAGAAATAAAATGAAAATATTCTAACAGGTGACAGCAGAGCATAACAAAAAAATGACCTGAGCAAAAGGTACAAACATTATAACAGTTAACCTACATGAAAATGCTGTGTTGATCTAGTAAATGTTTGGATTAAAGCATAAAATCAAGAAACAATTTGAAGGTTGGTGTATTAATCTGATGGGAAAAACATGAAAACAAAACAAAACATATAGAATGAACTGAGTAATCTGGAAGAGGAGGAAAATAATATTGACTTATGAACAGATGTCTAGTATAGCTGAAATTCAAAAGGAGTTAATAAATATTTATGCTGACAAAAAGCTGTATTATTATAAAAGATGTAGTAAAACCTAGTTATTTAAGAGTGATAAAAACAACATAACTGTCGTAAGCACAAGCTGTCCAACGAAGTTAAAAATTGAGCTTTGTGTTTGAAGGTAAGAAAGTTGTCCTCTCATTCTTAGCTAAAAAAATTTGAATAAATTGTTGTGTTCTTGTGCCACATACATGAAGTGCTATATGTTTAATAGTTTGTTACTTGCTTAAATTGTTATCAGAAAGAGAAAATACATAATAAAAAATATGTCTAACTTGTACGAATATTGTTTGCAACTGAAAGTTGATTATTGAATTCTTCCACTTAATCAATTTTCACAGTAAAATTTGTTTAATGAACTTCAAGCAAGTATATGCAGTTTAGCATGAAGTACATAAATAATAAATATAAATATAAAAACTAGTGTACCTGTTCTGGGCTTTAATTGCCTCTCTTTCAACTTCTGAGCTGTCAAGGCTATAACTGTATGAGAGTTAAAAATTCATATTATGACCAAAGTTTTTGCCTAGTCTAACATTTGAATAATTTTATTCATTCAAGTCTTGTGAAATAAGCTAATAGAGTTGTTTACAGCAATATCAAAATTAGCAACATGCCAACCATAAACTGGCCTATTAGTAGAGAATAGGCAGAAGTTCAAAGATTCAAAGTTGATGAAATTGAAAATAACAGAGGAAAAGAGTGAGGAAGGAGGGAAAGAAACAATTAACCACCTATCAGAGCATCAAGAACAACAACACTGTTATTCTGCATCTACCGAGATTTTGTTAAAACAAAATTGATCACTTCAATTTTTAAAAAATCCTTGGGGGATAAATTACAAAAATGACCGAAATTAACATTACAGTAGCAGAATCGTTCAAGTGTATATTTGCTACATTTAATACGTGATCTTGAGTTATTCCTTATGTTTTATAACTCTCTGTTTCTATAGTGAGCACTGAAAGTTTGAACTACATCTTTTGAGTATTTCATAGTCCAGGAAAAAAAAGTAAACAAACTAAAGAGTACAGTATTGGTTAAAAATTATCAACACAATCTTTATCCATTTTGACAGATGTAAAAGGAATATTTCTAACTAATTCATGAAATTCATTCTATTTAATACATTTCTAAATCCGGAAATGGCTATTGAATTCTATCATAACTGCTAGTTGGCAGTGAAACGCATAATATAAAATGCATTGCAATATCTACAAAACCAAAAGCACAGATCAGCAATGAAAATATTGTCGAATACAATTGTGAGTGCCATAAGAAAAGTAAAATCCCAAAAGCAAACCAAATTTTTTAAGCAATTGTAGTAATCTCATATATCTACAATGCAGAATACTCTCAGAATATATTCCATCCCCTATACTGGTAGAATCAAAGAAAGGGTAATATATAAAATAGGCATTAAATGCAATGTCCCCAAATTTTATATACAATTTGATTAAATAAATTAAATTATTTTTTGCTATTTGGGCCTAATTACCTCTAGCTAATCATTACTTTAATAGACTTTCAACCAATTAGCTAATATAAGTAGGCTTATTATGGGCTCAACTCTCTAACTTAAATGAGGAGATTTTCATGCTAGCGCTTATTAGAACAATAGGAGGTAACAAATGCATCATGTTCATAGGTTGTAAAACTTATCTACAAACTTATATGTGGTACATGTAATCTTGTCATAAGAAGCAACCAATAACTCGAAAGGTCTACCTAAAGTAAATAAGGGCCTAGCAAAAGTGAAGACAAACATCACTCAAGGAGTGCACCTACATTATTAAACAATCTAGGACCTAGCAAAACAAACCTATCTCATTTTGGTTAGAACTTGACAATTCTGTCCCACCACAACATCAATAACAATATAATGCAAAAACTGTCAATTATAAAGTATAATTTCCCGAAGCATCATTACCACCAACTCATTAAGTAAAATTGCAGCATTTTTTCTTGTTGTTTAGAATCAATTCATTGATCGATCAAGTTGTACCAAATTAATATTAAGTCATTATGTGTACCATCTTATGAAATCGACTATTGAATCAAGAAGTTTAAAAATCAAAGGCTGAAAGTTCATTGGAATTTTTCATTCTCTGTCAGAACTTTAAAAATAGAATAATCTTTTGGTAAGTTGTCACTCATGTTAATGCCAATATTATTTTGTAGTCATCTATCATCTTATTTAATACTAGTATTTAATGTTACTCGTGTGTGAAGTCATCTGTCAGTATTTAGTGCCAATATTTAACCTAACCTTATACCACTATCTAGTTGACAGGTTGAAGATGATGATGGCATGGAAATTGATTAATAAAGCAGGATAGCTTCAACAACACAGCACGCATGTCTCAAATCATCTTTGATTTCAAGAACAATTCTTTTTATCATGATTTGTAGAAACCTTAATATACATTCACTATATGTGACCATTTCGATGATGATACTATATGTGATCAGTTCAGTGATGATCTTACGTATACAAATTAACCAGTACCTTACAAAATACTGACCTAGAGCTTATGATTTGTAAAAGCATAATTTTATAAATACAATTCTATAGTGATCCTACAGCCCACATTCTGTTAACCAAATAAGATGGTTTTGGTAATATGACATCATATCCTCTCATAGTTTCCTCACCCTCCTCTCCACAGCAATGGCCATGGCTAGCACCTCCTCATGTCACACACATACATCACCTCTACTATGTATGGATTTGTGACAGAACATTCAAGTATGGCTTTGTCGTAAAAAGGATTTAAGCATGGAGTTGTGATAAAGAGAAGTCGAATAAGTAGAGGCTGCAGCCTAATTAGACAAACAGCATGGCACGCACCTAGAGCAATGGCCATGACAAGGACTTCAACAAGATAGCCACATCACCAGCAAATGACCTCGGCGAGGATGAGCAGACGAGAGGGACGAACAGACGAGGCCGCCACATCCAGTCTTCTCAGTCAACTCATCAACCCCTCCGTTCGTACAACTATAACCATACATATAGCTCAAAATTACCTTGGAGAATTCCATCGTCGGAGACATGTATCAGCCACTAGCCATGGCTGTGGTAATGGAGACCTCGGTGTCTCGACTTATCTGATCTAGGTCACCCACTGGTACGATCAGGTCCCCCATGACCATACATATAGCTAGACCATCCTTCGGTGGATTTACGAGATGTATGCAGCCGGGAAGGGGTAGTGACCGCTACCGGCGCATGGTAGCGACGGCAAAGACCATGGGCCTCTCGTTAGTACACATCAAAACGTCAAAACCTCGCCAGACCGCTCGGATACGCAAGAACCTCGCCAGACCGCGTCAAAACGCACCACTGAGGGTTGCTACGATGGCGGAGGATTGCGGCGGCGCCACCAGCGGTCTCGGTCCAGGGTTTGCGTGGTGGCTTGGAGATAACGGGAGCTAGAGGGATGGGGATTCCACTTCTGTCAGTAACAATACAATTTCAAGGGCCGAGCAGTAGAGGATTTAGAGCCATATACGATGGGAGGGGCGGAAAGAGCCATGCACCGGTGGGCCTGGCGCACCATCCGTGCAAGCACTGCGAGCAGCGTGTATAGGCTAGAGCGCATGAGCCGCATCTATGTGCCAAGATGGTGCTAAAAAAATTGACCAACCAGTGGTGGGGCCCATGTTGTCAGGTTTACTAGATTTACTTTTTGGCAAAAAAAAACATTACGTCTCAATAAAAAAAGATCACATCAGGGGTGAGTACGCCAGGCCCACAAAAGATAAAATTGCATATGCAAATTAGGCACACAAAACTACAAAGCTAACTACTGAGGGAAATTGCAAAACAGGAATGTAACATACCACTAAGAATGTAACGTACCACTATCACGAAGACCACAACTATTTATCTTTGGCTAGCTCGTAAGACAGCTATGCACATCTAAGTGATTCATTATTCCTGCCATTCAGTCTGGCTCAAGTGACCACACAAACAAGGCAGCTGCGAATTAAAATCAACTACCAAAAAAGGGGTCAGATGACAAATTAAAGTTGAAGCATGCATAAGTCTCCGCTTTGCAATTCATATAATCAAAGGTGTGACTAGACTAGCAACAATGAAATTGAACTAAATAATAAGTACACGCAACTAATTAAGTTAAGCCAAATACTAGCAAATAAGCAGCTTCCTCACAGATACTCAACCAAAACAGTACACTATGTTGCGAGCAGAGTTTGCTGCGAGCAGACTCCACCCTGCTCTGCTCATAGGCCCGGGTTCCCGCCCGGAGTCCTGGACGGGCGCCGCTGGACGACGCAGTCGCCGGCGCAGCGAGAGACTTGGATAACTCGGCTGTTGTCGGAGCCACCGCGTCAGATTGGTTTTGCGGCATAAAATCAGTATGCCTTTTCTCCTTTTTATTGCATATATATAGTCTGAATATCCTAACAACTTTTGACTAAGAATAGGAATCGGAAAAGAACTCTTATCTAAACTTGGAAACCAAACCGAAAAGAACTAATCAGCAAAATCCAAATAAGGAAGGAGCTAACGGCAGAATCAAGACTGCCTAATCCCTTTTCTTCCTATAATAAACCTGATCAAAGGTGGAGCGCATAACCCCCCCCCCCCCCCCTTTGAAAAACCAGCTTATCCTCAAGCTGAAGGTCTGGAAAGGAACGTCGTAGAACCAAAGCATCGACCCAGGTGGCTTCATCCTGCGGCTCACACGCCCAATGAACCAAGAATTGGCGCTTGCCGTGAAGAAATCGTTGAGCCAAAAGTTGATAAGGCTCGCGGGAAGTGTCAGCCGTGGGTGGCGCCACCATGGCGGGCAAGGCTGGCACTGTCTCAGGAGGGTCGCCTTTGTACTGCTTCAAAAGGGAGACATGGAAGACATTGTGAAGGCGAGAATCCTTGGGCAAGGCCAGACGGTAAGCAACGGCGCCAATGCGAGCTTCCACTTGATATGGCCCAAAATAGCGAGCAGCCAGCTTGTGTGAAGAAGTAGGGCGGACAGAAAGTTGGCGATGTGGCTGCAACCTGAGCCAAACCCAGGCCCCCTTATCAAACTCCACCTCTCGGTGTTTGGTATCATACCTCTGCTTCATGCGATTTTGAGCCCGTAAAAGGTGCTCTCGAGCCTGAGCGAGGAGACTGTCCCGATCAACCAGCCGACAATCCATGGCAGCAATAGCGGTCGTACCTTGCTGGTATGGCAACAACGCAGGAGGTTTACAGCCATAGACCAATTCAAATGGCGTCATCCGGTGGGCAGAATGAAAGGAAGTGTTGAAACAAAATTCAGCCCAAGGAAGCCATGTCACCCAGGAGGAAGGATTATCCATGGCAAGACAGCGAAGATACATCTCAACAGTACGGTTGACCACCTCGGTCTGGCCATCTGTCTGCGGGTGGTACGCCGTCGAGAAAAGTAGGGCAGTCCCACTGCGCTTGAATAAAGCCTGCCAGAATGCACTAAGGAAGATAGGATCCCGGTTGGAGACAATGGATTCGGGAATACCGTGTAGGCGGACCACTTGATCAAAGAAAAGTGACGCAACTGCGGCGGCCGTGGTTGGTCGATGCAGGGCCATAAAGTGAGAATATTTAGAGAGTCTGTCAACCACTACCAGGATTGCGGTCTTGCCACCCGATTTGGGAAGAGCAATGATGAAATCCATTGAAATGTCTGCCCAGACCTGCTGTGGAATCGGCAAGGGTTGTAGGAGGCCTGCCGGTGACAAGGAGCTAGTTTTATTGCGCTGACACACCTGGCAATTGGCAATATATGATTCCACTGTTTTCCGTTGCTTGGCCCAATAAAATTCCGCCTGAAGACGATGTAATGTTTTCTGCACCCCCTCATGAGTGAGGTCATGAACCGAAGCAATAACCGTATTGATCAATCGGGAATCGGCAGGAATGAAGAGGCGCTGCCTGCGATAAACCAAGTCGTCCACCACGCGCCACTGATTGGCCGGCTGTCCATGCTGGTCAGTAAGCGTGGGAGAAGAAGGATCCCTGGAGGTAGACTCGGTCGAAGTGGAGGCAGGGCTGGCACCTGCAGACTGTTGTGTTGCCGCCGATGCCTCAGGAGCAACTTTGGCATGGATTTCCTGCACAACTGGATGATGGCGCAGCTCTTGAAGCCATTCCTTGCGGGTGAGGCCGACTGGCAGGGAAAGCATGGCACAGTGAGGCTCTTCAGGATGGAGGCGAGATAAGGCATCCGCCACCACATTGGTTTTGCCTGGCTTGTATTCCACCCGAAAATCAAACCCCATGAGTTTACTCAACCAATGCTGCTGTGGAGGAGTTACAAGGGCCTGTTCCAATAAGTACTTGAGGCTGCCATGATCAGTGCGCACAATGAAGGATTGTCCCCACAAATAGGGCCACCAGTGCCGAACGGCCTTCGATAACCCAATGAGTTCACGCTCATATGCGGCTAACTTGACATGTCGGGCAGCCAGTTGACGACTGTAATACACGATGGGATGCCCTGTTGTTGGAGAATTGCACCAATGCTGGTTCCTGAAGCATCACACTCCACCACAAAGGGATGAGAAAATCAGGCATTTGTAAGACTGGGGCAGACATCAAAACGTTTTTTAAGTGAACAAAAGCAGCTTCAGCCTCCGGAGTCCAATTGAAGTTCTGGTGACGCAACAAGACTGTCAGGGGAGCGGCCAGGGTGGCATAATCACGGATGAAGCGCCGGTAATATCCGGTGAGACCGAGAAAGCCGCGTAAAGCAGTGACGGACAAGGGTCGTGGCCAAGAAGCAATAGCCTGCAGCTTAGATGGGTCGGCCGCGACGCCATTGCCGGAGATGATGTGCCCCAGATAACCAATGGACCGTTGGGCAAAGGCCCATTTAGACTTCTTCAAATATAACTGATGGCCGCGAAGATGATCCAGAACCAGCTGCAAATGGTCGCAATGAGCTTCCTCCGTGCGGCTATAGATCAATATATCATCAAAAAATACCAGGACAAATTTATGAAGAAAGTCTTGTAAAATGTTGTTCATGAGAGCCTGAAATGTGGATGGAGCATTAGAGAGACCAAACGGCATGACCAGAAATTCATAGTGGCCATGATGCGTCCGGAATGCGGTCTTCTCAATGTCGGCCTCATGCATTCTGACTTGATGATAACCCGAACGCAGATCAAGCTTGGAGAAGAAAGTGGCATGCCGGAGTTCATCCAGAAGTTCCTCGACCACTGGAATGGGAAATCTGTCTTTAATGGTGCGGGCATTGAGCGCGCGGTAGTCCACACAGAAGCGCCAGGACCCATCAGCCTTTTTGACTAGCAAAACCGGGAAGGAAAAAGGGGAGCGACTAACCCGAATGAGGCCCTGTTGTAGCATGTTAGCGCATTGGCGCTCAATCTCATCCTTCTGGCGATATGGGTAACGATAGGGCCGAACCACCACGGGTCAGTACCGGCGGCCAAGCAAATGCGATGATCGCATGGCCGAGATAGTGGAAGTCCTTGGGGAGCAGCAAAAATGTCCTCAAACTGAGATAAAATATCCTGGACAGGGGTTGACTGGGCAACAACAGATTGAAGCATGTGAAGGTGACGCTGGTCCTGAAGTCCTTGAAGCTGGACCGGCTGTCCTTGAGACGTGAAGGTCATGGAGAGGGTGTCAAAATTCCACTGAATATCTCCGAGTGTCCGTAGCCACTGAACCCCCAATACCACATCAAATCCGTCCAAGGGAATTATGAGAAAGGGAGCCTGAAATGTATAGGATTAAATGCTGAATTGTGTGGCTGGTATCACCCCAAGGCAAGGAAGATGACTTCCCCCGGCCACCTGGACCTGTTGGGGTTTGCCTGACACAGGCTGCCAAGAGCCGGCGATAGCTGCTGTCCCGCTGATGAAGTTGTGAGTACTGCCACTATCAATAAGAGCGAGAAGGCAGCGGCCCTGGAGATGAAGGTGCACCTGCATGGTAGCACCCTGTTTAGGTGCTTGGATAGCCAGGAGAGACAGAGAAGGCTCATCTTCGTTCACAGTGATGGCGGATTCCTCAAGTCCGTCTTCGTCTTTGTCAAGAAGTTCCAGATGAAAAAGATGCTTGCAGCGATGACCACGCGTGTATACCTCATCGCAATTATAACAGAGGCCTTTGGCACGGCGCTCAGCTAGTTGATCGGCGGAGAGGCGCAGGCGAACAGGAGCAGAGCCCGCCGGGGAGCTAGCCGTGGAGACCGCCGATGGTCCGGAGCGAAGGGAAGCCCCATGCGCAGGACCGGAGTGGGCGGCGGTAGGGTGCTTGGGTTCGCCCGCGCGGCCACTGGTCCCGTGCGACATGGCCTGCGACAGGGCGCCACCAGGAAAGGACGCGCTGCGAGCGGCGGCCCCTCGGACGCGACCGGCGGAGGAGATGCCCAATTGCGCAGCTTCGGCCAGCCAGGCATCCTTCCGATCCTCTGCGTCTCTGGCGAATCCAATGGCCTCGGCCAAATCCCTCGGTCGATCACAGCGAACATTCGCAGCCAAAGCAACGGAGAGACCGGCGGTGAAGGTTTTGATCTGGTCTTGCCGTCCCATGAGCGAAGTGCGAGCCAGCAGCCGCTAAAATTCCTTGGCGTAGTCGTCCACCCTTGCAGTGCCCTGCTTCAAATTAAATAAGTCGCCGAGAGGACCCATACTCGAGGAACGGGTGAAGCGTTTGGAGAATGTGTCATAAAAATCATCCCAGGGAATGAAGCTCTCCTCCAATTGCCAATTATCGAGAACTTCCAAAGCTTTGCCGCGGAGATGGATGCCGGCCACTTCCACCCATTCAACCTCTGGAATGCGATGAAAGCGAAAGAATCGCTCACATTGGCGCAACCAGCCCAAAGGATCTGTGGTGCCATCGTATTCGGACAAGTCGAACCGAGGTGGACGTGGGGTCCAGCGCCGGTCAGCCTCCTCCGTTGCGCCGGACCCGAACTGACGCCGGAGAGCGGTGTCCTGGCCACCACGAAGATGGTGTGGAGGTCGCCCATTAGAGCCTGCAAGCAACCGATCCCCAGGGTTTGCCCTGCCCTGGCGTGTGGCTACTGCTAGGCAAGACCGAGTTGGCGGCTTGTCTACTGGCTTGAAGATTGCTAAGGATTTCTTCCAATAGACGATGGGTCTCCATGCCGGCCAGTTCCAGCGCGGCTACCCGATCTTCCAAGGATTGATTGGTAGTCATCTTGGCGGAGCTGTAGGGAAGCGATCCGCCGAGAGGATGTTGCGGAGCCACAGGCGCAGAACCGCCGGAATCTGATACCAGTTGTTGCGAGCAGAGTTTGTTGCGAGCAGACTCCACCCTGCTCTGCTCATAGGCTCGGGTTCCCGCCCGGAGTCCTGGACGGGCGCCGCTGGACGACGCAATCGCCGGCGCAGCGAGAGACTTGGATAACTCGGCTGTTGTCGGAGCCACCGCCTCAGATTGGTTTTGCGGCATAAAATCAGTATGCCTTTTCTCCTTTTTATTGCATATATATATAGTCTGAATATCCTAACAACTTTTGACTAAGAATAGGAATCGGAAAAGAACTCTTATCTAAACTTGGAAACCAAACCGAAAAGAACTAATCAGCAAAATCCAAATAAGGAAGGAGCTAACGGCAGAATCAAGACTGCCTAATCCCTTTTCTTCCTATAATAAACCTGATCAAAGGTGGAGCGCATAACACACTAGCTAAGAGATAGTAGTAACACATTAGCTTCAAACAGCACAAAATTAACTATAAGAATGCATCGATCCCACAGGGTCAGAGCTTACTGCTAGTTCAGGCAAAGCAAATCCAATCCACAGGGTTAGAGCTTACTACAAGTTCATTAAGCTTGCAATTAACAACAATTAAACAATGGATCAGGAGGCAATTAAAGAACTATTTGGGCAAACAACAAAAGAACAAAAGAGATGCCATTGATTCACACGCACAAATTATTTTCTCCCTAGCCGATCGAACGCCATAATAGAATAGAACTAAATCCGAAACAACGCATCCTCAAATCCAGTTCATATTAATGTTTAGCAAGTCGACAAAATAAGAAGCCTAATTGATGATCCTAGCATGTACCCTATCCAACCCTCAAATAAATGCAAGAAAGAACCCTACATATCCAACCCTTGGATCAAAAGAAAATTTTGATTTTTTACTTCAGTGCGACCGATGTACCAGTCGGATCTACTCTGTTGGGGCTAAGACAATCAAATAAGCCAACAAGGCAACATGGAGGATGCGATTAGTTGCTAAATCGCCCCACCGACCCACAAGTCTGTTTTTTTTATTCTCTAAAAGCTGATTCTAAATCCAAAAGCCAGAATCTAAAAACACATATGAAGTGGATTATAGATTCTAATCTAAACACCTTTATAATTCACCAGTTAAAACTTTTTCTGATCACACGATCATCTACACATCTTTTACCTCCACAGAGAGTACTTTTTCTCAGATCCACCTTAATATGTGCACCCAAAAAAACCCCTTCCTCAAAATCAAGCGCTAAGATGTTTTCTCAGACCACTTCATCAAATCTGATGGCCCAAAACATTTGGTTCATCCATCCATCTTATCTAATCACGCACAAATCGCTTCCCCCCGCCCGCACAATCTAATCTAATCGCGCCCTCCCGCCCGCTAAATCGCTTCCCTTCCTAGTTGTTCCCCCCGCGCCAAGACAAATCGCGCCGACACCCGGCCTATTCAAAACCCCAAACCCTTTCCGGTTGGCGGCAATGTGGCGGCGCCGTCGGCCGACGACACCCGGCCTCCACAGCCTCGCCCTCCGGCGGCGCTCACGGTCACGCGCCGCGCCGTCTCCGCTTGCGCCGTCTCCGCCGTCAAGTTCTCCCCGATGGCCGCCTCCTCGCCTCGCCTCCGCCGACAAGCTCCTCGCGTTTGGTCCTCCGACGACCTCTCCCCGTCGCCGAGCTCGCGAGACACAGCGAGGGCGTCTCCGATCTCCTTCTCCCGACGGCCGCCTCCTCGCCTCTGCCTCCGGCACCGCACCGTCCGCATCTGGGACCTCGGCGCCGGCGGCGGGCCCGCCTCCTCAAGACGCTCTCCGGACACACCAACTACGCCTTCTGCGTCTCCTTCAGCCCCGCGCGTGAGAGGAGAGGACCCATCCACTATCCTTTTGCCAATTGCCACCACGATTTCTTCTGGCTCCTTCCGTTCCCTTCCCTTCTTTCCCTCCCAGAGCTCACCATCCCCATTCGATTCCTCGCTCGACGAATTGGCAGGTGATGCTCTCCACACAAGAGGCAGGTCGGCATATTGAAGAAGGCCCACGAAATCGGCGTGCTCTGCGACGCCAAGGTCGGCGCCGTTATCTTCTCCTGCGTCGGCGATGTCTATGGCTACTGCCCGCCCAGGACCACGTCCGTGCGTTCTCTCTCTCTCTCTCTCATGTTTCTTGGTCTCTGTTTAGTTTCTTTGGAACGAAGGCGATAGGGCAGACCGAATCCGGCCACGTCCCCACCGCGGAAGAGGGAGCGCTGCTTCCAGTGGTCAATCCATGGGAAAGGCAATGGGAGTGGAACAGGCGGCGGCCGCTATCGTGGTTCTGGCGCAGCCAAACCCTGGGGTTCAAGTCCGCTCCCGGTGCTTGGCTTGTGAGGTGTTATGAGTGGAACAGAAAAACTGGATTAGTTTGTTCCTTTTGGTATGAACCATGTTACTATGTTAGTGCGTTTACTGTTGCCTTTCTATTTCTCTGTCTGATGCACGAAGAGTTTGATGAATATGATCTCAATGCTCATCTATTTGTGCAGCTGCGATTTCTTAAGAAAAGATCCAAAATTATTAAGACTGTAAGCCACCAGACAGTGGGAGAAATCCAGTCGAGAACTACTAAGAACAAGAAAAAATACAGAGGAGTTGGCGTTGTAGCTGATGGATCATCAATTATGAACTAGCTGAAGAGAAGTAGTAAGAAATTACGAACTGAGAAGAAGGATTCAGAACACAAGGATTTTGATTCTTGTGCTGCTAGCTCAAGATCTACTGTGGATATCTTTGCTTCTAAAGATATGCATCACGATTTTCTACCCTCAGTTGGGAATTTGAGCAAGAAAAAAAGGCTACCTACTATCAGTACTCAGCATGGCGATGAAAATATTCAGGATAATCATCCGGAGATAAATATGAAGAAGACAGATGACATGTGGCAAATTGAATCCGGTAATTCTACACAGAGGTGCTTGTCAAAGGCAAACACGAGTTCAAGCAAGAGGAAAATGCCTTCAGCTGCCAATGCACAACATGGTGATGAAAACACTCAAAAAAAATACTAGGAGAACTATACTCAGGACAGATGATCAATGCCAAATGGATTCTGAAACTCCATGTAGAGGCGCCTGTCAAAGGTAAGAATTATGAATAGTGTGTTGCTTTTGGGTAGACACTCGACTTCTATCTCTTTCCATGTTCCCAATTTTTGTGAATCATGTGGCATTTTGTTCTATGAAAATTGATAAAGCCGGCAGTTATTAGAACGAAAGAACAAATTCCTTCAGAACTATGTCAAGACAGATGCATACAGGCGTACAGCATACTATGTTTATTTACCTTCTTTCCCCTGTTTTGTTACATGCGCTTTGACTATCTTATAGTTAGTTTTGCTAATCTGTCCTCAATATCGGATGGTTTTTATTTTCCTCTTCAATTCATATCATTTTTTTTACAATGGTGCAATATGTGTTCACACTGAAATATTATAGTACTTCAGGCCATTCATATTTTGCCTCATTAATCATCTCAGGTTTCTCTGAGGAAGCGTGGTATCCAAAATGTGAATGGTCTTCTTGAGCAGAAACTACTTAAGAAAAGAAAGAAACAAAATCTAGAATTGATGCATGAAAAACAGGCCGTAATAAATGACATCCCCGTAGACATTGTTGAATTGCTGGCCAGAAATCAGCATGAGAGACAACTTATGGCTGAAATTGATTCTTTTGACATTAGTCAATACTCAATCCAAGATGATATACTGAATCCAAGATGACCGCACATGATGATTGCCCTATAGTAGCTGATGATGATGGTCCAAATTATGTATCAGCTCTGCTTGAAACTAATTTCCAGCCGAAGTCTTTGGCATCAGAAAGTAAGCAGAAGACATCACAGGTTCATGTATCATCCAGCACACAGGCTACCAGTACGCATCCTCCAAAATTACAGATTCATGTTCATTTGAAGTCTACTCAGGAAAAACAGCCACATTTGCCATGAAAGAAGTAGTCACTATCGCCACAAGCTCACCAATATTTTCGCAACACAGGAATCAGTATATTGCTGAAACACCAATTGAGTCCTGGAGCCATAGGGAACAAGGAAGTTAATGTGGAGTCTTTCAAGGCAGCTCCAAGGATTCATCAATAGTCGCATGTGGCTCACAATTCAGACCTAACATTCGAGCGGTTGATTTAACTTCAACTCAATATCATGCAGGCCACGTATCCTCCATTCATAACTTTGGCTTTCTCCTATATTTGAACTATTTGTTCACGTCTCTTTCTATAGTATTATCATGCCACTAAATTTTCATTACTACGTATTTGCACTTAATTTATAATATCACAGTTTTTAATCTGCATTAATCTGAGTTTTTTTTGGACCCTTTTAGTCAATGCCATCTTTCAAATTTAGTTGCTGAATTACATGTTTGTTGCGCAGGTCGTCGAAATAATTTATATGAATCGATTTTTGCTTAGTACACACATTGTTCCTGTCTGCTTGATTGCATTATGTGGTATGTTTTGGATGATGGTAACCTTTTCTCTATTCTTTCAAAAGAGAAGCTGCATGTTATGTTATTCCAGCTAAAACTGCATGTTATGTTATGTTATTCAGCTAAAGCTGCATGTTCCCAGAAGCTTCTGTAACATCCGTGCTTTGTTGGGATCAAAATTACTATCTTGCTCTCTGGACAAGACCATAAAAGTCTGGGCTACTTCAAGGTCTAGGAACCTTCAACTTATATATACCTATGCTAAGGAGCATGTAAATTCTGCACTCGTGCTTTCTCTGTAGCAGTAATTGTATCGTTGTTATTTGCTCAAAACTTAATTGAAATTTATACAGCTGATTTAGTGCTTCCTCACTGATATTGTTGTCTCCTATTATAACTGGATTATTTGTAAGGAATATTGTTCCTATGCTTGATTGCATTATGTGGTATGTTTTGGATGATGGTAACCTTTTCTCTATTCTTTCAAAAGAGAAGCTGCATGTTATGTTATTCCAGCTAAAACTGCATGTTATGTTATGTTATTCCAGCTAAACCCACCTGTTTTTTTGTATCATGTCATTATCATTTGCGTTGTGCTTCCTATGCAAGTTCATTGAAAAAAAATTCTACATGCAAGTTCATTCAAAAAATTCTATCTGTCACTTGTTCTGGTGGTGATTCTATCATGTGTAATAAATTGCAATACAATTTACCAAGCGCATGAATTTATTTGGCACAGACACAATGTTTGCCTTGGCACTTTTTGTAATATAGTCACATTTTTTCACTAAACATAGTTAGGACTACCTAGAATTACCCCGCCATTTTATCCCTATGCTATGGTCTTTGATTTGGACTTTCGGACTATCCTAGATTCTTCTCATTGAAGTTCCATCAAGGCCATTAAAAAAAATTCAGTTTATCATACTACATTTTCAGATGTCAAATTTTATTAGCTGGTGACCAGGCCCATGAGGCGAATGTTAACATTAAAGTGATACCTTTTGTTCAGTATATTAATAGCAAATTTCCACATTATCTTTCTGTCCTACATGTTGCCAAGGTATGTAGGTTTGTGGAAGAACAACTGTTTTGTGCATGGACAAAAATGTCAATAAAATGTGTTTTCATTCTACTTTAGGCAAAGGAAGGGCACTAATTTAACCCAAGTTGTGCTGGCGGTTTGACATTATTTGCGCTTTTTGTTTAGTTTCTTGATGATCAGCTGCCAGTACTTAATGAGCATCAAACTGCCATGAAATAGTAAATGAGCAGTGAGCAACTCAGCCTTCTGGTTGGTTCTGTAGCTATAGCTGTACAAAGCTCTTGTGAATTAGGTTGTTTAGTATATGACATGAATCCCATTGTGAGATCCTTAGCCTCTGTTTAGTCAGATTCAAAATTTTCTTTAAGCTTTGTAATTATGCAACAGTTTTTTTAATCTTTATTTTCTTGTGGGTTTGGTCATGTACTTGTTCTTTCGCCTCAAGATAAAATATGCATTGGATTGTTTAGTACTTTAGTTGCACCTAATTCATTAGTTCCACTAAAGAAATGATGAAAACATTTTGACAATTTGTTCTGTTGTCTCAGCTCTTCTATCAGCAACAGCGGTATTTTCAATGATTAGTGTGTATGTTTTTTAAATAAAATGAATGACTGTTATAGGAAAACTGCTAATGGTATAATGCTACATAGATTTTCGATCAACTTCATTTGTCACAATTAACAAGGTCGTCGTGTCAAAAAAGAGAAAAGAAAACACTCACATGGTCGTCCTGTAGTTTTGTTTGAGTCCTATGTTACATGTGAAGAATGAAGAGAAAATGGCCAGCCTGTAAGTAGTTGCTGATTTAACTATCAGTTATCAATCATTCTTGATGAACGTTTCAATTAAGAAAGTGGTATAATTAATACTGTTCTTTCTTGGCATGCAGTGACTCCATATAAATTTATTGAAATATCCCTTTCTGTAAACATTTGATTTGATGTTTTGTGTTAAAGTAGAAATTAATAGCTAAGGGCATGGATAATGGTCATTGTTTGCTGCAATGGTAAGATAGGGCATTGCAAAATGCCAAAATTAGCAAATAATAATAGCTTTCATGTTTGAAGAATCAAGAATGCTAAGAATGACCTATTTATATGCTGCTGTGCCTGTGGATGGGTATCATCTTGTTATCGAATGATCATTTCTCAGAATTGTAGCTTTGACTATAATGCTGTGCCTTACACAAAATTTATTTAATTGATAGATTTTTGGCCCTGTTGATACTTCTTACACTTATACTGTTATGCAGCATATCTTGGCTGCAAGAAATGACTTGACCACGGTATGAGATTCGACCTCTGATTTTTTTGTCAGAAAAAGTCACAGAAGTAACAGAAGAGGCAAAGTTCTCAAGACTAATAATTTTATTCTTCATTAAGAAATCGCCATAATGAAAGACGAACTCGAAAAATAAATTAAATCATTAGCTTTCCTTGGATCATCATTAGTGATGCAATAAACGGCTTTTGCAATTCAGGATATGGTATTGCTACACCATGAAGTGGAGGTGGAATACTCGGACGGCCGACCAGCTGAAAAGCACCAAGCAATACTATTGGAGATCGGCAAGGTTCAAAATGGCAGGTCCACCACTGCCATGGCCCTCAGTTGTTTACATGCTTACAAGTGGAATTATTTTCTTGTTAACTAGGATGTCAGTTATGCCTTTTGATGGCTCAAGCTGCAAGGCCAGAGTTAATATACCTTTTGTTCAGGCCAGAGTTACCTGCAAAATATTAGATGGCTCAAGCTGCAAGGCTGAATCTGCGAATGCAGAAAGAGATTAAACTTCTGCTAAATGATCCACCTCCTGGGGTGTCTCTTAATCTTTCTAAAGATGAAAGTGCCTTGTCATCTTTGTCGAGCATTGAGGCCACTATGTTTTTTTCCTCTATTGACAGCACCTTTCCTTTCTTTCTAATCAATAGTTTACTCTTGCACTGAACTTTTTTCTACTTGCTTTGCATGTGGCTTCCTGCTCATTAAATAAAGGAATCGAGGGCCTGAGGAACGGTTTATTCAAAAGGATTTTTGTTCGAATATCCGAATTCTCGAAAGGTATGTTTTAATTATGATGGAAATCAACACCCATCCCCTTATGATTTATCATGTTCTCAATGTCACACTTTTGCTGAGATGCAGGTATCGATTTATAAGTTGGGTGGACTTAGGGTGCTCAACTCCTCTTGGGTGAATGAGGTATACTTGATCTTGCTGGAATCATTAAAAAAAGATGATGTGAGAATTCTTATTCTGTTTTTCACAAATGCCTCTACTTGCCCTTAGCTCTTAACACGGATTCCACCTACAAGTACTTTGAGGATCCTCGTGTCGAGATTAGATTATTTTAATGATAAACAATTGCGATGTTACTTTATGCACTTGTTTATGTAATCAACGATATAATAACTCTCTGTATCTTTCTTTTGTGCTTCTATCATAATCACATCTTACTACACTTGATTACCAAAACATATAACACCTTTTGCTTATTTGAATTGTATTACTAAATATATCGCCGTAGCGTTAGCACGGGCATTATACTAGTATATATGGGTAGGCCGGATTGTGAGAATCGATTTTTAGAATCAAATTGTTTGTGTTTTAATTCTACTTTTGGGATCAAAATCCAGAATCAAAAGCAAAAACAAGCAGGCCTTAATTTCATAACAGCTCCAGTTTCTAAAACACAAAATACCATTTCACCTTTCAGAAAATCTTACTCTGTTTTCCATTTTATTAGTCACAATTGCTTTCTTTTCTTATATCCTGTAGACTGGTTTAGCAAATTATCAATGTTATTTTCGTTCCGAACATTGATGATCCTCGCTGCGCTATTGTTGCAGCAGCTCTTTTATTTGTTTTGGTAAGTGATATGAGTACCTCTTAATCCCAACTGATAAGCTCCTTTGCATGGTGCATTCCTTTTTTTATGCATATTAAATATTTTTCTTCTATCTCACAAGTCGCACAGATAATCACGTTGTGACGAAGTTATGTAGCTCTACTATATTGTTACCATTTTTCTTGTAGAAGTATTCACCTTATTTCACTAGACTGACGTGTGATAAAGAAGATTAATTAAGCAACGCCATGCTTTCATCTGCATCATTTCTCATTGAAAGTTGAATTACAATTTACAGTGTAAATTCAGGTAGTGTTGATATTCATCTTTTCCTTAGTTTTACACGTATCTCACTCGCTGGATGCTATTTAATTGGCCAACATTTGCTATTATTTTAATACTTGTGATGTATATTCGCAGCTTCAATTTTGCTTATTTGCAATCTCGCCTTTCCTTGTTGTTATTCAGGTCCAAGACAATCATTTGCTGGATTCAGAATCTTGTATCAATCTTCTTCATAAATTATTAAACCCTCCAATGAATGTTGTTGATACCTGTTTGGAGATAACTCAATATCTCTAGCTACATCTTTTGATTCTATCCATAATGTATTAGGAGTCAAGTTTTCTACCACTAAGACTTTTTAGTTATATAAACTACCCTCTGTACTTATAATCTTGAAGCGATATAATACATTGTTTTCCGTGATTTTTTCCACGCAATAATTTTTCTAAGTTAAATTTTTATCTCTAGTTATCTTACCATGCATCTATTCCTGACCAGTGGTATCAGAGCCCTTGCACGCACCTGGTTTTTTTCGATCTGTTGCCGCAGTTGTTCGTTGCGCCATCGCCGTCCCTCGCGCGCACCGTCCATCGGCCGTCTCAGCTTCGGCGCGTCCTCCTCCTTCGGCCTCACCTTCGGCTTCGTCGAGGCGCAGCCACGCCTCTAGCCGGATCGTCGCGCTTCCAACATCGGTCGCCTCTGCCACGCGCCGGCCCTCGGCGCTTCCTCCGCGGCCGGAATCCGTGCCCTTTGGCTCGCACTTCGGCCAGCGAAGCGGCGCCCCTCGGATACCCGCCGCACCGGTGCTCCTTAACGTCCGCGTCTCCGCGCCTCATCGCGCCGGCCACTCCCGTCTTCAGCTTCGGCCGACCGCGCCACCACCGCGCGGAAGCCCGCTCCGCGCCCTCGCGCCGGCCATCCGCGTCACTCGGCGCCCCTCCTCCGCGACGTTCTAGACGCCGGTGCCCGTGGCCAAGGGCCTTCTCCGATCTGCGCTTGCGTGCCAGCGTCGGCTTTCGCCCGCAGCCCCGCGTCTCCTGTGAACAGTGTGAAGCCTTTTGCGTCTGTTTGCTCGTGAAGACCACCCGTGAAGAAGCTTCCTCAATCGTTTTTTTTTTTCTTCATCGGACCCGAAACAGATCTCATAACTGAGTATGATAATCCAGTTCGGCTCCAGAGCCTTTTCTTTTCCCAAAATGCTCCACAAGTTCAGTTTGGCTCCAGAGTTTTCGGTGGCTCGAGAAAAAAATTATTTTTTACTTTAGCGACAGTTTCATGCTAAAAATATGGGATCTATTTGCAATATAATTATTGACGGATATTTATATACAGTTCAAGTTTTTTTATACTTATTATTTTATGCTCATTATTGGCGAGATATTTCACGCACATTATGTCTATTATTTTGTACTTATATTATTGGTGGTATTCATGCGAAATTTATCATCGGCAATTTATTCGACGTTTCATCATCTTCTTTGGAGATTAAAAAAATATCAGTTCAGAACAACTGATTTTGGTGTTTCATCACCATTCATTAGAATTTGGTGTTTCATCACCATTATCTAGGTGTTTATTCACCATTTCGATGTGTTGACCATTATGGAGGTTTTGGCAACGTTCATTTGGAATCTGATGACAACCTGATGGTTGCATTTTACTCTTCGCAATTTTTTCTAGTGAAGATTTTGCTCCAATGTCAATTTCAGATAAAGTATTGAAGTGCAAGAAGGAGTTTTCTTCTACGTGGATACTACAACGTTCTTTTTGTTGTCTTTGCTCGATATGAAGGGTTTACTGCAATTTATACTCAATTGACAGCACGACAGTTTTTCTTCATCTTGGCATTTTTGCAGGAGCAGTTTCAACCATATTATGGATTTTCAGTAGACAGTTTGCTGAAACCTACTGATGGTTTGCTCAATCTCGCTTCATCAGAAGCATTTGGATAAAACTGTTCCAGTCTTTCATACCCATTGAGTTTTTTCGCACTGCAAATGTTTTGCTTGACTGTTCCAGTCTTCCCGTTTAGTAGTCCTTTGGACTTTTAACACACTTGTATTCTTCGTACTTAATTACCTTTCAGGGTTTTCCGGAAACAATTTCGTTATAGATTTTGAGTTAAGGGGAGGTTTGTTGGAGATAACTCAATATTTCTAACTACCATATCTTTTAATTCTATCTATAGTTTGTTAGGAGTCAAGTCTTCTACAACTAAAACTCTTTGGCTATATAAGCCACCCCCTGTACTTGTAATCTTGAAGCGATATAGTGCATTGTTTTCCGTGATTTTTTCCCGCAAGGGTTTTTCCACATTAAATCTTTGTTTTCAGTTATCTTGTCGTGCATCTATTCCTAACAATGCCAAAGCACCATCTACATGTTCCAAACTTCTTGGAATCAGTAAAGTTCAAATGCTTAATGGCTCAAATAAGGATTCCGATTCCAGTTCAGAGGATATCATTTCAAAAGTTGAAGAAATCCTCTTAAGTTGTAAAGAGATCAAGCCACTCAACAGGGATGACAAGGGAACATCAAATCCAGAATTGTGTTCAAAGTGGCTTGCTTTGTTGACAATGGAAAAGGCATGCTTGCCTGCTGTTTCATTAGAGGGTATTCTTTTTTATCAGATTTTTTTATCATGATTTCCACTTTTGACTGCCATTCTATTGATCGCGAAGCTAAATCTCTACTACTTCTAATTACAAGTTGGTGACGATGGTCCGTTCTCCCCCCTCTCCGGACATACCAACAAAACGAAGAAAGTTTTAATTCGGTTAGATATGCATGCATGTGTGATCTGCAGCGTATCAGACTCTTATCTCAATCAGCCGATTCTATTTTCAAATACTGCACAGCCGATTCTTTTTCTATATATTGTACGCATACAGTTTCTGAGTTACCATATGCCTTTGAGTTGTCATATGCATCCTCTCTATTAAATATTTACTTGCATGTGTAGATAAGATCATCTTTTCTTTTTATCTAATCACGTATAGACTTGATTATAGCCGGCCAGCAGTATGCACACAGTAATACATGACGCAATTAGATAAGTTTGTTATCTCTATCTTTACTAATTCTAATTAGGAGCTGGTTCATGGGGTGGGGCTATAGTATGGCCAGGGCAGGGCGTACGAGCCACGCACGCCGCTGATGGTGGCAGCCACATACGGACGACACCTAACTCTTCAACGCCTTTGCGCTTATGGGGCAGCAGGTGATGCCTCTCTCGGTCGATCGATCGATCTCAAATTATGGCGTTACAAATTTACAATTCCAAGTACTGTGATGTTATTATTTAAGTTGTGAAATTAAAGATAATTTTAAGCTCGAGTTTGTAAACAGGTGCTTGGAATTTGTATGCTTCAATAAATTGATTTAAACATTCAACCATTGCATATTCAGAGTGAACATTATTATTCAGACAAAGTTAGTGCTCTTTACAAATAAATTTTTTATGCAAATTGAGTTTCTGTTACAACGGACGGGCACATAGCTAGTAAACTATCAATTCATAATTTAGGTAGCACCTGTTTGCAACAACTTTGCATCGACACCACCCTTGTTTCACTTGCTTTTGACTGTTGACTTGTTAGTACATTTGTTTTGCATATTTTGGAACTTTGAATCCATCTACGCTAGCAGTAATTTTGTCTATCATCGCTGAAATTCTATCCTTTTGATTTTTTTTTATTTTTAGAGACGTCTAACATGGTGACCAGAGTTGGAGGAAACTTCAAAGAAACATTAAGGGAGTTAGGTCGTCTTGATAATATTTTCGATGTTATGGTGAATTGTCATTCAGCACTGGAGGTAAGATCTTGTTTGTATCTTTCTTATTTTCATACATGTTTGTACAACAATATGTAAGCTAACACTGTTTACTATGCTAAAGGATGGTTGCAAGTTTTTGTACCTTGTACATTTTAAGCCCAAGCCCCCCAACATGCTTGAAGCTGCATGTTAAAATAAGACTATTTTCAGCACCTGAAAACTTTGCTGCAACACATAATAATGCTTTGAAAATTGCTTTGAATGAAAAGTTAAGATTCTGATAGCAGTCTTACTGTGATTCATGAATATTGTTTTGGATAAACATCAACCAATAATTATTGAAATTTGAACCTCTAATGATTATATGCTCCCATGTTGATAGTACCTAACATGGGTTCCATGGCATGGAGACATTACACGATTATTATTCTGTTGAATGCTACATTTCCAGCAACACTTGCCTTTCTTGGGCCTATAAGCAACTTGAACACACTGCCTGTATTTCTGATTTTCAGATTTGGGTGTTGAGCGTTCCAATATTTACATTGTTTATTCCCACATTGAAGTATTTGTCCATTTGGCATATATAACGCATTCATATGTTTAATCTAAATGAATGCATTAATAACAAAAGCTTCTGGTGGCAAACCTTGTGTATCAGAGACTTGTAAAGGATACCTCCACTCTGGCGATTGGTGGAGGGGGCTCCCTTCCCCCACCCACTCCGGCGGGTGGAGCTCCGGTGGCATGGCGGTCGGAGCTTTGGTGCCCCTCACCGGATCCGTGCTCCCGGTCCCTGGATTTAGCTATTCTTGGTGGGAGCCTCGCCGGCCGGATGACGGTCGCTGCTTTCGGGTGCGGCGCCCTACCTATGCATTGGCTTGAGAGTCGGCATCTGGTCCTTCACAGTGGCGACGGCTGGGTGGCCCGGCGGGCGGTGGCAAATCTAGGTGACTACTCTTCGCTTCAGAGTCTTCATCTCTTACTAGTGTTGTTCATACATTTCTTTTGATCTATGTCATCTTAGCATCGATTCGCGGATTCGCTTTCTTAGGAGACACAACTCATTTTTTAGATGCACTCTATGGACTTGATGATCGTGTGCCTATTGGCTAGCTCGCGAATCTGTCATCATAGAGTCAAACATCTAAAAATTATTTGTCTGGCCTTGAGAAGGTGACCGTTGTTATTGGCTAAGATTAAGTGGTATGGCAGCACTAGCTCGGAATGAGGGTGGTTGCAACACTGGGATCTCCGTGATTGACTTCTGGGAGAAATCCTAGGTCGACCTTAGTTGGTTGTGCTGGCAATGGCCTTGTTGAAGGCATTGTTTTGTAGTCCGAGGATTTACTCTCGATGTGAAAACCTTTGGTCCGGCCTTCCTTTGGTTGGATCATGGCAATGGCGGTGCCTGTGCGTATCGAGTCTTTCTTGGAGGCGTTGTCATTGGAGAGCTTTTATCGTGGTCCAAGTGTTGCTATGATGGTAGATAGCCTTGAAGACAATATTGCGTGATGTAGTTTGGCGCGACGGTTTTTTTGTCTTTTCTTGTGTGTGTGTGTGTGTTTGGCTGTGTACACCCTAGCTGTGTAGAGGCCAGGAGTCTTCTTAGTATAATTGTATCAACTTGATGTAATTTACTAAGATTAATAAATACGTCCTCTATCGAAAAAACCTCCACTCTGGCCTTGGACCCAAAAGGAAGGAACATCTTTGCAAAGTGCCACGCTCCTCTTTAAATGTTTGAATATTTTGGAGAATGCTACATTTCTAAGCGATCATAACAAGGTAATTTTCCATTTCTTGTCGCTTCAGTTTATTACCCTTTTTCTTCTGCACATCTTTTCCTTGTTTCTTCTGCAAAATACCCTTGTATTTCTGCTCACCTTTATTTTTCTGTACAAGATAGTGTAAACTCTTAACTCCTTTTGCTCCTTCCAGACCCATTTGCTCAGCATGAGTAGAAGATTAAGTCCTAAATGCTCTCTACTTTCTTTTGTTGGTGCCATTGTCAGTACTACTGAATTAGTATCAGGTAAGTTTGCTTAATAATTTAATATTTTCCTACACATAGTTAATGTAAAGCTCAACATCCGCTTTCATAACTTGCAATCTGTTGCCTATTTTTCTTTGCTGCAGCTCTCAATCCATCAGAATTCTTCCACTGTTTCCAGCAGCATAGATACAAAATCTTCTTAAGTTTGTAAAGGGGGTTGCTCTGGTAGTAACAAACACCAAATTTATTTAATCTTGTTGCCTTTTTCTGTGCACTATATCAACATAGTTAGATCACACTTGCAATTTCCAACTATAGTAGGCCTCAAAGTAAAAAGCCATCAAACTATGCCTAAAAAGTTAAAAAAAACCCCATCAAACTAGGGCTAATATCAAATTTCATTAGATTTTTACGTGTATGTTTTCAACCATTTTATATACTCATGATCCAAAGTAAATTTCACGTCTGTTAGCCTGTCATGCCTATGCACAACAAGTATATACTGTACACAAAATTGTGTTGTGATTCCGAACCAGTGAGCCGCTCCACGTCGGCCCAGGCTTGCCCTTGCGTGACGCGTGCTCCGCCTCAGGCGCCTCGTCTCTGCTCTCCCCCTCGCGCGACGCGCGACGGCAGGAACTATCGGGCTTGTATGTGGCGCATGACCCCAACCCAACCGCCCAGGTGTCACCTGGCCCCCACCAAACGCATCCCTGCACCACTATTCACTGTCCTCGCCTTGCCTCCTCCTCCTCTTCCGCCTCATCCACCTCCACCACCCACTGCCGCCGAGGAGGAGCAACCCCCTCCCCGCGTCACACCTGTCCTCACCTGTCCGTGGCCAGCGAAGGGTCTTTGAACACGAGACCCACCCGCCCTCTCCTCTTCTCCCCACTTAAAACTCTTCCTGCTCCTCTGCTTCCCCCCTGCGGGGCCCTAGCGCCTCCTCGGCCAGTGGCTGCGCCACGGGTTGGCGTTAAGTGAGGGTGAGGGCGAGGCAGCCCTGTCCTCAGGGAAGGCGATGTTCGGTTTCAACCTTGAATGAGATTATGCCTTTCTGAAACTTTACAGGAAGCTAGAAAGAGCAAGACCATAAAATCAAGGGTTAATTAGATATATGCCACTGCAGGAATCGGTTATTCGAGATTTGCCATCGTTCCTTTGCTATTTCTAAATTTGCCATTACGAAACCGTGTTTATTCGAAATATGCCATTGCGGGCGACACGTGCCCCGTCCGGTCAAACCGAGCGCCCGACTCACTGCCTTCGGACGATTTTGCCCCCCGCACTCGAGCTGCCCGATTCACAAGATCAGTGCCCTCGCCCATTCTCTCCCGCGCAACCCAAGAGCCAAAAACCCTAGAACGATTCCCCATTCTCTCCCGCGACGAGCCCTAGCAAATCCAGCCCCGTTCGGCAATTGCTTCCATCGGAGTAGCTTGCCTCATGGACTCCACAAGGTCTTGGTCTTCGGGGTCGTACGGGGATGAGAGGTACGTTCTTCAAAATGCAACATTTGTTGCCGCAGACAAGATTCCAAAGGCTTAGGCTAAGGAGCAGGAGTGAAAGAAATCCTGGTAGGTACTTCTTGAAGTGCAAGAACAATTGCCTGGTTAGTCTTCAACTTGATTGTTTGCTGAGTTGTTGATTTGATTCCCAGTGTTTTGATTGCATTTTGTTGCTATTGAGGATTGCAGAGCAATTATGTGTGCAACTTTTTCATGTGGGAGGATGAATCTGTTGCATGTGGCCATGGAATGAGTGGAATGCGAAAGCTGACAGAGCAATGTGGCTCGATTGAAGGTTGTGTGCATTTGAAGCAACTCTGTGTCGATGTCACTGCATTGAAGAAGCAAAGTGAAGAATTGATTGCAGCTGTAAACTGGATGAAGAATGTTGTAGGAATGTGGATTTTTTGCTCTTGTTTCATAATGTCAGTAGTTGTAGCAGTTTCTTTGAAGTAGGCCTAGTTTGTTGCAGCAATATAAGCTTTCAAGTTTTTTGCAGCACTATAAGCTTCCTCTTTAACATTGTGAATGATGGCATGTTCTGAACACTTCAAATGCCTTAAATGGTAGTTCTTGCTCTAACTGAACTCGTGTGGACATTAGAACTTCCTGATAAAATGGAAACAAATATAACCAATTGAACAAGGCGATGGAATGGGAAACTCGTGTCTTTTTCCATCACAGAAATCTAGCAACTTGTTAAGATCATATCTCTTCAAACAAAGTAAAATAAAGGAGACATATAAAGAATATAAGAAGCCTTAGGCAAGGGTATCAACCCATTCATATATCATGCAATCAGGTCTCTGTAATGACTGACAACAAGTTGGTATGAATATGTGACCATAGATTACAAAAGTTGGCATGCATCAGGGAACACAGACTACAAAAGTGAGCATGCATCAGGTTTACAAGAATTTTTTATCTAGCCATTCTGCCCACTTGTTCTTGACAGGGGTCTTCTTTGATGATGTCTTGCTTTGTGATGTTCTTTTGCTTGGTGTGCTCCTTGCAGCATCTTCAGATGCCCTCTTCCTTAGTGATACCATTTTCCTTGGTGTGCTGCTTACTGGCTCCTGTGTTGCTTTCTTCCTTAAAGATGCCCTCTTCTTTGGTGTGTTGCTTAATGCATCCTCTGCTCCCTTAGCCTTCTTAATTGGTGCAGCCTTCTTTTTTGTGGGAGCCCTTTTCCTGCAAAAAACAACCATATGCATGACATGTATAGACAAAGAAAGACATCTCAGAATGCACCAAAGGACATGCATAGCATTACCTCTTCATGGAGCTTTCTGGGTTGTTCGAAGTGCCATCATCAAACGGGCTTCCAATTTGCATGTTTTTTGCAGGTGTCCAATGGCACCACACCTTTTGCACCTAACCCTTCTCTTGGTTGGATCCAGGAAACTCCTCAGCCTCTGCTTCCTTGGCCTGCCTGCCACCCTCTTCTGCTTTGGTGGATGCACCTTATGCCCAACACCAACATGCTTCCACTGGGTCATGTCTGTCATGGTGGGGATAATACCTTGATAAGCTTCTTTGAACCTCTCAACTGAGTAGTAGCTATCCACATGATCTTCTATGCTTGCTCCACGAATGGAACAGATGAATGTCATTGCCTACATGTACAGGACCTCTCATGAAACTTCACAGAGTGCCTTCTGTCCAACAATTCATTCTCAAATGTGACCTCTGCCAAGATTATCATCAGATCCGTGATCTTTGGATGAGCAAGTCTAGCTTGCTTGCTTACCACAAACAGCTCCTTCATCACATTAGGAAGGATCACTCCTTCCATTGACCTGCCAATACTCCTCCTAACAGCAAACTTGCTCATTATCAGCTCTCTTATTCTATCCACAAGTTCATGAAGGTGCAGGCCCTTGATGTCCTTTATTTGGTTATTGAAGCTCTCAGATATGTTATTTGTGAGGTAGTCTACTTTGCTAAGCTCTGAGAAACCACATCTATACCACAAACCATGGTGATGCTTCTGCAAATAATCTATAGCATCTGGCAAGGCTAAAAATTTTGGACATGTGCCACTTGAAATCTAGAATCAGTGTAGGACCTAGCAGCAGGATATAAGTTATCTGTGTAGATTGTAAGTTCAAGGTAGCCCTTGTATGATTTTGGTGATTAATGACAAACATAGTTATTGACAATGTGATTAATGACAAACATAGTTATTGCCAATGTTTATTTTGCTTAATGACAAACCTCTAATATGCTTATTGATATGAGACTAATATGTTCATTGTGAAGATTGTTTTAGTCTCATCTTATTTAAAGGGAAATCATATATGAAAAGAATGAGTATGCAACTTTGAGGTATGTGCTCGGTATTCCACTCCTATTTATTAATGCATTTGTAATATGCAAGCACAAGCTAATAAGTTTTGCATTTATGCCATTCATAGCATGTCATATTCATTTTGGGCATAAATATTACCGCACTGTTCATATTTTGCTCTTGGGATCATGTTCTTCTTTAGTTCTTTAGTGATTCCCAAGTGACTCTTATCTTAGTTAGGCGCCAAATCTCTAGTCCAAAATACTTTAGTCAGCGCCAACTTGAATCTCTTGGTTAAACATCTCAGACCCATCTATGACGGACCGAACTTTCGGTCCAAGCATACATGTGGCTTCAGCAAAGGCAAAAGTCTCGAGAACCATACAACTATGACGGACCGATTTTTGGTCCGCATACACATACCCTGTGAAATTTCTGAAACTTCCTTTTTGCCCATCTATGACGGACTAAATTTTTAGTCCGACATGAATGTGGTTTGCTTGTCTTTGGATCTTTGATCTTATATGACTATTCTTTAGTGATCCTTTGGTTGCTTCTTTCTAGACTTCACCATGCTTGATCATATTTGTGCATATAAGCTCACCATGAATGTTTCTATCATGCACAACCTTTGTGGAGTCTAATTTGGTTTAAATATTTGTTTGATCCATGTATCTTTGCATGTTTAATTCATTGGATCAATATATCTTCATGCCTTGATTTTAAGAGAGCTTATGATGGGTATTTGATAACTTGTGTTTTGGTGATTGAATTTGATTGTGATCAATTTGGATTTGGATGTTTGACACTTTTTGGAAGTCCTTTCATGGGGAACGGACCGGATTTAGTGCTTAGAATATGCACTGGATCATCCACTCAATCTAACAGCAAGTTTCCTCTTGAGCCGGACCAAATTCTCTAAAACTCCCATGTATGACGGACCTAAAATTCGGTCCGGCATACATGTATGACGGACCAAAAGTTAGGTCCGTCATACACATGCTTTGACAGTGTTTCGTATTTTGCATTTTTGAAGGCCTTCCCTTGCTCGAAAAAATAAAGTGTCTACATGAAAGTTGTAGAGAATTTCGAGACGAATCTTTTTCATGTTGACAACTTTTTCATTTGAGCAACCGAAAAATTATAAAAATTTGGGAAGTAGACTGAATTTCTATGTGTATGACGGACCAAATTTTCGGTCCGTCATACACAGGCTTTTGACAGGGTCTTAATGTTTTGCATTTTTGAGGATCTTCCCGAGCTTAGAAAAATAAAGTTTATATATGAAAGTTGTAGAGAATTCCGAGACGAATCTTTTTCATGTTGACAACTTTCTCATTTGAGCTACTGAAAAATTCATAAAAAATTCTTGAAGTTGGCTGCTGTGTTGTGAAGGAAATCTTTATGTTCTTTGGTGCTGGAATTGTAAATATTTCAATGCACATATCCTCCTCATTCATATTCATTCATGTGCACATTATTAAGAAGATAGAGATTAATTGAGTAATTTAAATTGATTTGCCTTGCAATTAATTTAAATAACTTTTTGTATTATTCTTACTAAGTGAATGAATCAAATGCATATACATCTCAATGCACTTAGTAGGAGCATTCTTCTGTCAAGGGTTTGATATATATTGAGTTTCATTATCAAACACTTGTTGAGATTAAAATTTAATGACTATCAAATTTATCCATGCAAATCTATTGAGCTTTTGGGACTAATGTCTTTCTTGAGATGCTTTGAAGAGAATTAGGTCCCAAGAGCATGTGTGATGACCAAGGTGTGATAAAGGATTGATTGTTAAGTCAAGATCAACTAGATGAGGATTCACCAAGAGCTGAGGACGAGTCAAGATCGATTTGATGAGAGGATCATTGGGAGGATGATCGAATCAAAGTCGATAGGACGGAAGAGCCTCATGAGGTGATCAAGTCAAGGTTGACAAGACGAAGACTTCAACAATTATGACGGTCATCATGCACAACACATCAAGTAAAAAGCATGAAGCTTAGAAGTGAACCTAAAGATGCTCAAGGCCAAGGTATGGCTAGTATAGGACTAAGAATGTTTCCTAGTCTTTCACCGGTCTTGGTGTTGGAGGAAAGACCGGATTGATAGGATAGTTGCCGTACTATCAAGAGGGTCCGGATTGATTTTGATTGGACCATTTCCAAGCTCTCGAGTGATGCACATTGAGTCTTCTTACCCTAAGTGAGCCTAGTGAGGTGTCTTTGGGTGTTAGAAGTGTTTAGTAAAAGAGAGAAGTTAGTGCTGCCCAAAATGTGAGGTTTTGGCTGTCTTCTGATTCCTTTTCGAATTCTGCACTCATCCTTTGGGACTTGGGTGCTGAGACCTTGTTAGATGGATAGCCCTTGTTCTTAGCTTTCTATAGAGTCCAAGATCACCCAATTCGAGTTCGGACGAAAGTTATCACCGTTTTCGTGCAGGCTGTACATGCTGTGACGGACCAAAAGTTAGGTCCGTCATACATGGGATTTCGCATAGGTTCAGTCCGTGGCAAATGTAAATTCTCTGGTACTGTTCCCAACGGCTAGTTTTGGGTTCAAACGGCTAGTTTTGAGTGTGTTGGGTATTTATACCCCCTCCAGACTGCTGAGAACCAACTTTTGGCAACCCATTCATTATCTTTGAGCTGAAGGTGTGTGAGAGGAACTCCTATGTGTTAGGAGTGTCCAGAACACTAATCTCTTGAGTGTGATTAAGAGAATCCTAAGTGAGATTAGTGTGTGATCAAGAGTGTCCTGTGTGCATCTCTCTTGAGCTTGATCCGGTGTGATTAAATAAGCTTCGGGCTTGTTGCTCTTGGTGCTTAACAACACCTAGACGGCGTGGAAGGCGTTGAGTACCGGTGATCTTCTCAGCGAAGGTTGTGAGAAGGCCGGCGTGTGTAAGAGTGCTAGCAAGACAAGAGCAGGGCTGAGGAAGGTCTATCTACTCTTGGAGCTAGCAGCTTGTAAGAGGTTGGGGCTCACCTCACCGTTGTGGTGGAAGAGTCACCCGAGTGGAGACGAGGCAAAGTGCTCGAGAGGAGCCGGTCTTTGTGAGGAGCAAAGACTTGCCTCAACGTGGAGTAGGGCGTGGCTCGAACCACGGATAAAAATCCTTGTGTCACTTGTGGTATCACTTGTCTCCTTATGCATTGCTTTACTTTCTGTTTATTCTTTATGCATAGTATGCCATGTCATTGATGTGAGTTCACCGCTAGTTGTGCATTTGTCATGTGTTGACTTGTGAGAGCCAACTAGTCTATCTTGAGCTATTCATTCATTGTCATTTACCTTCCTAGAATTAATTTGCTTGCTGGTCACTTTAGAACTGCATACCTTAATTTAGTTAACTCTTGTTTTAGTGTGCTTATCTACTTGCCATCATCTAGGTTAATAGCTTGTGTTCAAATATCATTTTTAGCTTCCGCATTACATTAAGATTTGGACACAAGTATAAAATTGTTTAGAGAGTAAAATTTGAAGAAGCCCAATTCACCCCCTCTTGGGCATCCGAGTCCTTACAAGTGGTATCGAGCTAGGGCTCTCACTAAAAAGACTTCACCATCTTGAGAGTAATCGGATGACCATGGAGGATTTTAAGTATCTAGGTGATGCACCTTTATTTGATAGCATGAACTTCAATCGTTGGAAAATTCGCATGTCATGCTATCTTCAAGCTATGGATTATCGTGTGTGGCAGATTGTAGATGTAGGTTTTTCTCCTCCAAAGAACTCCAAGGTTCTAACCGTTGAGGATGAGAAAAACTTGCATCTCAACGCTCTTGCTACTGATGTTTTGTTTAGCGCTTTGAGCGTAGATGAGCAAAAGAAAGTGAGCCACCTTGCAAACGCTCATGATGTGTGGATGCAAATTCAAAGAAATCAAAACAAGTCCATCGATCAAGAAGATGCAATTCAAGAATGGACTTCAAGTGATGATTTCTGCACATCAAGCTCGGATGATGATGAGTGCTCTCCATCTCCACTTCACCTCATTGCTTCACGGCTGAAGGTAATAATGAGGTAGTTGACAATGAGCCCTCCCATAATGATTTAATACATATGATTGGTAGGCTCCATGATTCTCTTGAGAAGGAGATAAGGAAATCATATGACTTGACTCAAAAATTCAATCTGCTTCAAAAGTCATATGATGCCTTAAAGGGAGATCATGAAAATCTCCTCCTCAAGAGTGTTAATGCTAGCAAGGTGGATGTAGGTTTAAGCTGCACTATTCTAGATGATTTGCCTTGTTTAGATGTCATTCCATCCACATCATCTAGAAATAACATATCCACTTCTTGTGATGATTTACTTGACATACCATGCTGCTCTAGTGCTAAGGTGGATGCTTACATGACTTGTGATCTATTAGATGTTGTGTCCTGTTTAGGTTCCTCTCCTAATACTTCATCTAACAATAATAGCTCCACCTTATATGATAAATTAACTGATGAAATTCTTGGCACTAGTGCAAATGCTTCCATTTCAAGTATGTCTTGTAATAAGATAAATGATATGCCTAGCGCTCTAACTTAACACTCAAATTTCCTCTAGTATTTGCTATACTAACCTTGTTGCAGAGGAAAACAAAGAGCTCAAGGCTCAAGTTGAAAAATTGAGAAAGGACTTGGAGAAATGCTACGAGAGGAAAGCCAACCTAAATGCCATCTTGGGCAACCAAAAATCGAGAAGGATAAGAAGGGTCTTGGTTTCATCCTAAGAAGAGCAATCACAAGACAAGACACTCCAAGTCCACAAAGAACAAGAAGAAGTGTCCTAAGCCCCAAGCCGACAAGAAGAAGATCATTCGGTGCTTTGGATGCAACAAGTTAGGGCACATCGCCTCTAAGTGTCCTAACAGCATGGAAATCAAGAACTCATCCATCAAGAGGCAAACCGGCAAAGAGCAAGTCAGGAAGAAGAAAGCTTCAAATCCAACTTGCTACAATTGCCGAGAAAAAGGGCACATTGGTAAAGAGTGTCCTTATGGTAAAACTCCTAAGCCCATCCTTGTCAATGATCATTATTTGCTTAGGAAAGATAAAAATGGCAACTTGTTTGCTAAAAATGTTAGCCCAACCAAAAATAATGTCAAGGCTATTTGGGTAGCAAAGCACATAATTAGTGATAATTCTCTTGGGAAGCAAGGGAACACCTTGGGCAAGAAAGAAATTGGGGACTTACCCAAGAATGGAAAAAGGCTAAGCCCCAAGGTGAATTTTGTCAAGAAGGGTGTGCTTTGTCTCCTTACTAATCATTCCAAACCAAAGGCCAATTTTCTTGCTAAGTGCCCTAAAGCAAAAACCAATAGTAGTAAGTCTTGTTATTCTCTTGTTGATTCTAAGGACAAGATCTCTACTAGGGCACTTAAATGTATTGTGGCTAACACTCATGGACCCAACAAGAGTTGGGTACCAAACTTGCTTGAAATTGCTTAATAGGATTTGAAGAGACACTGAAGGCTTGGCCAGTGCATAAAAAGAGGTGGAGTCACCACCAACCAGTTATGGCCAAGCATGAGGATATTCAACTCACCATCACGAACCAATGTCACTTTGGTAACAATTTAAATTCAAGCACTTTACCTTGTGTAGGCATCTACATTATTGCTTCTAGCCTTGTGTAGGTTAAGATGCATTAGTATAAGATACTAAAAATCGGTTTAGTTGCTTGTTGTGAGTACTTGCTCTTGCCTCTTACCTATTCTCTTATTGCAATCTTGGGCAAGTTAAACTGTGGCACATTTAGGGGGAGTGCTAAGTCATATTCATGTGTATCACATCCCTACATGTGCCCATATTCATATAAGTGCTACTATATATTTTTTCAAAATCAAGCCATTTAGCCAAAAGTGAAAAATCTTAGTATCAATTAGTAATCTTGGGAAAACTAGTTGAAAAATGTATATTAATGTTTTCAAAAAGTTTTCCAATGGTTTTGGCTTCACAAAATATATTTTGAAAGGAAAATGAGTTTCATGCTCCAAAATCTAGATAGTAGTATCTTGTTTTGGATTTAAACTTATAATTTTCATAGAATTATATGTAAAATGATTTTGAAAGTAATTCCAAAATGAAAAACCTAGAGTTGGTCATTCTTAACAATTCTTGTATTCAAAAGATTTTCAAAAGACCAACCTAGCAAAAGTTATTTGACTTTGAATCTCACGAAAAACTATAATTGACCCATAATGGTCATATTATTGCACTTAGTGAGTTTCTCTGTTTGGACCGGATTCTTAGCCATATCTTGGTTCAAAATAGTACTTCAAACTCATACATACTAATTCCAATTAAATATCTTCTCATTTGATTCATTTGATACTTTTTGGATTGATGTTAAAAGCATATGCATGCACATCCTTCAAATGAGCCTATTTTATCAAAAGTCAAATTTTTTGTTTAAAAGGCCCATATTTGTGAAAATCTTTATAAAAGTTCTCAAATATGTATTTCAAATGTTTTACAATGCTTTTGAAGTAAAAATTTCTATTTTAGAAACAAAATAGCAAATCTGGTCTCAAATGGATCTTATATGATCTTGTTTTTGAATTAAATGAAATATTTTCATAAGTAAAAATCTATTGAGTTTTTGAAAAAGTGGTCAATACAAAACTCGTAGGGTTGGTCATTTTGAGTATTTCTTTAGTTCAAAGTTTTTCCAAACGACCAATCGTTCAAAAGTTATAGCCATTTGAATTTGGCCAAAATTCTTCATTTGACCCAAAATGACCCATTCTTGCATATTGTGGGTTTTTTGTTTGAGTTGGATTTCTTCATGTTTCTTGGCTTAAAATAGTATTTCTAACTTATATAAAGCCATAGAAGTGCATATTTTCATTCAAAACTCATTTGGTTGCCATTTTGAGGAATTGGTGAAAATTCTTATCCTCTATGTGTTTCAAATGCAAATTTCACCATATTTCTCAAAGTAAAATTGATTTATTGAAAATTTTTGTTGGAAAACCTTCTCTTGCATCCTAAGTTCAGATCTGGAAATTCCCAAATTTAGTTGAACTTGTTTGCAAGAATGTTGACTTCTTTTGACTTTGTGTCAAAATCAAACCTCCAATGCACATTTTGATCTAAGTTTTGATTGGAGGGTGATATTTGAGAAATTCTTTTTGGAGAAGTCTCTTAGATGTCCATGGAATATTTCTGCAAAATCTCATGTCTATTGGACTTCATTTGATCAAGATTTGACCCAAATTCAAAATATTCAGTTTGCTGAAATTCCAGATTTAGGCTGATTGTGGGGCTGTTTTGTGGTTTTTGTTTCTCCAAATGGGTTCATAATCAGAGGAAAGTCTTATGACATGTTTTGATCCTCTATAGTTGGACTTCATTGTTTAATTTTTTCAAAATTTATGAACCTTATTTGAACCTTCTTCCAGCCCTGTCAAAAAGGCTTAAATGGAATGTCAAAACTGAATTTTTCAGCACATTGCACTGTTGAAATCTTGGCTACCTTTAAGATGATTTGAGTATTTCCTTGTGATGAAAACTAAGGTAACTCAATTTATTGCTCCATGATTCATCTAAAATTATTTGGGAGCTCACTTACTGTTGTTTTCATCCTCAGGACCATTTTAAAGCAAGATTTCTTTTCCCGAAATCTTCAGTTCAGCATTACTATTTTCCAGTTTTCGAGGTTTTTCTTTGCTCAAATGATTTTTCGGCCTTCACAGCCCTCGAAGAGAATTTTGAGATAGATCTTTTCCGCGTTGATGATTTTTGCATTTGAGTAATGGTTTAAAAGTTATAATCGATTTTGTGCTACTATTTGCATCTTTTGAGATTTTGAGAGTTTTAAATTGGAATCTTGGCAAGCCTTTTGAGATGAAAATGAGGATGCATATAAATAGTAGCTCTACAATCTACTTAATATCCATCGGAGAAAATTTACTTGAGTTTCTCATTCGATCGAAAGTGTTCGTGTGTATGTCTTTTGGAGATGGTATCATTTCTTAATCTTTGGCTCCAATTGTTTCCTCTTAATCTTATTGATTTTATCCAATAAAGGAGGTTATTTTCATTGTAAGTTCAAGAGCTTGTTTGTCTACTCGAGCTTTATCTTTTGCTCTTACTTACAAAAGTCATCAAATTTGTTTTATTCAATCTTTGCCTTTTCTTGCAAGAATAATCTTATTGCCTTGATCCACAATCTTCTGATTGCAATATTTTTTTAAGTGGTATCAAGTAGCAGCATGCTTTCCTTGCAAGTGATTTTATTTTCAATGCATCATACTGATTGCATCTAGCTTATTCATTTGCCATATAACCCACTTTGTTCTTATAGTTATATCTTACAAGTGGTGTTATCTCTTTTAGTCTCTCAAAGTTACAAACTTACAAACTTACAAGTACTTACAAGTACTTACAAGTAGTATCAAGTAGGAAGATATTTGTTTCGGAAATCGGTTGTTTGTCTACTCATGTGCGGGGATCGAAGGAGGATCAATATCGATGACAAGATGAAGGATATAGATGGGATCTATAGTCCGAGGGATCGAAGGCCGTACGAAATGATCGGATTCGGTTCAAGCATGTGGTGGGTGAGAATCGACAAAGGGACGTATTCTTTCTCATGACCATATCGTAAATGCCTATACATTAACTTGTGAGGACTTGATTATTTGTGATATGCTTTTCCCTTACAAGTACTTTACAAATGGTATATATGACAAGTGATATTCTCTTATACAAATTGCTTATGTGATTATCTAACATTTCTTATTTGAGTTAATAGATGCTTCATTTTGATATAGATGACACACCATATTGAGGTACCCACTTGCCCATTACATTTAGAGATCATGAGCTGGTACTTCACTTATATCTTGTGTCTCATGATCATGATATTCTATTATTGTTCTAGATTATCTCTCACAAGTGATTTCACATATCCATGTCATGCTTGTTCTTACTTATATCCTTATAGCATGACACATTTGCTTCATTAGCTACTTGTGATTTGTTATTGCCTAAATCTTGGATATTATTGCTTTCATATCATGCCTAGATTTAGGGGGAGCTTGATTTTCATGATCTACCTTTTGCTTCTTATTATACCTTACTCTCCATTATCTTGTTTACTCATCTCATAAGAGAGTAGGGGTATTCATGTTGATTTATTATAGATAATAATCTTTTTGGATGATTAATGCCAAAAGGGGGAGAATTTTCATGTATTATCAATTGCCTCCTTATTTATAGAGCCAAAAAGGGAGAATTTTGTCATGTGCACAATTTTGTTATGTTTTTATTGCCATATTGTCATTTATTGCAATTGATATAAGGTTTGTCATAAATCACCAAAAAGGGGGAGATTGTAAGTTCAAGGTAGCCCTTGTATGATTTTGGTGATTAATGACAAACATAGTTATTGACAATGTGATTAATGACAAACATAGTTATTGACAATGTGATTAATGACAAACATAGTTATTGCCAATGTTTATTTTAAAGCAGTGCTTAATGACAAACCTCTAATATGCTTATTGATATGAGACTAATATGTTCATTGTGAAGATTGTTTTAGTCTCATCTTATTTAAAGGGAAATCATATATGAAAAGAATGAGTATGCAACTTTGAGGTATGTGCTCGGTATTCCACTCCTATTTATTAATGCATTTGTAATATGCAAGCACAAGCTAATAAGTTTTGCATTTATGCCATTCATAGCATGTCATATTCATTTTGGGCATAAATATTACCGCACTGTTCATATTTTGCTCTTGGGATCATGTTCTTCTTTAGTTCTTTAGTGATTCCCAAGCTGACTCTTATCTTAGTTCGGCGCCAAATCTCTAGTCCAAAATACTTTAGTCCAGCGCCAACTTGAATCTCTTGGTTAAACATCTCAGACCCATCTATGACGGACCGAACTTTCGGTCCGGCATACATGTGGCTTCAGCAAAGGCAAAAGTCTCAGAACCATACAACTATGACGGACCGATTTTTCGGTCCGGCATACACATACCCTTGTGAAATTTCTGAAACTTCCTTTTTGCCCATCTATGACGGACTAAATTTTTTAGTTCGGCATGAATGTGGTTTGCCTGTCTTTGGATCTTTGATCTTATATGACTATTCTTTAGTGATCCTTTGGTTGCTTCTTTCTAGACTTCACCATGCTTGATCATATTTGTGCATATAAGCTCACCATGAATGTTTCTATCATGCACAACCTTTGTGGAGTCTAATTTGGTTTAAATATTTGTTTCGATATTGATCCATGTATCTTTGCATGTTTAATTCATTGGATCAATATATCTTCATGCCTTGATTTTAAGAGAGCTTATGATGGGTATTTGATAACTTGTGTTTTGGTGATTGAATTTGATTGTGATCAATTTGGATTTGGATGTTTGACACTTTTTTGGAAGTCCTTTCATGGGGAACGAACCGGATTTAGTGCTTAGAATATGCACTGGATCATCCACTCAATCTAACAGCAAGTTTCCCTTTTGAGCCGGACCAAATTCTCTAAAACTCCCATGTATGACGGACCTAACTTTCGGTCCGGCATACATGTATGACGGACCAAAAAGTTAGGTCCGTCATACACATGCTTTTGACAGTGTTTCGTATTTTGCATTTTTGAAGGCCTTCCCTTGCTCGAAAAAATAAAGTGTCTACATGAAAGTTGTAGAGAATTTCGAGACGAATCTTTTTCATGTTGACAACTTTTTCATTTGAGCAACCGAAAAAATTATAAAAAATTTGAGAAGTAGACTGAATTTCTATGTGTGTATGACAGACCAAATTTTCGGTCCGTCATACACAGGCTTTTGACAGGGTCTTAATGTTTTGCATTTTTGAGGGTCTTCCCGAGCTTAGAAAAATAAAGTTTATATATGAAAGTTGTAGAGAATTCCGAGACGAATCTTTTTCATGTTGACAACTTTCTCATTTGAGCTACTGAAAAATTCATAAAAATTCTTGAAGTTGGCTGCTGTGTTGTGAAGGAAATCTTTATGTTCTTTGGTACTGGAATTGTAAATATTTCAATGCACATATCCTCCTCATTCATATTCATTCATGTGCACATTATTAAGAAGATAGAGATTAATTGAGTAATTTAAATTGATTTGCCTTGCAATTAATTTAAATAACTTTTGTATTATTCTTACTAAGTGAATGAATCAAATGCATATACATCTCAATGCACTTAGTAGGAGCATTCTTCTGTCAAGGGTTTGATATATATTGAGTTTCATTATCAAACACTTGTTGAGATTAAAATTTAATGACTATCAAATTTATCCATGCAAATCTATTGAGCTTTTGGGACTAATGTCTTTCTTGAGATGCTTTGAAGAGAATTAGGTCCCAAGAGCATGTGTGATGACCAAGGTGTGATAAAGGATTGATTGTTAAGTCAAGATCAACTAGATGAGGATTCACCAAGAGCTGAGGGCGAGTCAAGATCGATTTGATGAGAGGATCATTGGGAGGATGATCGAATCAAAGTCGATAGGACGGAAGAGCCTCATGAGGTGATCAAGTCAAGGTTGACAAGACGAAGACTTCAACAATTATGACGGTCATCATGCACAACACATCAAGTAAAAAGCATGAAGCTTAGAAGTGAACCTAAAGATGCTCAAGGCCAAGGTATGGCTAGTATAGGACTAAGAATGTTTCCTAGTCTTTCACTGGTCTTGGTGTTGGAGGAAAGACCAGATTGATAGGATAGTTGCCGTACTATCAAGAGGGGTCCGGATTGATTTTGATTGGACCATTTCCAAGCTCTCGAGTGATGCACATTGAGTCTTCTTACCCCTAAGTGAGCCTAGTGAGGTGTCTTTGGGTGTTAGAAGTGTTTAGTAAAAGAGAGAAGTTAGTGCTGCCCAAAAATGTGAGGTTTTGGCTGTCTTCTGATTCCTTTTCGAATTCTGCACTCCTCCTTTGGGACTTGGGTGCTGAGACCTTGTTAGATGGATAGCCCTTGTTCTTAGCTTTTTATAGAGTCCAAGATCACCCAATTCCGAGTTCGGACGAGAAAGTTATCACCGTTTTCGTGCAGGCTGTACATGCTGTGACGGACCAAAAGTTAGGTCCGTCATACATGGGATTTCGCATAGGTTCAGTCCGTGGCAAATGTAAATTCTCTGGTACTGTTCCCAACGGCTAGTTTTGGGTTCAAACGGCTAGTTTTGAGTGTGTTGGGTATTTATACCCCCTCCAGACTGCTGAGAACCAATTTTTGGCAACCCATTCATTATCTTTGAGCTGAAGGTGTGTGAGAGGAACTCCTATGTGTTAGGAGTGTCCAGTACACTAATCTCTTGAGTGTGATTAAGAGAATCCTAAGTGAGATTAGTGTGTGATCAAGAGTGTTCTGTGTGCATCTCTCTTGAGCTTGATCCGGTGTGATTAAATAAGCTTCGGGCTTGTTGCTCTTGGTGCTTAACAACACCTAGACGGCGTGGAAGGCGTTGAGTACCGGTGATCTTCTCAAGCGAAGGTTGTGAGAAGACCCGGCGTGTGCAGAGTGCTAGCAAGACAAGTGACAGGGCCTGAGGAAGGTCTATCTACTCTTGGAGCTAGCAGCTTGTAAGAGGTTGGGGCTCACCTCACCGTTGTGGTGGAAGAGTCACCCGAGTGGAGACGAGGCAAAGTGCTCGAGAGGGAGCCGGTCTTTGTGAGGAGCAAGGACTTGCCTCAACGTGGAGTAGGAGCGTGGCTCGAACCACGGATAAAAATCCTTGTGTCACTTGTGGTATCACTTGTCTCCTTATGCATTGCTTTACTCTCTGTTTATTCTTTATGCATAGTATGCCATGTCTGTTGATGTGAGTTCACTGCTAGTTGTGCATTTGTCATGTGTTGACTTGTGAGAGCCAACTAGTCTATCTTGAGCTATTCATTCATTGTCATTTACCTTCCTAGAATTAATTTGCTTGCTGGTCACTTTAGAACTGCATACCTTAATTTAGTTAACTCTTGTTTTAGTGTGCTTATCCTACTTGCCATCATCTAGGTTAATAGCTTGTGTTCAAATATCAGTTTTTAGCTTCCGCATTACATTAAGATTTGGACACAAGTATAAAATTGTTTAGAGATAAAATTTGAAGAAGCCCAATTCACCCCCTCTTGGGCATCCGAGTCCTTACAAGTGGTATCAGAGCTAGGGCTCTCACTAAAAAGACTTCACCATCTTGAGAGTAATCGGATGACCATGGAGGATTTTAAGTATCTAGGTGATGCACCTTTATTTGATAGCATGAACTTCAATCGTTGGAAAATTCGCATGTCATGCTATCTTCAAGCTATGGATTATCGTGTGTGGCAGATTGTAGATGTAGGTTTTTCTCCTCCAAAGAACTCCAAGGTTCTAACCGTTGAGGATGAGAAAAACTTGCATCTCAACGCTCTTGCTACTGATGTTTTGTTTAGCGCTTTGAGCGTAGATGAGCAAAAGAAAGTGAGCCACCTTGCAAACGCTCATGATGTGTGGATGCAAATTCAAAGAAATCAAAACAAGTCCATCGATCAAGAAGATGCAATTCAAGAATGGACTTCAAGTGATGATTTCTGCACATCAAGCTCGGATGATGATGAGTGCTCTCCATCTCCCACTTCACCTCATTGCTTCACGGCTGAAGGTAATAATGAGGTAGTTGACAATGAGCCCTCCCATAATGATTTAATACATATGATTGGTAGGCTCCATGATTCCCTTGAGAAGGAGATAAGGAAATCATATGACTTGACTCAAAAATTCAATTTGCTTCAACAGTCATATGATGCCTTAAAGGAAAATCATGAAAATCTTCTCCTCAAGAGTGTTAATGCTAGCAAGGTGGATGTAGGTTTAAGCTGCACTATTCTAGATGATTTGCCTTGTTTAAATGTCATTCCATCCACATCATCTAGAAATAACATATCAACTTCTTGTGATGATCTACTTGACATACCATGCTGCTATAGTGCTAAGGTGGATGCTTACATGACTTGTGATCTATTAGATGATGTGTCCTGTTTAGGTTCTACTCCTAATACTTCATCTAACAATAATAGCTCCACCTTATATGATAAATTAACGATGAAATTCTTGGCACTAGTGCAAATGCTTCCATTTCAAGTATGTCTTGTAATAAGATAAATGATATGCCTAGCAGCTCTAACTTAACAGCTCAAATTTCCTCTAGTATTTGCTATACTAACCTTGTTGCAGAGGAAAACAAAAAGCTGAAGGCTCAAGTTGAAAAATTGAGAAAGGACTTGGAGAAATGCTACAGAGGGAAAGCCAACCTAAATGCCATCTTGGGCAACCAAAAATCTGAGAAGGATAAGAAGGGTCTTGGTTTCATCCCTAAGAAGAGCAATCACAAGACAAGACACTCCAAGTCCACAAAGAACAAGAAGAAGTGTCCTAAGCCCCAAGCCGACAAGAAGAAGATCATTCGGTGCTTTGGATGCAACAAGTTAGGGCACATCGCCTCTAAGTGTCCTAACAGCATGGAAATCAAGAACTCATCCATCAAGAGGCAAACCGGCAAAGAGCAAGTCAGGAAGAAGAAAGCTTCAAATCCAACTTGCTACAATTGCCGAGAAAAAGGGCACATTGGTAAAGAGTGTCCTTATGGTAAAACTCCTAAGCCCATCCTTGTCAATGATCATTATTTGCTTAGGAAAGATAAAAATGGCAACTTGTTTGCTAAAAATGTTAGCCCAACCAAAAATAATGTCAAGGCTATTTGGGTAGCAAAGCACATAATTAGTGATAATTCTCTTGGGAAGCAAGGGAACACCTTGGGCAAGAAAGAAATTGGGGACTTACCCAAGAATGGAAAAAGGCTAAGCCCCAAGGTGAATTTTGTCAAGAAGGGTGTGCTTTGTCTCCTTACTAATCATTCAAAACCAAAGGCCAATTTTCTTGCTAAGTGCCCCAAAGCAAAAACCAATAGTAGTAAGTCTTGTTATTCTCTTGTTGATTCTAAGGACAAGATCTCTACTAGGGCACTTAAATGTATTGTAAGCTAACACTCATGGACCCAACAAGAGTTGGGTACCAAACTTGCTTGAAATTGCTTAATAGGATTTGAAGAGACAATCAAGGCTTGGCGATGCATAAAAAGAGGTGGAGTCACCACCAACCGCTTATGGCCAAGCATGAGGATATTCAACTCACCATCACGAACCAATGTCACTTTGGTAACAATTTAAATTCAAGCACTTTACCTTGTGTAGGCATCTACATTATTGCTTCTAGCCTTGTGTAGGTTAAGATGCATTAGTATAAGATACTAAAAATCAGTTTAGTTGCTTGTTGTGAGTACTTGCTCTTGCCTCTTACCTATTCTCTTATTGCAATCTTGGGCAAGTTAAACTGTGGCACATTTAGGGGGAGTGCTAAATCATAATCATGTATATCATGTCCCTACATGTGCCCATATTCATATAAGTGCTACTATATATTTTTTCAAAATCAAGCCATTTAGCCAAAAGTGAAAAATCTTAGTATCAATTACTAATCTTGGGAAAACTAGTTGAAAAATGTATATTAATGTTTTCAAAAAGTTTTCCAATGGTTTTGGCTTCACAAAATATATTTTGAAAGGAAAATGAGTTTCATGCTCCAAAATCTAGATAGTAGTATCTTGTTTTGGATTTAAACTTATAATTTTCATAGAATTATATGTAAAATGATTTTGAAAGTAATTCCAAAATGAAAAACCTAGAGTTGGTCATTCTTAACAATTCTTGTATTCAAAAGATTTTCAAAAGACCAACCTAGCAAAAGTTATTTGACTTTGAATCTCACCAAAACTATAATTGACCCATAATGGTCATATTATTGCACTTAGTGAGTTTCTCTGTTTGGACCAGATTCTTAGCCATATCTTGGTTCAAAATAGTACTTCAAACTCATACATACTAATTCCAATTAAATATCTTCTCATTTGATTCATTTGATACTTTTTGGATTGATGTTAAAAGCATATGCATGCACATCCTTCAAATGAGCCTATTTTATCAAAAGTCAAATTTGTTGTTTAAAAGGCCCATATTTGTGAAAATCTTTATAAAAGTTCTCAAATATGTATTTCAAATGTTTTACAATGCTTTTGAAGTAAAAATTCTATTTTAGAAACAAAATAGCAAATCTGGTCTCAAATGGATCTTATATGATCTTGTTTTTGAATTAAATGAAATATTTTCAAATTTTTTTATAACCCAAATTTATTTGTTTATCTCTTTTTTAGGGTTTTCCTTTATTTATTGGAAATTTTTAAAAATTTGAAAATTCTGCCCCCTATTTTAAATTTTTGTAAAAATGGCCCGAAAATTTTTCATTATGCCCAAATTTTTGCCCATTTTTCCCTTCTTTTGATTTATTTTTTTCCCTTTAAATTTTCCCTTTTTGTTTTCTTTTTGGTTTTTTCTAAATTTAATTTTTGGCCTTTTTCCCTAATTTTTTTAAAATTGAATTTTTTGGAATTCTTTCAATTTTTAAATTTTATTTAAATTGTTTAAATTGTTTTTAAAAAATTGGAAAAATTTAAAATTTTGAACAGATTTTTTAAAATTTTATTAAATTTTTTAAATTTAGGGATTTTTTAGCCGGGACAAATTTTTTTTTTGGACCCAAAATCAATACATTTTAAAAACTTTTTCCCCTTTGGGAAATTTCATTTCTTTTTTTCCCTTAAAAAACCCCGGAAGTTTTAGGAAATTTGGAAGTCTTTTTTTAAATTTTTTATCAAAATTTTTATTTGGGCAATTTTTTGTAAAAAAATTTTAAAAAATTTTGCTTTAATTTTTTTGGGAGGACTTTATGGGTTTTAAAATTTGGTTTTAGGGAAATTTTAAATTTTTTTGAATTTTTTAAAAATTTTAAATTTTTTTGGAAAATTTTTTTGGGGGAAAAAGAATTTTTTCTTTAAATTTTTTTGAAAAAATTTAAAAATTTTAAGTTTCCCTTTGAAGGGAAAAATTTTTTTTTTAAAAAATAAATGAATTTCCCCCAAAATTTTCGGGCCCAAATTAAAAAAATTTAAAAAAATTTTATTTTCCTTCCCGAAAATTTTTTTGAAATTTTTTATTTTTAAACCTTTTGGAAAAATTTTAAAGTTTTTTAATAAAGGGAAAAAACCTTTGACTTTTTTTATGAAACCAAAATAAGAAATTATTTAAAAATTTTAAGTTTAAAAAACCATTGGGAAACCAAATAAAATTTTTGGTAAAAATCTTTCCCAAAGGTAATTTTGTAAGAGTTTTGTCTTTAGGGGGTTTAAAAATTTGAAAGTTTGGTTCGAGGAATTTTTATTTCCAACCCATAGAAAGAAAATTAAATAAAAATTCTTGGGGGGGGTTTGTAAAGGAAATTTTAAAATTTTTGGGTTTTCGTTTTTTTAAAACCATTTTTTCAACCTTGTGATTTTTAAAATTTTTTTTAAGAGTTTTAAATAAATTTGGGTTCGGGGAAAAATTTTTTGGGATTTTTCAAAAAGTAGGTTTGTTCTTTTCTAATTTGTAATTCCTTCTGTTGGGGGTTTTTAAATAATTTATTTTTTTATTTTAAACCCAAAAAATTTTTTGTTTTAAAGTAAATTTTGAAAATTTTGGGAGGGGAAAATAATTTTTAAAATTTTGGAAAGGGAAATTGGGTCCTGGCATTTGTAAAATTTTGTTTGTTTTTTGGGTTAAGGGTAGGGTATGGGGGATTTAAAACCCCACAAAAATTTTGGGGAATTTTTTTTGACAAAGGGGGGGGCCCCTAGGTTTGGTAAATCCCGGTGGAAAGGAAAGAAATTTTTAAAGGGCTTGCCCCTAGGTGGGTTAAAAAGGCCTTTGATTTTTGCTTGCGTTTAATGGGGGTTTTTATCTTCTCTTTGTTGGGGGAAGGGGAAATTTGGAAGGGCCCTTCAAAATTTTTCCTTTTGGTTTTTTTGGGTTTATTCCCTTTTTGGGAGTCCCCAAAGGGCCAAAGGGCTTGTTTGAAAATTTTTTAAAAAGGGATGGGGCCAAAAAAATTTTTTATTTGGTTTCACCCTTTGGGGTTTTCCCTTTTAAATTGTTAAAGGTTTTTCTTTATTTTCCCTTTGAGAAGTACCCTAGGTTTTTAAAGGGGGAATTTTGGCAAACTTTTGGGACAAAGTTGGCTAACCCTGGGATTTTAATTTTGTGGCTTAAAAAATATTTTTTAAAAAACGCCCTTTTCACCTAGGTTTTTTTGTTTAAATATTTAAACTTACCAATTTTGGAACCCAAATTTTTTGAAAAAAGGGAAAGAAATCCCTTTTGGGATTCGAAAAAATTTTCCTAGGCTTTAAAAGCTTATTTAAATATGGTTACAAGGTTTTTTGTTTTTGACTGACTTTGAAAAATTTGTTTTACTTGGGCTTAGGGGTAAAAATTTGATTTAAAAACCTTCTTCCCCTTTTAAAGGTTGGAAAATTTCCCAAAGGGCCAAAAGTGGGGAGGTTTAATGAAAAAAGTGGGATTTCCGTAAAGACCCCAAAAGAAACCCGGGAAGCCTTAAAAATTTTCAAGGATTTGAGGTTTTGGGTCCCTTTAAATTTTAAATTTCCTTTTCCACTTTTTTATTTCTTTACCCGGGTTTTAAATTTTTGAAAATAATTATTTAAACCCTAAATTTTGCCTTTCCCTTGGGGAAAAAGGAGAGAAAAAAATTTTCAACAAATTAAATTTTGCTTAAAATTAAAAAAGGGGCAAATGATTTGGGAACCCAATTTGAATTTTGCTTTTTTCTTTCCAAAGCAATCACGGAATCCCTTTTGGGCAAATCACTATTTTTAAAATTGTTTTGGCCCAAAAATTTTAAAAATTTTAAAAGAAAAAAAATTTGAAAGGGAAGGAATCCCCCAAATACTTTAAATGGAAAACCTAAATCTTAAAAAATTCCCATTTTAAATATTTGGGAAAAATTGGAAAAAAAAGAGCCCAAAATTTAAAATTTGAAAAAACTTAATTCGGGAAAAATTTAAAGCATTTGGGAAAAAAAATTGGTTTACCCGGGGGAAAAAAAAAAGGGGGTTTTCTTTAAAAAAACCCAATTTAAACTTAATGAAAAAAATTGGCCCATTTTAATCGAAAAAGGGAAAAGGAAAAAAAAGAAAAAAGCCCCAAAATCCCAATTGAAATGAAAAAGACGGGGGGTTTAAAGGGAAAACCCAACCCAAAATTTGCCAAGGAATTTAACTAAAGAAAATAGGCTTTTTTTTCCCCAAAAAATTTTTCATTTTAAAAAAATTAATTGTTAAATTTTTGGGGAGAAATTGAAAAAAATTTTTTCCGGATTTTGGGGGGTGAAAATTTTTCCAAAATTTTTTTTTTCAAAAATTTCCCAAAAAAAAAAAAATCAAAAATGTTTCAAATTTTTAAAAAAGGAAAACAAATTTTTTTTAAAAGGGCCCAAAAATTTCCCAAATTTTAAAAAAATTTTAAAATTTTTGGGGATTTAAACTTTCCCATTTTAAAAAAAAAAAAGTGGGTTTTAACAATCGAAAAATTTAAAAACCCTTTAGGAAATATTTCTTTAAATGTAAAAATATAATTAAATAATAAAATTTTGTTTGGATACTTTCCCCTTTTTAAATTTCTTGAAAAGAAAATTAATTTTAAAATTTTCCTTTTTATACTTTTTTAAAATTGCCTATTTTAAGGAAAAAAATTTAAAAAAGGGTAAAAGGGCAAAAATTTTAAATTGATTTAAATTTTTTAAAAAAAATTTAAAAAATATTTGGGAAAAAAAGGGGTTAAAAAATTTTTTGGGTTTTTCAAAAAATTTTAAAAAAACTCTTTTCATGAAAAAGAAATTTTTTTAAAAAAACCCAAAATTTTAAAAATGGGAAACAATTTTTTTTTGATTTAAAAGAAAAATTTTTAAAAAAAATGAAAAAAATCATCCAAAAAAAGGTAAAAACTTATATTTAAAATTTTCCAAAAAGAAAATTTTTTAAAAATTTTTAAAACCTCCTTTTCCAATTCATTTTTTTAAGGATTTAAAATGGCCCTTTTGTTTTTAAAAATTTAAAAACAAAAATATTAAAATTTTTTAAAAAAAAATTCAAATTTTAATTTAAAACCAAAATTTTGGGAAAAAAAAATTTGGGTTTTAAAATTTTTAAAAAATTTTTTTTTTTTGAAAAGGGGTCTTCGGGGCTTAAAATTTTTTTCCCCAAATTTTTTAAAAACCCAAAAAATTTAATTTTAAAATTTGGCCTTTTTTAAAAATAACCAAACATTTTTTTTGGAAAATATTTATTTTTATGCCCAAAAAAAGACCAAAATTTTAAAGTTTTGGTTTTTTTTAAAAACAAATTTTTGGGAAAAAGGGGTTTAAAATTTTTCCCAGCAGGGTTTTTTTTAAAAATTTTTAAAAATTTTGTTTCCCTTTTTTAAATTAAAGGGAAAATTTTCCTTTTGTTAATTTTGAGTTTTATTGACTTAATTTAAAAAAAATATTAATTTTTTATTTTTTTTTTTAATTTTTTCCAAAATTTCTTCCCAGTTATTTTAATTTGGGAAAGTTTTAAAAACCCAAAAATTTTATTTTAAATTGGTTTTTCCCTTTTTTTTTTTTTTTCCCTTTTTTATTGAAAATTTTATTTTTAATTTAAATTTTACCTTTTGCAAGGGTTTTCCCCCAAAAAAATTTTGAAAATTATTTCAAATTTTAAAACGGTTTTAAAAGTTTTTCTTAAAAAAATTTTAGAAAATTTTAAAATTAAATATTCGTTGTTTTATTTAAATTTAAAAATTTTTTGTTTAAAGGGTTTTTTTTTTTTTTAAAAAATTTCGGTTTCACTAAAATTTTTGATTTTGGGATTTTAAAAGAAACAAAAGGGTTTTTTTTTTTAACCAACTTTTAAAATTTAAAAAAGGTTTATTCCTTTTATGGGAAACATTTCTAAAAATTTTTTTAGCTTATTTTAATTTTTTTTTCCCCAATTTTCTTTATTTTTTATAAAATTATTTTTAACAAATTTTTTTTTCTTTTTTTTTATTAAAAAAAATTTTTTCAAAGTTTTAAAATTTTTAAATTTCCCTTTTTTAATTTTAAATTGTATTTCATTTTCTGGTTTTATAATTATTTTTTAAAAAAAATTTTTCCTAAAATTTAATTTTTTTTTATTTTTTATTAAATTATAAATTTAAAAGGGTTCATAAAATTTTTGGGGTTTTTTAATTTCTTTTCAATTTTTAAGGTAAATTTAAACCTTTTGGGGCCCCAAATTCTTATTTGCCCAAATCTTAAATTGGGGTTTTTGGGGAATTTTTATTTAAATTTATATTAATTTTAAAAAAATTATTTATATTTTTTTAAAATATTTGGAAAAAATTTTTTGAAAAAAATTTTTTTTTTTTGCCAAATTTCAAATTTCAATTTTAAAAATTGAAATTTTTTTTGAAATTCCCCCTTTGTTTTTTGAAATTCAAAATTTTTAAATGTTTCAAAAATTTGTTTTGCTTTGTAAATAAAACTAATGCAATTTTTCAAAATTTTAGTTATTTGGAAATTTTTTTGGGAAATTTTTGTATTTTTTAAAAATTTCAATTGGGAATTTTAAAGATTTGAATTTATTCCATTTTTTTAAATTAAGGGGTATTGGGGTTTTTTTTTTTGTTTTCCAAAATTTTTAAAATTTAAAGGGCAAAAAATTTTTCCTCATTTTTTGTTTTTATTTTTTTTTAAATTTTTTAAACCTTTTATGGGAAATTTGGGTAAAATAAATTTTTCAAACCAATTAATTTTTAAAACTTGACCCTTTTAAGAAAATTTTTGTTTAAAAATAAGGGGCCAAAATTTTTAGAAACCTAAAAAAAGGAATTTTTGGTTTTCTCAGAAATTTTAAAAATTTCCAAATTTTTATTCAAGAAAATTTTTTTGTTTTTCTTTTCTTTATTTTGTTTTCCAAATTCCCTTTTTTTTATAGTTCCCTTTTTATTTTTGGAATTTTATTTAATTTTTCCGCAAACCCTCTAAAATTTGGAATTTTTTTGGAACTTTCATTTTTTAAAAAAATTTAAGTTTAAGGGCTTAAAAAAAAATTTTTTAAAAATTTTTAGGAAATTTTGTTTATTTTAAATTTTTAATCCTTTTCCCAATGGGCCCAAATTTTTATTTTAAAAAGGGGTTTTTCTTAATTGATTTTTGCCCCAAATTTTTTTCTTTTTGACCAAATTGTTTTCAAATTTTGTTTCCCCAATGTTCTAATTCCTGCTATTTTTTTAATTTTTGTTTAAAAATAATTTTTTAAATTTTTAAAATTTTTAATGCCTTTTATTTTTTTTTTAAAAACGTTTTTTAAAATTTAAATGGTGTTTTATTTAAATTTAAAATTTTTCAATCTTTCAGGGAAATTTATTTAGTTCCCCGGAAATTTTTTTAAAGTTTTGGGAGGGGAAATTTTTCGTGGGTTTAAATTTGGCCCAAAAATAAACGAAAATTGGTTTTGGGAAAATTGGGGTGAAAGAAATTTTTTAAGCCCCCTCTAAAATTTAAATTTACTGAATTTTGAAATTTAAATTTTTTTTAAATTTTTTTTCCCAAAAAATTAAAAAATTTTTTTTCTTTTTTTGCAAACATTTTTTTGGTAAAAGCTTTTCTTTAAATTTTTATTTTAATTTTTCCCCAAAAATTTTAGTTTAATTTTAAATTTTAAAATTTTTAAAATCTTTTATTTTTTTTTTTCTAAAATTTTTAAAAAATTAGTTTTTTTTTAAAATTTATTTTTTTGTTTAAAAATGATGTTCCAAATTTTTAAATTCCAATTTTAGAAATAAAAATTGATAATAAATTTTTCCCAAATTTTTTATTTGTTTATTTACAAAAGATTAAAATTAATATTTTAAAATAAATGGGATTTTTAAAAGGTTTTAAAATTTTCAAACCCTTTTAAAAAGGGAAATTTTCCTAAATTTCAAATTTTGGTTTTTTGGGCCAATTTTTTATTGTTTTAAAAATTGTTGGAGTTTAAGCCTGATATTTGATTGGTTTTCTTTTAAGACCAAATTTGAGGGCTTTGAAATGTTTGAAAGGGGTAGGGAAAAATGATTTTGGTTTAAATTCTTGGAAAGGTTTATTTTCATCTTGGAAACGAAAAGGTACTTTAGGTTCTTTCCAAAATTTAAACATTAAAGGAACCCAAAAAAAGGTTTTGCTTAGGACAAAATTCCCTTTCCCTTGGGGGAAAAAACCGGGGTTTATTTTTGGGGTCCGGGTTTTTTGTTAGGGTTTTTTTTTGTTTTAAACCCCCCTTTTCCCCAATTTAATTTTTTTTGAAAATTTTGGGAAAGGGAATTTCCAAAAGGGGTTTGGGCCCAAATCTGGGAATTTAAAACTTGGAAATTGGGTTTGGACAAATTTGTGTTTCTTACTTTTTATCAAAAAATTTTTTTTGGGGTTAAATTTTGGGCTGGACTTGAAAATTGCTTTTCCCGGATTTGTTTAAAGTTCATTGTGAAAAAAAGGGTAGGGCCCTTTTGGGAAACCTTTGGGGTTTTTTTATTTTTAAAAACCGGGACATTTTTTAGGGGTTTTTAGGGTTTTTTAAGGGTGGGAAATCTTTTTGGGGATTAAAAATTTTTTAAATTTGGTTTTGGGTTTTTTGATCTTTCTTGGGGACCTTTATCAAAATAGCCTTGTTTTTTTAAAGGTTTTTGGGGACCGGGAAACCTACTATTTGAACCTTGGCCCCAAAGAATTTCCGGTCCTCTAAATTGGAAAATTTTTTAAAGTTTTGGGCCCTTTCCCTGAAAGGTTTCCCGGGAAAAAATTTTCAGGCCTTTTTGGACAAATTTTAAATTTGTAAAGAAAATTTAAAAAAAATTTTATTTCTTTTGGGTTTATTTTTTCCTTCAAGTTCCCGGGCTTAAATTTTTTTGCTGTTTTTTGTATTTTTTTAACCAAATCTTTTAAATTTCATTTTCATTTCTTCAAATTATTTTTTGATTGGGCCTTTTTAAAAATTTAATTTTTTGTTGGTTTTAAAATTCAAAGCCTTTTTAAATTTTTTTCTTGGAATTTTAAAAAAGAAAAAAAATTGGTAAAATTTGGAAATTAAAAATTTTAATTTTCCTTAAAAAAGATTAATGGCTTTAAGAATTTTCCCCTTAAGTGGGGAAAATTTTAAGTTTATTAATTTTGCTTAAATTTAAGTTAAAAAATTAAATGAGCTTTTATAATGTTTTTAATGTTTGGGTTTTTCCCCAAAGAAATAAATCAAGTTGAAAAAATTATTTTTCAAAATATGAGTTAAAGGGATATAAATTTAAAGGGAAACTTGAAAGGTGATGGGTTTAAATCAAATTTAAAAGATCGAAATCATTCAAACAAAAAATACAATTTTTGAGTCTATGAAAAATTTTTAAAATTAATTAAATACCTTAAATTAAGGGGTTTATTTCCCTAATTTTTAAAATTTTACCCTTTTTTTGAAAATTTGGAATCGCTTATCAAAATTTAATTTTGTTAACCCTTAACCTAGGAAACTAAATTTCCCAATTTCTATATTTTTGTTGAAAGAAAAATTTGTTTAAATGGGTTTTTTAAATTCGGGAAAAAAACCTTTTTCTTTGGGCCCAAACCAAAGGAAGCTTGTTTACTTTAAAACCGGGCCCCATCCAATCCAAAAAAAAAGGGCCCCATTTAAAATTTTGAGGAAAATTTGTCAAATTTTTCCCCTAAGTTTGTTACAAATCTCGAATAACCGATTCCTGCAGTGGCATATATCTAATTAACCCTAAAATCAAAGCACTCACATTGAAGGAACTATGACGATCTGAATGAATACTTTCGGTAAGCAAAAGTCTTATTTAATTGTTGCTTTTACGATCTTGTGATATACATATTGAAGAAAGGCACGAATTGATTGCTTGTCAGGTCAGGTGATTGCTTCCAGCTAGGATGGCCTATGAGAGCTAACTAGTTCAATGCCCGTGCGTTGCTACGAAAAACAAAATTGGTAACGAAACATAAAGGTCAACCAATAAAAGAAAATTGTGCTACAAGATCGAACGTCTATTTCTACCGATTACAAAAGTTTTTATGGTTTCTCCTCCGGCATGAATTAAAACCTAATATATTGTACGTAGTACATCAACATTCATTATATTAGAACATATTTAGAGATGATAGATTCTTGGTATACGTCCCGAAAGATCTTAAAATAAATAGTTACATTATAACACGACTTGGATATCATTTCGATCAAAACCTTGTCTATGATATGAGTACTTCTTTGTAGGTCAAGCAATAAAAGAAAATTATGCTACAAGATCAAGCATCTATTTCTCCCAATTACAAAAGTTTTTATGGTATCTCCTCCGGCATGAGTGTATATCAAAATTTACAATCTTGCAACATATTCTTTTTACCTTCACTCTCACCCAAACACTTGTCAGATCTTCACGTCTTCAATTTGTCACTTGTCAAATCTTCATGTCTCCAGCGACCTCTTGTTGTACTTCTGAAAGTTGAACTTGCTATTTTGAGAAAAATGCGCCTGCATAAAACAGAGTTCGTTAATGCTTTTACTGTAACAATTGCAAAAAGGTAACCTCAAAAGCTTGCTCCGTTGTAACCATGGCCGGCGAAGAAGAGAGGTTTAGTACATTGATAAAGCCTTGCCGCATGGTCAGGTAGTCCACCTTGGTGGTGACACCAAGAATTGCTGAAGAATGCCACCGACGAGACAAATATGAAGAAGGATGCGGAGTAAATAACAAAGGCTGCAGTGATAATTAACCATGCGAGCAGAGATCGGTGCACGAACTCACAATCCATCGACACAGGGTGCTTGACAGACCTAGATGTCGGCTCACGAACGATGTCTGATGTGTGAATCGGAATCGTGAAGTATCTGCAATATTTGAACTTATCAGTTTCACTCTGGTCATGCCTACCTTCAGGAAATTGCATTAGGTTCTAATCCTTCTTGGTTCTTGATCGATACTCCAACGAGCTGGTCTCTGTTTCCCATTTCTTCCATCTTCTCATCTACACGAAAGAACATATCCTCTCATTGCAATTCAAATTATGGATTCACGGTTTTGCTGGAACAAATGGGAGCACTAAACAAACATGCATGCCTGACATGCGGTTAAGCACTCACTTTCACATGCCCTAATGCCATCGTGATGACACTGTAAAGAACATGGAACACCGAGAGCACAAAGATGAATATATGCAGCTGGTGCATACTGCTTGACGACATGAGCGCCACCTTGCCCTACAAAATCGAGCAAAACAAAGAAGAAAAGTTATTGCTTACATCTTTGTATATACGGGGCACCAAAACGCTCGGTCTGTTGGGCCCAACTCTCGGAACACCTTCTGTCTGACATTGAAACGCTGCTCACCTCCTTTGCGCATCACCACCAACCCAGAAACAGGCAGCAAGAGAGCACAAGACATGACAATGTAACCTTTCTATTCATAAATATAGCTAGCAGTGATCCAATCCAACCAACACTTGTCGATTTCTAGATCATGATTATTACGTGCGATACAACGAAAACCATCTTCCAAGTTTATAAGGCGTATTCTTTGACAATGAAGCACACATGATTGTTTCAAAAAAAAACAACAAAGCACATATGGTGCCAGATATAATAATTATTGTCAAACACATCGAATTACCAATTGTTTTAGCGCCAGCCCGCGTAGTCTCCTCTCCTCATCATATAGCTGGCGCTCCCATCCGCACATCTCTGCACAAATGCCATTACATGGGCAACTATTAGACTTTGGATGATCATCACAATCAATCTGCAAACTTCAACTGAAGAAATAAGAGGCAATCTAATGCAATGCAGCTTTTGCTTAAGGAACATATATTTTCAAAAGATAACAACCATGAACCATAGCCAACAAAGTAAAGTGCAATTCCACACTCATCGTATTTCCTTTTAAAAGGTTGCTCTTTATATAAGCGACCATGTCTTTCAAGCTGTATTTCTTGCAATCGATTCAGACCTTCCTTTTTTTTTTTTTTCCACTTCGTTTAAAAAGCTGGAATATACTACTTAGGAATAGAGCAGGAGACCTTCTCATTTTGAAATGCGCTAAGGAGAAACATTGCAATTTTAGATCTTGAATTCGATGCCCAATTACATTGTAAGAAAAGGAGGAATATAGGAAAGCAAAACTAATGGCTTAGGAGCGAGAACACTACAAGGAACAAAACAAACAATGCAATTCGCGAGAATCATTCACTTCAATTTCTTAAAAAAAAGCAAAGAAGAATGGCATTTGCGAATTCCTTGAAATGGACTTCCATTTCTATCTTTTTACTGAAAAAAGAAACTTGTCATTGAAATAAATGAACCATTTCGTGTTGAAAGAAGCGACCATCCACATGCAATCAAACACCAAAAAGACTCATCTCTATTGGTTGGAAGCAAAAATAGCATCGCCAATATATTCTTCAGTCTAAGTTTTCTTTTTCCGAAAAATTATGTCGAAAAAAAAAGAGCAATATCGGCAAAAGTAATCTGGAATAGAATCAAACTCGAATGCATTGCTAACTCCACATCAAATTTTGATTAATTTTTAATAATGGGAACATGCTAACTTAGCAGGACTTATGAGCTCATGCTAGAGAGAGAGAGAGAGAGAAGAAAAGGAAGGAAGGAGGAGGTCTCTAGGGGCGGATCACCTTCATACTCGAACTTCATTTGTCGGTGTAGTCTGTGGTGTCGCCCTCGTCGGGTGAAGTCGGACTCCGGCGACGATGTTGAGCCACTTCCGCAAGGCTGCAGTCTTGACCCGCAGTGCGCACCCACATCAAACAACACGACATCGCCTCGGCCACAAAAGCAAAACCACTCAAAAGAAATCGAGGAAACTCCGATCCGACAAAGGAAACAAAGCGCACTGCTACGCTTCCTAGACTTGCTCAAGATCCGGAGGCGCCCGTGGTGGCTCGCCATGTCCAATGCAACAAGCGGAGGCAGCGAGCGAAGAGGTGGCGGCGGTGTGGTGCGCGTGGACGAGGAGGAGGTCCGCTATTGCGCGTGGGAGGTTGGAGGGGAAGGAGAGCCATGAACCATTAATGCTACATTAGGACCATCCAAAAAAATTTCAAAATTTTATAATGTGGTTTGGATAATTTTTCATTTTGTTCAAATTTGCCGATAAGCCTTTTAACTGGACAGTAACACTGTTTGAATTTTTAAACATTCATGACGTTTGATTATAATCTGAAAATTTTATGAGAATATTATGGATGTGTCAGGACCTTCTACAAAAAATTTCAAAATTTTATAACCTCGTTTGTTCTAATTTTCATTCGGTTCAAACTTGCTGGTCAGCGTTTTATCAGGACAGTAGCAATGTTTGAATTTTTAAAAGGGAAAATATCCTGTGCAAATAAAGTTCTGGTGCAACCCTGGTGCAACCCAACTAAAAAAAGTTTCAAAAAATTCTGAAAAAAATCATGGATGTACATCTCAGCTTACCCCATCTACATATAAAATTTCATTATCAAATTCATCTTATACTAGCAGTTACAAAAAAGACAAATTTAGCATGAACAGTGATTTTTTACTGTTCATCACTATTCATTTTGCTGTTTGTTTTTTTGTAACTGCTAGTATAGGATGAATTTGATCATGAAATTTATATGTAGGTGTAAGCTGAGATGTACATCCATGATTTTTTCAGAATTTTTGAAACTTTTCTTAGTTGGGTTGCGAAATTTCACGGAGGGGGTTGCACAGGATATGTTGCCTTTTTAAAATTCCTTAGATTTGATAATCACCTGAAAATTTAATGAGAATATCTCTAATTAATGTGTCAGGAACCTTCAAAAAATTTCAACATCGTTTGAACCATTTTTCGATCAGATGAAATATGCCAAAATTTCGGAAATTTTGGACGAAATTTCGGATTTTGGGCCGAAATTTTGGGAATTTCGGTCAGAAAAATTCCGGATTTGAATTTTATTTTTTAAATTTTGATCAGATTTCGTCCGAAATAATGAGATTTTGCTAAAATTTCGGATTTCAGTCATAGGCAAAATTTTGTACAGACCAGATGGTATGCTAAACTGAAAGTATACCATCTGGTTCAAACGATGTCGAATTTCAGACCAGATGGTATGCTAAACGTATGAACAAATTCCAAAGCATCTACAGACCAGATGGTATGCTAAACTGAAACTTACAAGTAGAAAATAAAAGAGACCTGAAGATGATCATCTGTGTCAGCTTTCTTTGTTGACTGGTTTGGTAGAAATCTAGTAGAAGTTCCCTCAATGCAAAGTTCCTTTTGATCTAACAGCTCCAGACCACTTCCTGAGGTGTGAATAACTTTAATACAACACGAAACTATACTGTGCGGTACAACTAGAACATCAGGTGTAAACAGAAAGAATACAGAAGAAAAGATTAGTTAGAAGTAAACCTTATTATGCCGTCACCCTTCCATCAACCAGTGGCTTAAAAAGATACTCTCCTCTTTCCGAATACATGTCATTCTGGTTTTCAAATTTTATTTCTAAATATATATCATTCTATAATTTTGAAAATACTTTTACTATTTTTCCTTCTATACTTCTCCCCTCTAACTATTTTCAATGTTATTTACTATCATAGACTGGAGTAAAGCATACCATCCAAATGTATACTCCATTCCTGAATAGATATCGTTCTAGTTCTTGCACTTCCACCAATACATATTTACAAAAGACTGTATTACCCTTCTTCCAGAAGGAATAATAAAGATAGATAATATGATCTTTTATAAATATATCTTAGCAGAAGTGTAAGAACTTAGGACGACATGTATTCAGAAACAGACAGATTCTTTGTAATGTGATATCAGCGGCCATCATCGGGACCCAACGACCTGAAGCAGAATCGGGTTTTGCTATCGGTATGACATTGAAGGTAAATACAAATCTCGCATTTTGTCCACTATCAAAATAAGTCTTATCATACAACCTTGCTATCTTAGATGTTCAAAATAGAATATGCCTAGGAATCCATGTAACTTGGTACGTACCCCTCGAGGAGTGGCGCACAGGCTGATGTGTACTGGTTATTCGTCTAAACTATGCAACTGCATGTAGGATTACTCAAGGGATGGAAACACGGATCTTTGCTTGATGCAAGTAATGCAGAGAGGGAACACAACACACCACAGCAATTTATGATATATCTGACTGACAAATGGAATCATCTGGCGAAGTTCCAGTGCCAGTTAAAGTTAATTCCACCGAGCTAATAAACAAGAATAAACATGATATGCAATTATTTAAATCGTGATTATCGCAGTGACACGGCAAAAAAAAGCTACACCGAATAGCGGAAGCTATCATGAAGGCTATGCTACATCAAGGTACTATTGAAAAGATGCTAAGTATATTGCTTTCCATGTTATGTAGAATACAATGTGAATAGAAAAAATATAAAAAAAAATGTCAAGCAAAGTGCAACTAAAATGTTGCAAATTTACAACACTTTCATTACATGTTCAACTTAAAATCTAAAAATATAAATACATTATTTTTCTAAAAATCTAAAATATTTTACTTGATTAATTAGCATAAATAAAAATAATTTTGAAGCTTCAAATTTTTAAAAGTTGAATTCAGTGTATAAATTAATTTTTGAACACTAGAAAGAAATTCTCATTTCTCGAAATAAAATATAAAATGTAAAGTATCTAAAATTTTAAGCTAGAATTCAAGTGCCAAATATTTGAACTCAAATGATCCTATGATCAAGTTATCTTTTATAGATTTTCAAATAAAATTATTTGATTAAAGGCCATATTGAATTTTTTTTACTATTTTCTAATGTGTGGAATACCTTGCTTTCAATTCTTTATGTCAAAAACTAATTTTAGTTAGCTAAAAACCCTAACTATAACATTAATATGCCAAATAACTGCTCACAAGCCTAAATAATTACAAAATAAAGCATAGCGGCCACTATTTCTGCTATCTGCTAACCGCTATAGTGAACCACTATTACCGGCTTATCGCTATAGCGGCCGTAGCTGTAATACTGTATATTTGTGCTATAGCTTAGCATTTCAAGAGCAAAAACCACTATAGTACCAATATAGCCCGCAATTTAGATCCAAAAACCGCTATAGCCTGCGATTTAGATCATTGTATTAATAGGTAAGAAAGTTACTCATACGTGACTAATGTGAGTAAGAGGGTTGGGTCAAACTGAAAGGCACAGTCAGATAAACAGATGAAGTGTTTGTACCTTAGCATTTTTTTTAGAAAAACATTGGTGAAGTATGCTTTATTCGTCTTATTACTATGAACAATGCATTGAGTGACAATACAGAAGATTTTTCTTCCTCCATGGCCCTTGAAAGGCAGTTAAAGAAGTTGGTTACATGGAAAATCTACGAGGGGCCACATGTACTAATTGTGTAACATATTACCATAAATATCACAATTCTTCCTCTCCTGTAAACACACAGCAGAAATTCAGGACGACCAGGAAGGTTTGCTTTTGACTTTTTCAAACATCCCCATCCACCCAAGTGAAGGGCGTTCAATAAACTTTACAAGACAGGAAGGTATAAATTACGTGGCCAAAGCACAGCAGTACAAGATAATGGTCAAGCTTCACTGCGGTTTGCAAAAGAAGAACCTTTGCTTCGTCCGCAGACCGCAGTTTATCAGATCTCTGGAGATCTGGCTCATGTCACAACTATCAGAGATAATTAACAATTGCCCATTACTCAATATTGACAGGCTCCAATATCCTCTGCAACAGTGACCAAATGAAACGTAAGTTCAGCACAAATGCCCATTTTAGTGTTCTACAACGACATGCGGGCCTTCAGCTAGTTCCACTAAAGCCAATATTAATCTTAATCACCTAATGAAGTAAGACTTTGCCACAAAGGTAGCTCTAATCATCACCGCGAAAATGACGACAGATACAACCCAATTGCTTTGTTTACACACAGACCACTACCGGTCAAACAAATCCATTTTAAACAACTACATAGAGCTCTAATTATCCCCCTACACCCCGTCAATTCACTAATTCCGGCGAACCCAAAATATTATCAAACCAAGTTGCAACAATTCCTGGAATCCAGTGGTCCAATTTACAGTTTAGCTTCAGTGAACCCCCATCCCCCTTGAATTCACTAGCTCAATCACTCCCCAACGTTAGACGCAATAAGTTGCAACAACACATGAAAGCAATTCCGCCCATTTTCACAGTCTGCCAACAGATGCAACAAAATTGTAGGTCCAGCGCCGCCACGGCTCGTTGCGGTCGCCAGGGTTGAGCTCGAGCACGACCTTGCTGTCAGCGAAGCAGGCGCTGCTCTGCTCCAGGCAGCACGGGACGGCGCCCCTGGCGCGATGTAGACGACGAAGGAGCGAAGAGGTCGATGTTATGCCCCCGCCAAAGCAGATTCAGAAAAGAGTCGGAAGAGGAAAAGCAGAGGGGAAAAGATTAGCTTGGAGAAGAAGAAAGTTCAGGAGGAAGATAGATTCATTTCTTTTCTTACTTGTCGTATTCTTCTGTCATTACAGCATTATATACCCTCCAACTTTACCCCTCAGTAACGCAATTCAAAAAGTAAAACTCAATCTCAGAATTACAGACAATGACTCTATGTTCGTTTTCGGACAGCACTGTTCCACGTCATTCCACCTTTTCCCTGCCATCCGATCTTCCCACTTGATCTTCAGCGACATCCCGATCCTCCGTTTGCGCCGCAAGCCTTCCCGCCTGATGTATTTTCTCCCGCCCTCTGGCTCCTCGAGGCTGAGCCCTGACATTACCCCCGTCGGCATTTTCTGCTTGCCCCCAAGCAGGTGCTAAAGGAAATGTCTACTGCACCACATGATAATCTTCCCAAGTGGCCATCTCAGATGGAATACCAGACCATTTAATCAGAACCTGAGTAATTGCGGAATTGCCCTTCTTAACCATGCGCCTATCCAAAATAACCTCAGGCTCTACAGACGGCAAATTGAGGTCCGCCACACTCGGAGGATTACTGAATATGGGTGTGTAGTCAGGGACAAACGCCTTCAGCTGTGATACATGGAATACAGGGTGTATCTGGCTACCTGATGGAAGTTCCAGTTTATAAGCAGCAGGTCCAATTTTCTCCAGCACCCGATAGGGACCGAAGTACTTGAAAGCAAGCTTAGGAAATGGTCTGTTGGCCACAGATGATTGTGCGTAGGGCTGAAGTTTCAAATAAACTTGTTCACCAATCTGAAAGTGACGATCGGTGCGTTTGCGATCAGCCTGAATCTTCATTCTATTCTGCGCCGAAGCAAGATGGTGTTTCAGCATGTCAAGCTGAGTAGCTAGCTCTGCTAAGAACTCTAGAACCGATGGACTAACCGCAGCATCAGACTGAAGCATGGTACCATAGCTAGGATCAGACCCATACAATGCTTTGAATGGAGAACACTTCAAGGTAGTATGGTAGCAGGTGGTATACCAAAATTTGGCCAGAGATAACCATCGACGCCAATGCTTAGGACTTGCTTGCACCGCACAACGAAGATACATCTCCAAGCACCGATTCACACGTTCAGTTTGTCCGTCGGTTTGCGGATGATACGCAGTGCTGAACTGAAGCTGAATACCCATGGCACGAAACAATTCTTTCCAGAAAGAACTCGTAAAGATTTTATCCCTGTCAGATACAACAGTCTTTGGCATTCCATGAAGTTTGACCACATAATCCAAGAACAGCCGGGCCACCTGAGACGCAATGAATGGATGTTTTAAAGCCACAAAGTGGGCATACTTGGAAAAACGATCAACAATCACCATTATCGTATTACATCCATCCGAACAAGGTAAGCCCTCAATAAAGTCCATGGTGACATCTTGCCAAATGCCCTCTGGAATGGGGACTGGCTGTAACAACCCAGGAATATGATTGTGTTCATGTTTTGCTTGCTGACAGATACTGCATTGCTTCACCACCGCCATCACATCTCGTTTCAAACCTGTCCAAGCAAAAAGCTTCTTGACCCTCTGATAAGTCACCGAGACACCGGAATGCCCTCCCACCGCACTGTCATGAAAAGCTTTGATTAGTTTTGTTTGTAATGCGGAATTCGCACCCACCCAGATTCGGCCATCCTTCCTGATCAGGCCTTGACACAATGCAAACCCATTTTCATCCGGACTGTGAAGAGCCAGTTCCAAAAGCAATTGCTGAGCATTCGAGTCGGTGACATATGAATTTAACACTTCCTGAACCCAAATGGGTTGTGCGGTGGACACAGCCTGCACTGCCATCAAATGACCCACTCGAGAAAGTTCATCAGCCGCCGAATTGAGAGAACCCTTCTTATACTGGATACGGAATTGCAAACCCATCAACTTGGTCATTGCTTTGCGTTGCCAATCCGAAACCAACTGTTGCTCCCCCAAATAACATAAACTTCTATGATCAGTGTTGATAATGAATTCACCTCTTTGGAGATAGGCCCTCCAACGATCAATAGCCATAATAACAGCAAGGAATTCCTTCTCATATATAGAAAGTTTTTTATGCTGAACACTTAAAGCCTTACTCAGATAAGCAATAGGGTGGTGATTTTGCATAAGAACAGCACCAATGCCCACATCACATGCATCAGTCTCTACTACAAATGTTTGATGAAAATCAGGCAGCGCCAACACTGGAGTACAAGTCATTGCCTGTTTCAATTGCGCAAATGCTTGAGCAGCCGTATCATTCCATAGGAAAGCCTTCTTCTTGAGCAGATTAGTGAGAGGACGAGAAATAAGCCCATAGTGTTGTACAAATTTTCGATAGTAACCAGTTAAGCCCAAAAAACCACTCAACTCAGTGACATTAGTGGGTTCCGGCCAATTCACCATTGCTTGCGTTTTGGCTGGGTCTGTAGCTACTCCCTTGTCAGATATAATATGGCCCAGATAGGAAATACTTTGCTGCGCAAACTCACACTTTGATGCCTTCACAAACAACTGATGCTGATGCAATAAGGATAACACCACTGATAAATGCCGCCCATGATCTTCCAAGGTAGGACTATAAACCAAAATGTCATCCATAAAAACAAGCACAAATTTACGCAGGCCAGGAACAAGAATTGAATTCATGAGGCACTGAAAAGTGGCCGGGGCATTTATTAGACCAAATGGCATGACACAGAAGTGGAAATGACCATGATGAGTCTTAAATGCCGTTTTCTCCATGTCTGCCTCCACCATCCTTATTTGATGATAGCCAGCCTTCAAATCCAGCTTTGAAAAATAGTGTGTGCCAGCAAGCTCATCAAGCAATTCATCGACCACCGGCATGGGAAATTTGTTTTTAATGGTGATGCTGTTTAATTTGCGATAATCAACGCAAAATCGCCAACTACCATCTTTTTTTGAACTAACAGCACCGGGGAGGCAAAAGGACTTACACTTGGTTGAATGAACCCTTTAGCTAGCATTTCATCCACTTGCCGCTCAATCTCATCTTTCTGCATGGGTGAGTATCTGTAAGGTCTACTATTCACCGGCACAGACCCTGGCAGTAATGAAATCGCATGATCATACAAACGGGATGGAGGTAGTGAAGATGGTTCGGAAAACACATGTGCATACTGATCCAGAACCAGTTGAATGATGGGCGGTATAACTGTTCCACTCGTGACATTTGCAGTTTGACTCGCCACTGCCAAAGACCATATGGCATTAGCACTACGCCACTTATACAAGGGCTTCCCAGAGAGAGTGCTAGTAGGAGGAGAGATGCCTTGCAACTTCACCAAACACCCATTGTCATGAAACTCTAATGTTTTATGTTGCCAATCACAAAGCATTGGACTGAAATGCTGCGGCCAATCCATCCCTAAAATAGCATAATATGAATCCAAAGCCAAAACGCGCATATCAGTCCAGAACGTGTGACCTTGAGTCCACCATTCCAATTTCGGAACATACTAATCACACTGGAGTGCCTCACCATTTGCCACATACACTTTGACAGGAGGAGTAGGTTTAGTGTGATACTTGGTGCGTTCCAAGAAAGCAGAACTAATAAAACTATGGGAGCTGCCTGAATCAATGAGCATTAAAATGATGTGATTACCCACCATGGCTTGGATGCGAACTGTGGCTAAATCTTCAGTGCCAGCCAATGCATGCAAAGATAATTGATGTTGCTCCAGCTCAAATGCTTTATCTTCGGTGTCCAAAGCATTCAACACATCGTCCCCCAAAAGCTCCTGGTTACCATCCAACTCTATTGCATGAACCTGAGCCAACTGCCGTGGTTTACACTGATGATCCTTGTCAAACTTGTCACCACATTTAAAACAGAGCCCACGAGCTCGACGATATTCACGAAGCTGTCTAGCACGACCAAGATCTTCCTGTGGCTGTTTAATCGGTCCACTCACTGGTTCATTGCGAGACATACTGCCAGATTTCGGAAAGACCCCAATCTTCTGCGACTTGGTCTTAAACTTGTCCCATTTTTCTTCTTGAATCTGGGCTAACAAGAATGCCTTGCGAAGTGACTCCGGTAATTGAACTTCAACATCATACCTCAACTCATCCTTCAAGCCCAAAATGAATTGATTCACAAAGAAATCCTCAGTACACACTTTATGATATGCCCGCACCTTATACATGGCGGCCTCAAACTAGTTCTTATAATCAAGCACTCCACCTGATTGTTTCAATTGAATTAAATCTCGGATGTATTGTCGAGAGTCATATGCCCCAAACTCAGCATCCACCGCTAACATAAAATGCTCCCAATCACCCAAAGAATGGTCCTCCTGGTAGACTTGCAGCCACATTGATGCATTACCTTCCATGTGCAAAGCCGCCGCTGTAACCCACAAGGACTCATCAATATCATACATGCGAAAATATTGCAAACAACGGTTCTTCCAGATCCTGGGTTCATTCCCATCAAATTTTGGAAAAGACAACTTAGGAATAGGTGTTTTCTTCTCCCCAGATACCACTGGTGGAATCGGATGAGGGGCAGTATTGTTCATCTGCTGCCGGTCCGATCCCAATCGCCAAGGTGGCAATGGACCCTTACCCAACAACCCCGCCGTCAGTTCGCCTCCTTGAACCGATGCCCGTAGGCCAGGACAAGGTGTAGATGTACCAATACCTTCTTCCACCCTGGTGGTTGTGGTTGATCCATGATGTGCCTTGAGCGTTTGCATCATTGTTTGAAATTGCTCCATCAACCCAGAAATGACCACGTTGTGTTCCGCAACTTGAGCCTGAATGGTGGGAATTACCTCCACCGGCTTGATCTTCTCAATGATAAAATCAAGGTTCACCTTCAAGGATTCCCACCGCTCATCCATCATCTCCCACGGCATCGGCTGATCCCCATTTCGCCCATGGCTTTGAGCACCAATTTAGTGCTTCGGAAGGTTTTGGAGGCGCGTGTGCGCTCCAACCGAGTGAACAGATTCGGAAATAAAATTTGTCGGAAATGCTCAAAATCAATCTCTTGATTTTCAAACTTATCAACCCTCCTCGAATTTTACCACTCAAAGTCGGATTAAACACAATTGCTTAGAGATTACGCTAGATGTTCGTGGGCTGCGGTAGATGTTGGCGCTAACGGAACTCGAAGCGATCGGCTCGATGCGAATGTTATGCCCCGCCAAAGCGATTCGAGAAAAGAGTCTCAAGAGGAAGCGAGGAAAAGATTAGCTTGGAGAAGAAGAAAGTTCGGGAGGAAGATAGATTCATTTCTTTTCTTACTTGTCGTATTCTTACATCATTCTGACATTATATACCCTCCAACTTTACCCCTCGAGAACGCAATTCAAAAAGTAAAACTCAATCTCGAATTCTGAGACAATGACTCTATGTTCGTTTGACAAGACTTTGTTCCACGTCATTCCACCTTTTCCCCACCATCCGATCTTCCCACTTGATCTTGGCGACATCCCGATCCTCCGTTTATGTTGCAAGCCTTCCCTACCGATGTATTTTCTCCGCCTACGGCTCCTCGGTGAGCCACGACGATCGGCAATGACTGCAAGTGTCTTCATCACCGGCTATGGCTCCAGGATCGAGGCAGCACGTCCTTGAGGCTCAACAGCACCTTTCGCCCTAGACCTACCCACGCCTTGCGGCAGATCCGGCTGCCCCGCTGTTAGCACGTGGAGAAGAAGGAGACAGAGGTCGATGAGGCAACGCGAAGGCGCCTCGGCGGGGGCCTCCACCATCATCGGCCGCCGAGGAGGGGCTCAGCGGCCGGTGGCTTTTTTTTCGCGCCGATTTATGAGTAAATCAGTACATTATTACATTGCCACAGTATACTTTTGCATACACTCTAGTTATCGTTTTGGACTATAATAAAATTTGAAACATTATTTGTTAATATGTTTTAAAAATATAAATTGGATATATATATAAATATAATTCATATAGTAGATTTGTCTTAAAAACTACTTTTATAATATTACAATTTTATTGGATTTTATAAATATATTATAATAAAAATTAGTCGTCAAAATTGTGTTTTGGAGACCGTTTTGATGTCCAAATGATAACTATTTGGGACTAGGCAAGTAATAATTAAATTAGTAAATTATTATACTTATCGTGGGAGGAAATGTAGAGCTTTGTAATAATTAAATCAATAAATTATTACACTTGTCCTAGGTGGGACAATGTAGTACTTTTGTACCGAGTTCTAGAAAACACGTGTTTTTCAAATACTTCTACCTACTTAATTCGAATAGTACTAGTTTCATCTTTGCCGATCAAACATTTTATGTTGAAAATTTCAAAAAAAATGTTATAGCAAACATTTCTACCACAACACTATCTTAAATTTGGGTTAAGCGAAAGAATATGCAAAATGTGTGCTAGTATGATCACTTGAATATACTAATGCAATTTACTCATCTGAAATGTCTACTTATAGCCATTCTTAGAATTTTGACATATTTTCTATATATGTCAATCAAACTTTTCGAGCTTTATTAATGGCTGGTATCTTTGATATAACTGAGATGGTCTAGAAAAATCCGTTCCGCATAAAAAGTGCCTTCATAATATGAAAAACTTTAAGGGTAAATTTGAAAAAAACCATAAAGTCAATGTACTTTGTCTCTTGTCCCCTTGGTTTATGAAGTACACACAATTCATTCTAATGGTTATTATATCAACTCTATGAGAAGGATAGAGGGAACACCGGCTGAAATCTGTTCTAACTGATGCCTTGAGAGGATGTCTCGCTCCGAAGCTCCACCCAACCCCCACGCTGCGGTGCGCTCCAGCCGCGGCGGCTAGCTGATTCAAAATCCGCTCGTTGCAGAGTGCTCAACCCTCAAAGACTCCACCTTGCCCGAAGCAATCAAACACCAAGTGCCTCAAGATTCCCCATCCCCTGCAAGCAGAAGTCTCTCTGCCCAAGCTTTCGGCGCCGATCACTGTAGATCTGGCGAGGCTACCTCCATAGCCCTGCCTGTGACCAAATCCGATGATGCTGCTTCTCCATTACTGTGTCGGGGCTCTCCAAGACCGTCTCAGTGCCGGATTCGCAGGCTCTCCAAAGCTCTCCTCAAGACCTTGTCAGATTTGATTGGGACATTTCTGATGATGAGGATGGAAGTGAAGCCAGCTCTCCTTCCCCGCCGCATCCGCCCACGCCCCCTGAGTTGCGTAGGCCCGGCAGCGAGGCCATCATCTCCGCTGCCCGAGTGTCTGCGGTGGGGGATTTCATTACTGTGACTCAGAGCCTAGGTTTGGGCAATGCAAGTCCCCAGGAAGCAAAAGATTTCACATCTCCTTTGAAGATCTCCCGCGTATTGAAGGCGCCGCGGCCAGTCACCATCGCTTCAATTTCGTCCCATCCTACCACTGCTCCTTCGCCGGGTCCATGCCGAGGCTCACTCGCATCCCCCATCAGGACTGTCCCGGAGTGACTCCTTCCCTGCAGAGACCTACCGCCAACTACCGCAGTAAACAAGCAATTGCTTCCCAGTAAACCTGCTGCCCCAAATTCAATGCTCTATTCAGAAGTTCTGAAGGCTGCACCAACCAATCCGGCAGCTTCAAATTGGTAGCTCGTCAGACCAAGACACTGGTGGAGGAAATGCTCATCTGTATCCTGGGCTTCCAACTCGTCGAGTTTCACAAAGCGCCCAGCTTCGCCCCCTATAAAGAGCAAGACAGAGCCTCGCCCCAAACCTTCTATCCCAGCTCTGAAGGGAAAGTGCTTCCGTTGCTTAGCCACTGACCACAAAGTTAGCAATTGTAGAGATCCGGTGAGGTGCCTCACTTGCAATCGCTTTATTACATAGCTCGCCCGCAGCTGCGTCTCGCTTTTCTGTCGCCTTGACACTTTCCACTGCGACGTTTGCCCCACCATGGCCGATCCTTGCCACTCCTGAAAACCATCCTGCACGAGGATTCTGCACCTTGACATACTCTGAAGACATTGCTGATGAAGCTGCTAGGTTGAGCCAGCATGCAGCTCTCTTGGTTGTCACAGGAGACAGAGCCTCTTCTGCGGTCTCCAACATGTTCAAGGCGGCCAAGTCCATTGAGGCTAAACTAGGCATCCCCTGGGCTGACATGCGTGTAACGCGATACAGCCTGGAGGACTTCCTTGCATGGTTCGACTTCCCAGAGCAGAGGAACATGGCGGTGCATGCTCGGCACATTGAGCACAGCGGCATCGGATACGACATCAAGCCATGGCTCGCCCACAGCAACGCCAGTCACAAAACGTTGCTCACCCGGGCGCGCATTGGCTTGGAAGGACTCCCCCTCTGCGCCTTGGAACCAGAGTGCAGTGGCAGAGATGCTCAAGGGCTGGTGCTGTTTCAATCGCATTGATAGTCAGTCCCGTCATCGCGAGGCGACAAACATCTTCTGGGTGTGGGTTTGGGTCCAAAACCCGGACTCTGTCCCAAGGATCTGCACCTGCTTCGTGCTCGCTGAGGATCGAAATGGACGAGCGCCACATACGGGGAATGGAGGCCGGGATGCATCGCCCCCCCCCCCCGCTCCAACCCACCTAAAGGCTTCTCCTATGAGGTCCTTATTCATTTGGACCTCACTGAAGATCACTCGCCGCCAGCTCTTTCCAATGGGGAAACCTGGCCGACGACCATGTCCTACGACTGGACGCTTGGCGTCGTCGATGGGCTACAACCGCGCCCTCCCCATCGGCTAAATGTTCGCTGCCGTCTTGGAGACCGCCTAGCTAACAACCGCCCGACAGATGATGATGATCACAACGGCGGGGACCATGATGTTGGGCGCCATCGGGGCCGGCAGGAGCGCCGCTCCTAGGCTAGACTCTCCTTCGGTCACAGCCGCACCAGGGATGGCGCATCATGCAACAAGCGGGAAAACCGCTGCTCGCGAAGCCCGTGACACCACCGCAGAGCTGTTCAAGAAGGCAAACCTCAAGGCACCCCTCCACGTTGTAGCCGAAGCCCATCACCGTCTTGCCCAAGAGATCGGCCGTCCTGGCGCCATTGCTCCAGGCCTCTTGATGATGGCAGGCGCATCCGACGCAACGCTTTGGAAGAGTTGTCGCGACAATCAAACTTGCCGGCACTCACCGAAGACTGCTTTCCAAGGGACTGCCACGCTCAAGTTGACACCTCTACACTGATGGACATCTCACCTCCCTTGCATGCAGACACCTCGCCTACTATGCATGCAGATGGAATTCCTTTATCTAAAGTGCTCGACCCAGTAATCTCTATGCTGATCCAAGGGCATCCCTCCGCTGCCACTGCACAGAGCTTTGACCCCATGCTAGAGGAAGTAGCCTTAAAGCCTGCAGCGACATTTAATTTACGTGGCTCTTCCATGCACCCATCACCTGGCGGCAGCCCTTTGCTTTCAGGCCCGCTGCTGCAAGATGTCCAAGGAGAGGACTACCATTTTGCTGATCAAGAAGTGTTGCCTCCATCCCTGCAGCAACAAAGCTCTACCCTCCCAGATGATGCACTTCCACCGACAACCAAAATCTCAAAGCAGACCTCTTTCGAAACCAACCTTCCGGCAAGCCAACATCGTAAGCTCAATTGGAAAGCGGCCTTTCCAAATCTGGCGCAACTTCTCCTCCAGGACATTTTCCTCCAACCGCCTGACTGTTCTCCTGGCACGGCTCCTCTCACGAGCGATAGCACACATCCGAAGGGCGGCTTTGCTCAGTCCGCCCGGAAGGTCTGCGGCAAGCCGGCGCAAGCACGCGTGGCAGCCGGGCTTGCGCCAAAGAAAAGACTCATCCCTATTGCAAAAATAGCCGAGGAACTCTGGCTCGTGGTGGGACTCTGCTCATGGGATCTGAGATGCGTCTGATTTGACGCCACGTCAAAGTTCAAAAAACTCTTCAAGGAGCCCCTGACAAACAACGTCATTGCGGCACTGCGAACCATCTATCATCTAAATGACCAAGGCCAGCACGACGTTCAGGCCATGGTGTCCCTTGCCGAGCTTGAGCTCTCACCGACCAGGGGCTGACTCCCTTAGATTTTTTTAGACTTACTTTTGCAAGTTCATGGTTGGTAGTCCAGTGCAACCTATGGTGTTTTCCTTTTGCTACTTGTGCCAAGCTAAATCATGCTACTACTCTCCTAGTGATAAGAGCAGCCTCCCAGGTCTTCAGTCTTTTGTTGCAAGTCCAGCCCTCTTCTTTCCATGTACTGTCAGTCACTCTGTTTCGTGTAATGCTGCATTAGTAGTGGGTCTACTCCGTTTCGTCGTCCATCGAAATTTCAATGCCTGATTGTGTTGTTCTTAGTTGGAATGTTCGCAGCCTCAACGGTCCTGCCCGGCGAGAAACAGTTCGGCAGACTGTCCAAGCAGCCCTGCCTACGATTGCTTGTTTCCAGGAAACCAAACTGCAAAGCATTGATCAACGTCAAGTCCTTGAAATTGGCGACAGTCGGTTAGCAAACGCATGCTACCTACCGGCTCAAGGCGTCAAGGGTGGGGTGCTAATGCTCTGGGACAACCTAAAGGTTGAAGTTACGGCTACCTCCATCAAGCATTTCTCTCTAACAGCGCAAATCTCCCTCCGTGAGGACAGCACGTCCTTCTTGCTGACAGCGGTGTATGGACCAACTGAAGATCATGAAAAGGCCTCTTTCTTGGATGAGATGGAATCGCTAGCCCCCACCACGTCATCGCCATGGCTCATCCTTGGAGATTTCAACCTCATCTACGAGGCTAGAGACAAGAATAACAACAACCTCAACTTTTGGTGGATGAATCAGTTCCGCGCAGCGATCAACAGATGCAACCTTAAGGAAGTGAAACTTCAGAACATGAAGTATACTTGGAGTAATGAGCGAAATCAACCAACGTTAGTCAAGCTTGACTAGGTATTTTGGAATCATGAATGGGACACTACATTCTCAAATCACCTGCTGCAAGCGCTCTCTTCCTCTATGTCCGACCACTGCTCGCTTTTCTTGACAACTGGAAATGGACCCCTGAAGCCAAGGTCTTTCAGATTCGAAAACTTTTGGCCCAACTGCCAGGTTTTCATCAAACAGTTGAGCGGGCCTGGTCTATGTCATCCACATTTTCAAATCCTTTTAAGCGACTTGCACACAAACTACGTGTCCTGACAAAAGCTTTTAAGTAAGTGGAGCGCTTCCATCTTGAGCGATGCTAAGCTCCAGCTCCACATTGCGGCGTCCTTATATGCATTTTGATGTCTTTCAGAGCTTAGGAATCTCACAAGCGAGCGAAGCCTTAGGAAATCCCTAAAACTAAAGGTGCTTGGTTATGCGGCTGTTGAGAAAGCTCGAAAAAGACAAGCCTCCTGTATTACCTAGCTTAAGGAAGGGGATGCAAACACACATTTTTTTCATCTAAAAGTTTACGGACGATGAAGAAAGAACTACATCCAATCCCTACTTTCTGCCCAGGGGACCGTCAATGCACATGATGATAAGGAACGAGTGCTATCACAACATTTCTCATCCCTATTGGGCCAAACAGCCAGGCGCACAAAAGTAGTCAACTGGCAAAGCCTCAACCTCCCTGCACATGATGTCCATGACCTCGATGCACTATTCTCGGAACATGAGGTCTTCCAGGTGATCAAACAATTACCTGCGGAAAAAGCACCAGGACCAGATGGTTTCACCGGTACTTTCTACAGACACTGCGGGGAAATTGTCAAGCAAGACATTATGGTTGTATTGCTCTGCCTTCAGAATTGCTCCGCGCCAGATTTTCAAACTCTAAATGCTGCCTTCATTGCTCTCATTCCCAAAAAAGAAACGGCACAGACTGCTGTAGACTACGGACCAATAAGTCTCATCCACTTGGTTGCAAAGATATTCTTAAAGGTTTTAGCTCTACGCCTTTCCAGCAAGATAGGTCATCTAATATCAAACTTGCAGAGCGCATTCATCAAAGGAAGATGCATCCAAGAAAACTTTCTGTGGGTCCAAAACCGTGCAAGATCCTACCACCAAAGCCAAACCCCAGCGTTAATGCTAAAGCTCAACATCGAAAAAGCCTTCGACTCGGTCTCATGGGAATACTTGCTTGACCTACTGCAAGCACGCGGATTCGGACCAAGATGGAGAGAATGGATATCAATCTCTTTCGTGACGTCAACCTCATCGATCCTCCTCAATGGAGTGCCAGGACCTCAGATCTTCCATCGACATGGGCTAAGACAAGGAGACCCCCTGTCGCCTTACCTCTTCCTGCTAGCCATTGACCCCTTGCATTATATACTCGCCAAGGCCACTCAAGACGGCATTCTATCACCTCTGAAAGGATGTGCCCCCTCGCTTCGTCTCTCCCTCTACGCGGATGATGCAGTGCTATTCCTCAACCCGATTAAGGAAGAGCTTCAAGCGGTCATTGACATTCTTGCTCTCTTCAGGGAAGCATCGGGTCTCCTAGTAAACTTGCAAAAAGTTACGTAGCACCAATCGATGCCACGATCAAACCCTCCAAAACATTCGCGCACCCTTCTTTGGAGGAATATCGAAGTTTTCCTTTCAAATACCTAGGAATGCCACTAACTATTGCTCGCCTCGTCGTGCGGACCCACAAGACATCCATGACAAAGCGGCGCGACGTCTTGCGGTAGCAAGTGCAACATCTCTATGGGGGCCGCCGATCTTAGTAAAATCGGTCCTCACTTCACTTCCAATATATCTTCTCACAAAGAATCGGGCCTCCCAACAAATTCGCCACAGATCTCGACAAACTCGTAAGAAATTTTTATGGGGAGAACGGGAAATCCACGGAGGAACGCAAGGTACGGTAGACAACAGCGGTTTGTCGGCCCTACAACATGGGAGGACTTGGCATTCTAGACCTCAATAGGTTACAAGAAGCGCATTGAATCCGGCTTTGGCTCGAGATGGAGGATCCGGATAGACCATGGGCGGGACAATGGACTCCATGTGATCGGCGATTTACAACTTTTTTCTGACTACCAAAGTTACCATTGGAAAGCGGTCAAGCGGCTATTTTCTCGGATGACAGATGGTCAGTAAGGATGTCACCATCTCAAGATCTTGGGACCTCTACAAACACTCCAGCGAAAGTCACGATCGTGGTGATGACCCGTCCAACAACAACCGGATTAGGGACATCAAACACAATCTAACACCCCATCTTCTTCTATAGTATGTCAATCTATGGCTCGGACTGATCTGTTCAATTGCGACCAGAGATCCGTGATAGTATGACTTGGATGCACACATCCAACGGAATTTACAAAGCCTCATCAACAGACTGATGACGAGTTCTCAGAAGCACCTACTCATCCTTCCATCTGCAGCTTTGGCCAACATAGGTGCCCTGCGATGCAAAGTATTTATGTGGCTAGCTCACCATAACCGCCTATGGACGGTGCAATGACTATAGCGAGAGGGGTGGCGAACCAATATTTTTGTCCCATGTCTTTGTCGAAGTCTCAAAACTATCGATCCATTGTTCATGGAATGCACAAAAGTCCAAAGAATTATGGGCGACTATTGCGGATGGATACAATTACCACCCTCCTCCTAGATTGTTGGGGCCAAGCGCAAATTTCAACATTGGTGCTCGCATATCATAAAGCGCCACGCAGGTTTCATAAAGCGTTTTAACTTTGATCATCTTAATTTGCTGGTGATGGTGGAAGGAGCGAAATAACAGAGTATTTCGGAACGATTGCAAGGCAAATGAGGACATCCTCCGATCCATCAAAGAGGACGTCGCGATCTGGACTTTCGTGGATGCATCTCACCTAAAACACCTACTTGACCGACAAGCTTAACAAATTCCCCTCTTCTCTATTTTTCCACCTCACTACCCTTTCCGCCTCTTTTGTCCCCCTGTAATTTCTCCGGGTGCAGCATCCTGCGCCATGTACTCTTCTAATTTCCTTTATCTAATATAAATCACAACCATGCTGTTTTAAAAAAAAGTCTATGAGAAGGATTTCGATGAGGTGAAGTAGGTAATGGCAATGCCGTGCATGAACGCTGGCTAGCGCATCTGTTGCTTCATTGCTTCCACCAATTATTACTGCAAACAAGCTAGATATGGTCAATGCATGATACAACTGCTCTAATATCAGGCCATCAATTGCACGATACAACTGCTCTACTATCACTACACAGGCCATCAATGAACTAAGCAATAAAGAAAATAGGGTCAGAAGAGGAGCCGTAGGCTAGCAAATTTTGCATAAACTCATTGAACTTTTTAGCATACTCTGCAACTGTACCATACTAACAAATGCGACTAAATTGCCTAATCTGATGTTGGGATTCCTCTCTACTGAACCTAGCACAAACAACGGTAGCAAATGCTTCCGAAGTGGGACATCAAGCGTGTGTTTTGGATGATTGCAGCCAAGTTATTGCACTACCCACAGTACATGGAGGCAACAATAACCACCCACAAATCAGAATGGCCTGAGCACACTCTAAAGTTCAATTCGCATGTAATCCTTGATGCCTCGGGACTTTCTCCTTCGAATTGGGGGAAATCCAATTTTGGCGGAGAGGTGTGATAGTGAAAACCCCAATTATGCCCTACCAACTTAGTACTATCAGGTGAATTAAGAGCAAGAGGGGATGTGGGATGACATACCCTTGACCGAAGGTAAGATCGGAAAGGAATCCAATCAAGAACTCGCTGAAAGTTCAAGCTCCATTAAGTTAGTTTTGGTGTTAATGACAAATCCAATATTGAGACTAACTCTTTTGATAATCATAATATTGGTTAGTCTCAATTATTAATTAATGACAAATCTTTTATGAGAATAACTCTTTTGTTGAACTTAATGCTTATTAGTCTCAAATTTGGATGGAAAATAAAGAACCCATGGTATGCACTTGTATTCATTTTATTATCCTATTGCATACTTAGAATTCAAGTTAAAGGATGAACTCTTCCATTGTTTATACATTAAATGATGTGCATTATGTTTCCAACTTCATCCATATTACATGAATCCACAGATCTAGAGGGAGTTCACAATTTAACTTGATGTTTCAATAGTATTGATCCATGTCCTCTTGCCAAACAACATATAGGATCAAGACGTTGAAACAATCCTTTCAATATATGTAACTTGTGTAGTTGTAGTATCCTCATGTTAATATAGGATAAACTCAAACACTATCTATGATTGATTATGTGCATATTGATTCCAAGTTCAATTATTTATATGCACATATTTAATAAACTTTATTCTATTATTGATGGTGTTAAGAGTATTGATTCCTTTTCACCACTCCAATATAATTTGGATCATTACTTAGTAAACATTAAAATGAGTATATGAAACTTACAGTCACATCTCAAATGAAAAGTATTCACCCCATGGAGCCATCCCCTCCGCACCCTCCTCCCCTCCCCTCGGGCATGACCCCATCCCCCATAGATCCGAGACAAATCCAACCAAATTAACCACCAAATCGTAGAATCTCCCTCAGATCAGCCTCCCCTCATGATGCTCCTCCATCTCCGTGGAAGATCTCTTCCTGCTACCAGCTCGAAGACCAAGCACAGAAGGGTCCGGGCGAGCAAAAAGACAAGACGGACTCCGGGGACGCAGATCCGGATCTGTTGGTCACTTCGGTCGCTCAGCGGGCAGCGCACGCGAAAGATCCCCTCCAGCCTGGGAAGTTTGCTTCGTCCGGGTGCCTAGAACCTATGGGCATTATGGCGCTAGGGTTGCGCACGGTTTCTGAGGAGTTGCGGTCGTCGAGTAGCAACTCTCAACCACTGCAGAGAGTCGGCATTGATGTCCATGGAGCAGGGCAGCCTTCAAGTCTTCGATCCGTGGGAAAAATCCTGAAATCGAGCTCTCCAGCCTCTCGCAAGGGGAAAGAAATTCAAGTTGAGGACCTCGCCTCTCCGCTCCCAGCTTCAAGTCTCCTCAAGGGCAAAGGGCACCAGGACGATCCAAGTCAACAATGCAGAGCTACCCAACCCAAGCTGGGAGAAGGAAGTCGATCGAAGGGGCGTCAGCTCCAAGAGAGTGTCACAGTGAAGCCCAGGGCGTCAGAGGAGGAACCAGATGGCTGGAGGCGTGTATTGCCGAGGCACTGGTGGCGAAAAAACCAGAGGCATTCAACTCGAGCGGGCAGCCCAGAACAGCCCCTCCATCAACCCACTGGTGCTGCGTTCTTCAAGCAGAAGCTCAACGGTAAATGCTTTAATTGCTTTTCACCAAAACACTTTGCTGGCTACTGCACTGCACCGGTGAGATGCTGGAGATGTTTCCATTCGAGACATAAGGCCTTTCAATGCCAGAGAGAGGGTGCTGGAGCTCGAGCTACAAAGGTTCAGCCAAGACCAGGAGTCCAGAGCAACCAACAATCTACCTTCCACTCCTCCAGCTCGATTCAACCCATCACCAGATCCTTCCGTGACATTCTCCTAGCTGACCGCCCCATGGCCAGATACCCAGGAGATCCTAGGGCCAGGCCGAACAAAGCCTACTGCGCAATCTCCGCCACTGGGGCGATCAAGCGCAAACGAGATGAGCTCATTGACCGGGCTGCTGTTTGTTGGTTCGACGGCAACAGTCACGAGGTCGAGCCGTTCACGGTGGGAGATATGCTTCGAGACCGCTTCAACCTCGGCCACGGCGACTTCCAGTTGCTCAAGCACTTCCAGGCAGTTCCTTGTCATCTTCTCGACCCGGCGACACGGAGGAGGGTGGTGGCCATGCGGTGGTGCGTCTGCGTGGCCGTCAATTCAGCATGGCGGCTGGTCCGAAGCACCGCTTCGCCTCAAATGTCAACTTCGAGTTCCACGTCAAAGTTCGAGTTGAAGGCGTGCCGGTACATTGTTGGAGTGAAGATGTGGTGGCGAGGGTGTTGGGTAGTTGCTGCGCCATTCACTATGTTCAAGAGCGCACAAGGCGTCGCGAGCGCACTCGGTCATTCGACCTCTGGGCATGGTGCTCGGACCCGAATGAAATCCCGAAGGAGGTCGCTCTCACTGTCATTGAGCCGGATAGAGAGCTCCCACCAACCAACGTCCCGCTTCCGTTGGCGGACATTCTTCTGACGAACCAGCGGACTTCAAGCGTGGACAAGTCTTCACTACGCAATCACTTGGAGGTGGTTGAAGATCTTTCCTTTCTCCGGGCGCGGTGGTCGGAGGTCTCCCCAACCGCAAGCAGCGACGGAATTTGTATGGGCCTCTGGCTCTCCGGACGAGGTCGGGAGCGTCGGGACCGATCTGAGCCTCCGCATTTGAGAGGACATGGACCGTCGTCGTCATGATAGCGAAGATGAAGACCGCACCGTGAGGGCCGTCATCGCATGCTTTCGCGAGCTCGCATGGCTTGTCTAGTGGGCCGTGATGCTAGATGTAGAGGAGGGATGAAGACCGCCAAAGTTCCTCTGGAGGGGCATAGTTGGTTAGATCTTCCGCCGCTTCCGACGTTACACCGATGTCAAGACACGCCAAAGAGGTCGATGTCCATCTCCACTCTGCCAGAGGACGGCGGACAGCAACAAAAGGTTACCTTCTCGACCCAAAGGTACCGCCTAAGAGATCCACCCATAAGCACGGGAGGTCCACCCAACCCCGGCGGTTCATGTCTTGGGGCGACCCTCACCCACACACTCTCAGTCGGAAATGCAGCAGATAGCTTCCTACTTCGATAAGCCATTGAGCAAGGAAAAGATGGAGGCCATATTGGAGCTGGTGAATCATGCCAAGACCAAGCACACAAGCAAACAGAAAACACCCAAAGGCAATCGGGTGTCCTTGGGCGATCTCCAACTAGATGCTTGAGAAGAGGTCGGGTCTATTCATGGGGAGGTTCCCACTTTTCCTCCTCATGACGCTTAAAGAGAGGGTGCTTTTCCAATCTGGTCTGTTTCTGGGCACGCTGAAGATGCCAAGGTGGTTCATTCCAACGTCGTTATTCGCCCCGCAATGTCAACTAATCCCGCAAATCATCCTGCCGGTGTTGTTCTCGGGGCCGATAGGCCTTCGTCCCAGTCAGGTTATATTGCGAGGTTGTCTGTGTTGTACTGTGTCAGTTAGTATTGTCAGTTTGTATTGTGCTAAGTGGTTTAGTAGCCTGATGAGGCGGGTTTCAAGACCTGTTATGTCGGTGTTGTAGCTATCATTCTTGGTGTTGTATACGTCGATTACCTTGTGGGTTGGGCGAAGGTGCTTCACCCTTAGATGTATGGGCCCCTGTACGCGATCGTGTCATTCCTTGTAGAATGGGCGATTTGTCCCCATATATTTCTTGCAGGATGCCCTAAGAAGTAGTCAGTCTACCTCCCTATGTCTACCAAATGTACTATTTTTTCTTGGAATGTTAGAGGCTTAAACAACCCGGCGAAAAGAGAGAGCACCAAACAGCTAATTACGTCATTGGCGCTTCTATTATGCGTCTTCAAGAAAGCGAAATTGCCAATCGGACCATTGGGTTACTAATGGAAACCGTGGGTGCAAGATTAAATCAAGCGCACCATTTGGTTGCCGTCCAATGGAACCTCGGGAGGCATTCTGCTTGCGGTCCTGGATGACCTGTACGACCTTCAAAACCCTAGAATCACAACTAACTCAGTCACGGCGACCATTGTCTCGAGATGCGACGCGTTGTCTTGGGACATTACGGAGTTCTGACCCTGTCGATTGAGGAGAAGAGAGATTTTCTTAATGAACTAGAAGCGATGCAAGGATCGGTTCTACCAAGCTGGTTGATACTAGGGGATTTCAATCTTATCAGGCAAGCAAGTGAAAAGAACAGAGGCGCGACAAACAGAAGTATGATGCAACGCTTCAACTAAGTTATTAACAGACTTCAGCTATTGGAGCTCGATCTACACGGGAGACGTTTCACATGGACAAATGAACAGGAGCAGCCCACAATGACAAGAATAGATCGCTTCTTCGCTACAACACAATGGCATGAATCCTTCCCAAATGCCGATTTGTGCGCTATGCCAACTATGACATCGGATCATTGTCCTTCTTATGCAAAAACTCTACCTTGAATTCTTCAAGGGTTTCGTTTGAGACCTATTAGACGACGCCGCGGGTTTCGTGAAATGCTTGAGAGGTCTGGGCATAATCATTCAAAAGCGCGGACGCGTTACTAAGGTTGTATGTCAAATTGAGCGAAGCGGCCAAGGCCCTAAAAATTTGGAGGAGGAAGATATGCGGAGTTGGCATTACAATCAGCTCGATCCGAGTTCGATCGCGATCCTAGAATGCACACAAGAAAGGCGTTAGTTATCAAGCAATGAGATAGAGTGCGGAAAATTCTAAAACACAAAGTTGCTTTCGATGCATGGCGATAAAAAAACGAGGCGAGGCAACACTCAAGGCTTACCAAAATTAGACAGGAGATGCCAATACTCGTTTTTCCATTTGATGGCTAGTTCAAGGCGCAAGAGGAATTTTATTGGTGCTTAAAAGGGATGGCGATGTTTTGTTCGGACAACAAGAAAAGTTAAATGAAGCGCATCAATATTTCAAAAAGGTGCTAGGGGATCAGGGGATGAGAGACAAAGCATTCCAATGGAACTCCTTAGGCTACATGGCTAGGGACCTCAGTGAACTCGAGTGCCAGATCACTGACGACGAAGTCATCAGCATCATTAAAGAGTTGCCAACGCAAAAATCACCTGGGCCTGATGGATATATCGGTCTTTTCTACAAAACATGCCTCCACATCATCAAAACCGACCTCCTAGAAGCAATCAAGGACTTCTTCAACCTTCGCCACGAATACCTGCACAAGTTGAATAATGCAAATATTATACTTATCCCAAAAAAGGAAAATGCGGACAAATTAGAGTGTTTCAGGCCAATTAGCCTCATAAATAGCTTCATGAAGATCATCACCAAAATTCTTGCAAATAGGCTGGCTCCGAAACTTGACGAGCTGGTCTCAACCTCTCGTAACGCTTTCATAAAAAAAGAGATGCATCCATGATAATTTTCTCTATGTCCAAAGAGTTTATAAATGACTACACAAGGACCTAAGTCGGCGTTATTCATTAAGCTTGATATCTCCAAAGCTTTCGACTTGCTAAATCGGGCATATCTCCTCGACGTTCTTGGGCTCTAGGTTTTGGCGAAGAAGTGGCGCGAATGGGTGGCGGCGATCCTCGAGGACTTCATCTTGAGGATCTTGATTAATGGTCAACCGTCGGAACCGATTAGACATGCTAGGGGGTAAGACAGGGGACCCATTATCTCCTCCTTTTCATCCTTGCCATTGACCCTCTACAAAGACTCCTCGAGTTGGCGGCGGATAAGGGTGTTCTCAAACCGGTGCTTAAGAAAAGCGAATCTTCGATGTTCTCTTCTACGCAGATGATGCAATGATATTTCTAAATGCCGATGCACAAGAGTTGAATGCTCTAAGACGAATTTTGGATATTTTTGGTGGATGCTCTGGCCTAAAAATCAACATCTCCAAAACTGAAATTTACCCTATTCGCTGCTGAGAGGACCTCATGCAACAATTATTGAATTCTTTCAGGAAAGATTTCAAAGTTCGAGTAAATACAGGCCTACCTTCTACGTCCGACACCTTGGAGGGCGTAAATCTGACCGCTCATTGATAAATTAAGCGTTTACTGCGAGTTGGAAAGGCAAACTTCTTTCCACGGCTGGAAGGGTGACCCTGATTAATTCGGTTTTAACGGCACAACCAATTTACCATATGACGGTCTTCCCGGCTCAAAAATGGCTGCTTCGATGCATTGATAAACTCAGAAGAAGCTTCCTCTGGACAGGAAAAGATCAGGCAAATTGCAGCGGAGGGCACTGTTTGATCAAATGGCGGATCACCTGTCTGCCAAAGAACAAAGGAGGTCTCGGCATCAAAAATCTGGAACGCTTTGCCAGAGCGCTGAGGCTGCGTTGGCTCTGGTTTAAATGGAAAAGAAATGAGAGGGCATGGACGGGACTCGATCTGCCCTGCGATAAAACTGACATTGCGCTTTTCAACGCATCAACGGTGGTCACCATAGGAAATGGTAAACTGGCAGATTTTTGGAGGTCGAGCTGGTGGATGGACAAGCGCCAAAAACATGGCGTAACCTGTTCCAATCGGGCGAGAAGGAAGAATATCTCAGCCCACCGTGCTCGACAAATAAATCTTGGATCGCTTTTGTACTCGGTGAGCTCGAAACGGAATCCGGAGTTAAATCACACTCCATGAAGCAATAGGTAGAATCGGAGAGATGAACAAAATGAAGACCAAATAACTTTGGCGTTGGACCACGGATGGACAATACCGACTCGGGCGCCTACCTCATTCAATTCAACCCGGTTTTCTGCAAGATGAGGATGAACCCGATATGGAAAGCGAAAGCTGAACCTAAATGTCGTTTCTTCGCATGGACTTTGCTTCACAACAAAATTTTAACTGCGGATAACATGCTCAAGAAAGGGTGGCCATGTAATGTAACCTGTTGCCTTTGCAACGGCCAACACGAAACTCCAAGTCACATCTGTAAAGACTGCCCCTTCACCTCCCAAGTCTGGGCCTACCTCCGAAATTGGGGAAAATTGGAGCAATGCAACAATCTGAGCTCTGATGGATCGGTTTACAAGTGGTGGAGAAGACTTCGAACCCAATTCGCCAAAGAAGCAAGACGCGAAGTAGACGGGCTTCTTATTTACTTCTGGTGGAATTTGTGGCTTGAAAGAAACCGACGCATTTTCCAAGGTTTGGAGAGAACGCCAGAGCAAGTGGCCTCTATGATCAAGGACGCAGTGCTAACCCATGGCTACGCCCTGTCATGGAAACCTGCAGTTTAGTAAGGAGTCTTTTTGTCTGTGGGAGCTTTTGCCTTATGCTTGTATTTTCTCGCTTTTTCGTTCTTCTTCTTACCTTGTTCAAGTTGTTTCCTCTAGCATTGGTTAGTGGGGTTTTCCTGTAAGGTCTTTTCACGGGCCCGGTTTTCCCCATAAAAAACAGGGCCCATCACCCTTTCCCTTCTATTAATATCATATGCAGCATCTTCTCGTGCTGCTCTTTCAAAAAAAAAGTATATGAAACTTGTGTAGTTAATATATACTCATGTCAATTTAAATAAAATTTAAATTAAGTTCAGTTGTCTTTCAATCAATCAAAGAACGCTTCATCATATGTTGATAGTATTTCTTTATTGGTTAAGGACAAGCGAAAACTTCTTGTGTATAATAAAGCATTAGTTGCATTAAAGTACTCAAGACACTTTTAAATCATTCAAATTGATTAGAGTTGTGCTCAATCGATCGTGGGAGCATCCATTATGTGTTAATGGAGTGCAATTGATGATTGAGGCAATTGTGTTTGTTGGACTAACAATCTTCTATGGGTTGTGAAGTAAGTTGAGTCCAACAAAATGAAGAATCGGGAGGAAGAAGTCATCATGTGTTGATAAGCTACAATAATGAATTCCGAAGTGAAGTGAAGCTAGAGAAGGTTTATCATGTGTTGATGAACAAGAAGAAAGGACCCGACTTGGAGAGGAAAAGATGGAAATTATAAAAGCTCCAAGTGGATGTGCTAGAGGCAAAGGTATAACTAGCTAGGGCTAAGATTATGTTCCTAGTCTTTTAACAGTCTCGATGTTTGGATGGAAGATCGAGTTGCTAGTACAGGTTGTCGTACTCTAGCTTACTCTCTTGGTTTGTTCTTGCATGAGCTAAGTATTTGCATGTGTTGCAAATAAGGGAGCTCATGCTTGCTTCTTAATGAATCTTGATTTGGTTTTTACATAGAGTTATGGATTTACATGTGTTGCAAGAGATATCTTATGCAAGTTGATTTAAGTGGTTGTTTGTATGGAGCTTCATGTTTACATGTGTTGCAAATAGAGAGCTCATGCATTAGAGTTTTAGCTTGTGATTTGATTATGTGTTGATCATCACGAAGGCTAAGATAGGTTTATGCTTTGTGTTTGCAAAATATGGTTTAATTGAATCTTATCTTAGAGCATGTAAATAGGATTGTAAATGTGTTTGCAAATTGGTTTGATCATATGTTGATCATCATATAGCTCAAAGATATGATCTTGATTGCTCTTGTTTGCACGGTTTATATTTGCAAATGTGTTTTGCAAAATATTGGTGCTCATGCATTTGATATTAGAGCATGTGATTAGAATTTGTAAATATATTTTGATCATGAGTTGATCATCACATGGCTCAATATTTTATCTTAGCGACTCTTTCTAGCTTGTACTCACGCTCTTGATCAAGTCTATGTGAGGGATTTCGAGAAATCAGATTTTAGACTTGAATAACTACATTAGAGTCTTTGATTTTTTTGATATTTAAAAATAGGTAAAGATTGTAGCCCTCTTAATAAACTTCACATAGAGTCTAAGATCACCCAAATCGAAGATCGGAGTAAAAAGTTATTAGTGTTTTAGTGGCTATAGCAGTTGTATGACCGAGGTTACTCTGGTCATACCAGCCCCAAGTCCGGTATGACTGAACTCACTCCTATCATACCGGTCTCCGGTATGATCGGAGTCACCTTGGTGTGTTTTTTCAAAGAAGAGGTATTTTAGCCCAAAAAATTGAAAATAGGCCCGGTATGACCGGGTCCACTCCGATATGATCGGATTTTCTGAGTAACAGCTAGTTTTTTCTAGTCGTTGGACCAAAGGCCAGTCATACCGACCTTAGAGTGGTATGACCGGGGTTCCTATGCATTTTTGCACATTCCCCCCACTGCTAGTTTTTCTTGTGGAGGCTATAAAATGAGCCTTGGGGGCTGGCATTTGGTTGTTGTTGGTCTTATTGAGTATTTGGGTGGCATTGTGCATGTGTTTCACTCTCTAATTTGGTTTTTGAGCTAAATGTGGGCTCTAATTGTATGTGTTGCAATTAGGAGAAGATTAAGAGCCTCTTATGCATGTGTTGCACTTTAGGGAAGACTTGTGCATGTTTTGCACTCGATGATCACCATCGTACAAGTGTTGTACTTGGTGGAGCTCAAGCTAAAGAGCTTGACTTATTACTCTTGGTGTTTGCCAACACCTAGACGGGGTGTGGAGGCGTCGTGCGTGCTGACCTTCTCAAGGAGATTGTGAGAAGGCTCGGCAAAATTGTAAAGGTCGGAGCTCACCTACCTGGAGGGGGAAAGAGCTACCACTAGTGGAATCGAGGTGGGTGCTCAATTCATGGAGCCAGTCCAAAGCGGTTTGGGCCAAATATACCATCTCAACATGTATACGCCTATACAATTGCATTTTCAAATATACCATCTCCCCAATATCAAACACCCTCTTAGATCTACTTCTATCAGTGAAGTATCTCATCCTGGACTGAGCCTTTTGTAAGGAACCTTTAATCGATTCCACTATTGTCATCCTCTGTTGTGCTTTGTTTTGATCTCCATTCATGAGCATATGTGGTATCATAGCTTCAGAAATCTAAGGAGGTTTCATCCATACATGGCTTCAAATGGTGTCATTCCTATGGATGTATGAAAGGATGTATTATACCACCATTCAGCACTGAATTTTCAGAAAATGACACCCAATTCGTGTGCCTTTCAGCTCCTGTGTATGACATGTGGGTTCATCTGAGTCTATGACAGTGGGCCAAGGTGTCAAATACCGAAAAAACGAATTTTAAAGGTGGCAAGTTCTGAAATCTCTCCATTCAGCGTGAGGCAGCAATGATCTCCATCTCTTAGGGCTTGCAAGAACCATACATCTAAGGTAATTTTCAAGGCATTGATTCACTCTTTCTGATTGTCCATCAGTTTGGGGATGGTAAGAGCTGCTAAACCTTAGCTTGATCCCCAAAGCCTTAAATAAGTTTTGCCACAAATGACTAGTAAAGATTCTATCTCTGTCTAAGATGATTACTGAATGTAGGCCGTGCAACTTATAAATATGGTCAATGAATAAGTCCACAATGTCCTGTACTGTGTATGGATGCTTCAAGGATATGAAATAGGCATATTTGGTGAACTGGTCAACCACCACCAATATCACATCATGCTCTCTGGATTTAGGTAACCCTTCAATGAAGTCCATGGTCACATGAGTCCAAGCCATATCTGAAATGGGTGAGGGTTGGAGCAAACCCAGGTACTATACATTCTTTAATTTGTTTTGATGATATGTTGGACAAGTTTTGACATAATTGTTCACTTCTGACTTCATTCTAGGCTAATGAAACAATAATTTCAGCCTTTGATAGGTAGCTCTCTCACCAGAATGTCCTCCTAACGCTAACGAGTGAAATGTCTCAAAGAGCTGATTCTTGATATCAATGTTGTTGCCCACATACATCCTTCCCTGGTACCTGATTATTCCATTTTTGTGAGGTATGTTGATTCTGGGCTGAACCATCCACATTGAGCTTGATTAGGAACCTCTGACAATTGTCATCACCAATATAGCTTTGTTGTATCTCTTCAACCTAGCTAGGGACTACTGTGGTAATATCCATCACTTGACTTACTACTAGTATTTTGGAGAGGGCATCAGTAGCCCTGTTCTCTCGGCCCTTCTTATACTCTACTCGATAGTTATAACCCAACAGCTTGATCATGAGCTTATGTTGCACCTCTTCAATCAACATCTGCTCACTAATGTACTTGAGACTCTGCTGGTCTGTTTTAATCACCAATTTCGCTCCAACCAAATAGTGTCGCCATTTCTTCAATGCTTGCAATATTGCTAAGGCCTCTTTGTTATAAGTGGACATAGCTGCTGCCTTGGGTCCTATGGTTTTACTGAAAAAGAAATTGGTCTGCCTGATTGCATTAGCACAACTCCAATTCCATGTCCACTGGCATTTATCTCCAACACAAATGGTTGAGTAAAATCAGGGGGTTTAAGAACAGGTGCAACAGTTAGCATATCTTTAATCTTCTCAAAAGCTTGTTGTTGTGAAGCCTCCCATTGGAAATTGTTCTTCTTAAGTGCATCAAACATTGGCCAGCAGATTATTCCAAAATTCTTAATGAATCAACTGTAATAACTAGCAAGCCCCAAAAACCCTCTTAATTGAGTAATTGTAGTTGGGATTGGCCACTCCTTGACTGCACTCACCTTTTGAGGCTCTGTAGCAACTCCTTCCTTGCTAATAATATGCCCCAGATATTCAACTTGTTGCTGACCGAACACACATTTGCTACCTTTAGCAAACAATTTGTTTTACCTCAAAATTCTCAATACTACCATTAAATGTTCCTTGTGTTCTGCTAATGTAGCACTATAGATTAATATGTCATCAAAGAAAACTAAAACAAATCTTCTTAAACACTTGGATAATATCTTGTTCATTAGTGCCTGAAATGTCACTAGGGTGTTAGTGAGTCCAAAGGGCATCACAGTGAACTCAAAGTGTCCCAAATGGGTGTTGAATGCAGTTCTGTAAATATCTTCAGTGTTCATTCTAATTTGATCATACCTAGACCACAAGTCTATCTTGGAAAAGTATCTTGCTCCATGTAATTCATCCAATAGGTCTTCTGTAACTGGAATGGGGTATTTGTTTTTGATTGTAGTAGCATTTAATTGCCTATAATCAATACACATGCGACATGTCCCGTCCTTCTTTTTCACTAGAATTGCTAGAGAAGAATATGGACTCACACTGGGTCATATGACTCTAGTTTTTAATAGCTAATCTATCACTCATTCCATAGCATCCTTTTGGTGATGTGGAAGCCTATACGGTCTGATATTTACTAGATTAGCTCCTGGTATTAATGGAATGTGATGATCTTGCTCTCTCTCCGAAGGTAACTCATGTGGTTCTTTAAACAAGTTAGGAAACTGATCAACAATCCTCTGAATTTCAAGAGGTACTCCCTCCGTTTTTTTATAAGGCCTATTTTTTGAATGGTCTTGTTTACAAATATAAGGCTTGCATGTAGATTTATTGAGACCTTTCCTTCTATATCCCTATTTATTTTCTCTCATCCATATGCATTTATTCATTACCACCCACACAAAGTATATCTTTCATCTTCCAAGACAATTAAGTGGGGGCATCTAAGTCATTTTTTCTCGTATCTTTCTCAATTTCAACGCAACCATAATCCTTATGTAAAGTCAAAATACGCCTTATAAAAAAATGGAGGGAGTACCTCCCTGGCACTAGTGTGAAGAGATGACATGGATTTAGCATATACCACTGCTCCCACCACTCCTTTATCTAGCAGTTTCTGTAGCTTGTGCACATTCAAATGCATTTATCTCTTGGTATTGTTTCATTAATAAACTTTACTGTTCTGCTCCCCTCTTTACTGATAAACACCTCTCTGGTTTTCATGTTAATGCTGACTGGACTATGTTCATAGATCCAATCACTTGCCAAAATGATGTGATATCCCTTCAAACTAAGTAATCTAAAATTTGACAAAAAGTCTTCCCCTTGAATATTATAACTGCAGTCATTGCATATAGCCTCACTCACTAGAATTCCTCCATTAGCCATTGATACTTTCACCGACCCATAGTTGCTTATCTTGCCTCTAATCCTCATTGCCAGGCTTGGGTTTATAAAGGTAGCACCGCTTCCACTATCTAAAAGAGCTACTGCTGTTATGTGTCCAAAACTCACCCTCAAGGTAAATGTGGATGATTTTGAACTGATTCCCTCAATTGCATGCATAGAAATCTGTAGCCCTTGTTCTTCATCTTCCTTGTGTTCTAGACTCATTGGAGGAGTATTGAACTTTGTCTCAGCAAATTCATCCTCGTTCTCCTCATCCTCCATAGTGATTAAATGGTTGGTTAGGGGTGGAAATGAGCCGAGCCAAGCCGGCTCGAGCCAGGCTCAAAAAAGCTCATTTGAAATGCTGCTCGGCTCAGCTCGTTTCGGGAACGAGCTAGAAATCATGCTCAGTTTAGCTTGTTTCTAGGCTCGAGCCAACTCATGGGCTCGCGAGCCGGATAACAAGGATGACAGAGGTACTTCGTGACACCGCTACCTGCCCTGCACAGGACCTTCCCTCGATGACACCAGCTCTGCGGATTGAGGACGGACAAGTGGCGCGACGGGTCGGCGGACGGCATGATGGATGGCCCTACTGGCGGCATGGCCAATGACTGATGGACGGTGTGGTAGATGGCCCTGCTGACAAAGGGTCACGAAGGATGATGGCGGATGGCTGAAGGGGCGGGGGATGTCAGCACTAACACCCCTATGTGGTTGTGTGCCTGTGCTTGTGCGGGGGAATGGGGACGGGTGGATGGTTGTGCTTCCTCTGTGCGCTTGATGCGGGGCTAAGCTGCATTAGCAGAACGTGATGTCCTTCTTGTTCTTCTCGATGGCCTTAAGGATGGCTTCAAAGACGAGCATCTCACAAGGGATGCTGAGCACGCCCTCCTACTAGAACTCGAACACCTCCTTCGCCTCCCGCAGAAACGCCACAAACGTCGGGTGCTTCAAGTACTCCGTCGGGATGATAACCTCTGCATCGAGGGGCCCAGACACACCACCGGCGCTAGGTGGCTCCAAGGCAGAGTCGTCGGGGAGTCCAAGGGGCTGTCCCTAGCCCATGAGGTGGATGGGGATTGAGGACTCTGGCGGTAATGGGGAGGATAGGGAGTTGGGGACTGGAGTCTGGATGGAGATGGCAAGGGGACGTAGGGTTCTCCAAATTGACTGGGCCGGCCTCGACATTGGGCACTTGGGCCTGCAAGGCTGTCCTGCGAGGCCTACCAAGCCGAGCGGCTCGCGAGCCGGCTCGAGCTTAGTTCAAAATTTTCACGAGCTAGATCAGAGGCTCGGCTTGGCTTGTGTACACCACGAGCCTGAGCCGAGCTGGCTTGCGAGCCTCAAGCTTTATTTCCACCCCTATGGATGGTCTTCCTAACTTGCAAATATTATTGTGTCCTAGAGTCCAGGGTTCCTGGCATTTAATTTTTTTCCATATTCCATTTGTCTGCTCCAGTATTGGTGGTTCTATTAATACTTTTTCCACCAGCACTACTTTTACTAGCACTATTTCCCTGATAACTTCCTTTTGACACATTGCTGCTAGGCCAGTTGACTGACTTCTTATAGATTGGCTTGTTCTCATAGTTTCTTGCATGTACATATTATAGATTGGCATGTTCTCATAGTTTCTTGCATGTACATATGCATCTACTTGGAATCCAAAGATTTCAGGGGTACTTTGATATATTCATTTAGTCCTGACATGAAGAAGTCCAAGAAATATCCCTCCCTTAGTACTAGATTATTTCTTTTTACCAAAGCCATAGCCTCTTCAAACCTATCAATATATGCATTAATTGAACCTCTTTGTTGCAACCCTCTGAGAGTACCTGCGATATCCACCTTGTTTTCTACTGTGAACCTTTTGCAGATCATGTTGCAAAATTGTGGCCATGTTAGATTACTAGTGTCGATATTGTTGCTACTTACCCATTGGTCAACCCTTCCCAACAAGTATACCTCTGTTACCGATACCTTTTGTTCCTGATGTGTTCTTGCCAACTCAAAGCATTTCTCAGCTTTCCTGATCCAGGCCTCCGGGTTGTCTCCCTCAAAATTTGGAAATTCTAACTTGGTTTTGCTAAAGGACTAACCATACTGATTTCTCTCCCTATTTTGATTGGTTACCCATGGGGTTGTGATCCATGTTGCATTTCTAGAGGTCTTACCCAATGTTGGCCCCACTGCTGACCTAGGCTCATATACCCTGATCCAGGATGAGTCGGATATCCTACCCCATATGGAAGTGCATTAATGGGAGTGGCTGTCGCACACTGTGGTACAAACTTACTTCCACTAGAGTATTGAGAAATAAGACAAGGAGTTTGAATCGAAAGTGCTGGTATTGTTGGAGATTTTTTTTAAAATAATATATGTTTAATGAAAAATTACAGAAATAATATGCCAAAAAAATAACAGTTTTACCCACCTATCGTACGTCCAAATTGCGACAAATATTATGTCACAATTCCGAATTGCGACAATCTCTCTATTGCAATTTGAAATTGCGATAGAGACTGTCAGACCGAATCAGAACTCGGGGCCCTTCGTATTCTCAGACTAGTCGAGTGATCACGCTAGTACACACAGGATAAGCAAAGTTGAAATACCACAATCATACACAATGGAATTAATAATAAAGTACTTCAAGCATAAATATAATCGAGTTACACGACCTTATGGTCACCTTACATTAATTCGCCACGCAGGGCGATAAATAGCAACAGTAGCACAAGTTCAACAATGAAGCAAAAGTACGGTAATGAAACCCTCAGAGCCACTGTGCAACCGACGAGGCTCAACCCTAATCCTCCTGACCTTCATTGAACTCCTCTTCCCAAACTGGCATAGCTTCTTCTTCTGAGGTTTTTGTTGTAACAAGGGTGAGTATACAACATACTCAACAAGTCATGCACAATGCAGTTCTATTATTACATGCATGGCTTATTCCAAAGGAAGGGCTTAAATAGTTATTTTGCATAAAGCAACATTTCTTTTTAACAGGTAATCCTATTAGATTAAAAGCGGTAAACCAATATTATTAATAATTAATTTCTCAATTCTTTTTCTGGAGTTTGGCACCCAGCCCTAATTTCATTCATCAGTCTTTGACACACAGCCACCCATTCCACATCTTATTTTGAAAATCTAACCCTTGACTGTAATCCCCGAGCAATGTCCAATACCGCGGACACGGCTATTCGAATAGATTTAACCCACACACTCTCTGCAGAGGCTGTACACTTTACCCACAGGATACAGTCGCTCACCACACAGGTGATTGATTGCAACAAAGTCTTTGGAGACTAACACTTAACCGATGAACCTCTCAAGATGTTCTTCTAACACTTCCCTCACAGAGCCAAAGTTTAGAACAAAGTAATCTGATTGGATGGGTACCAAGCCGTAACGCAGTGCACGCCCCCACACGATTACACTCTTGTGTAGCTGTCACCCGAGGTGTCAAAGGAAAGATATTAGAACCTTACTAAACTAGGTCCGTCCCATTAGGACAAGTGGTTGTACAAGAAACTTCAGTTCAAAGGCTCGCAAGGTGAAGTCCTTAAGCATCCCCGCAAGACAACTGTTTTATACTTCTCGACACACGGCCTTATTCAATCTCAATACATCCCGTTGCCACACAGGCCCACCTAGCACGAAGCCTTCTTGCCACTTGCCCCGGTCCAAAATATTTTCCCACCCCGGTTTGCATTTATGCAACACATGCCAATGCCCACTTCATTGCACGAGTAGAATCGCACATGTCGCTACTCCCAATTCCATCTCATGACATCGTCGCATTATGTGAGGAGCCGCCCAGACCGTCCTCGGGTTATTCGAATGCCCGGTCGCCCTCATCGGATTTGGAGGCTAGCAATGGATCACCGATAGTGCTCACAGTGCTAACACCCAAGCCCAAATAGGACAACAACGAACCCATTCGAATAACTCGACAACAATCCCGGTATTCCCCCGGTATGCAACCCGAAACTCGCCCAGGATCACCTCGCATACCGGTTTCCATTGCCATATCAATTCAATTCGCATAAAGAGGGCAACGAACCCAAAACTTTACTACCAGACACGCAACGCGGAAGCACAAAAACAACACCAACTCAAGCACAAAGACAAACTAGACAACCACACAACTAAAACAACCCACAAACAGACAGATCGCAAGATCCAGCCTGTACTCATAAATCTACAAAATTTCGGCATGATGCCTCTAGAAATACGGACATCCACACAGCAGATAGAAGAAACAATTAATCAAATATAGCATAACAACAACAACCATAGCATAAGGATCAGCATGGATAGAAGTAGCATCCTAAACATGAGAAGGATCAGCATGGATAGAAGTAGCATCCTAAACATGAGTTAAGCATGGTCTTACAACAAGGTTCAACATGGAAACAGGCAAGTATTTAAACAAGGACTAGACCTAGTTTAGAAGGCTAGCTATACAACAAAATGAGTTCACAACCAACATATTAAACCAAAAGTAAGACATCTCGGAAGTGTCACGCCCTTGAACACTTCCAGGCGTTTGTAACGTCGAGCCTAGGCGCTATTCGGTGTCCTTGACCACCGAGAAGCAAAGCAGGCAGAACTCACACCATGGGTGTCCTCACTTTGAAAACCACAAAGCAAAAGCATGAGTACGAAGGTACTATAAGACTTACCCGTGGTCCATATATGACCGACTCGAAAGAATATGCATTTGGATGTAGCAAGGTATAAGCTTAAGGTAAAAGTGCTTGTAAAAGCTTACTTTGTTGCATAATCAAATTCAACTACACAAATTTCAAATTCATAGCGTTATGGACAGCACCTATTACTAAAGTGAGAGCTGAATTTAAACATTAAGAGAGCAAATAAAATCATGAACAAGCATCAACATCAAGTATTCCAACTATTTTCAATTTAAGTTATTACTACGTTGAAGTGTCGGATGATACAAGCGTGCTCATATCCGAGAGCGCGCAATTGAATCGCTTATTCACCCTGCAGGGGATCATCAATCGCACGACATGTGCCACAAGGAACCTCATGTCAACCCTCCTCCCATCCATATCTACTCGTTGAACCATCCTCATGCGGCCCGAGCACCTAGCAACCTACCTCGAGCGGCTCAAGCCTCGCTTAGCCCTCAAGAGTAGACCTAGGCCTCACCCTCAACCACGTCCAATCGCATGAGGGCATGACCCATCGAGTAGTATGCCATGAAAGGGTGGCTTACCGTACCATTATATCGGGCATGCGATCAACAAAGTGTGCTCGATCAACATGGCAAACAACGGATCGGTCCTTAACCAACACAGGCGAGACTACGACATTTGAGTCTCCATACCCAAATGATCCAACCCTCTCGCTTGGGTCCCAATTTTACATTTCAAACATAACCATTTCCATTTACAACCCAATAGTGTGAAATAATTAAACTCAAGTGATGGAACCTTCCACCACTTGGCCCATACCCAAACATCTAAGCAAACTAAGCATGGACACAATATAAATACCCATGTACTAGTTCCAAGGAAGGTATTCAACAATTATCAATGGGTGAAAGTCAGAATTAGGTTCTAGTCCTATCCCACATTTCAATTCCTAATGCAAGACGTAATCATCCAATAAGCAAATTATTCGCTAAAATACAATCGTATAAGGTTAAACATGCTTAGGTGCTTGCCTTGAGCTTCTGCTGGATTTTCAGGAATGGTTGGCTCTCCCAGAACCCCTCGGTCACCGGCGTTAACCATCTTGGGTTCGTTCTCTACACGATCACAATGTATGGAAAAGAAAATGAGATGCATGCAATGCATATGAGATGAAATACTAAATGCATCCTCATGACCAATCCAAAAGTGCAAGCATTCATTTCAATTTAAGAACAAAAACTACAATGCTACTCTCTATTTCTATTCTATAGCACAAATCTGAAAATAACAAGCACATTCCTCTAAACAAGTATAACTTTTATTTGGCTAACCCAAAAAATGACTTCTTGGACTCGAAAAGACCACAAGAGGGTGATCTAGCATTACCATGCATCATAACATTCAGAATACAAATTTAAAGTTTGCAATTAAACTCTGAACTTTAGTCCCAAAGTCTGAAATTTTCAGCACAAACTGATTTCAGAGCAGCGTTGATATAAATGGCCATAACTTTCGAACCGTTTGATCAAATTGAGCAAACTTATACTCGAAACGACCACAAGACATAGGCCTACAACCTGGAATTGGCCAATCACCCAGATTCTGCTCAGAGAATTCCCAGTTCGGCCAGGAACAGAGAACAGTTTCAGAGTTTCAGAAATTTCAGTGTTTCAGAACAGCATGCACAAATTTCATCATATAAATGGCTATACTTAATGGAATTGAGTAAAGGATGAAATTTTTATAATCTACATGAAATTTCCTAAAACTTCACAGGCAAAATTAATTTCTAATTCGGCCTCTAACTAATTCTTATTCACAGCTCAAGTTTCTACCCGAAATCTTCAGCATTTTCAGAGCAGCAAGCACTAAAATTGCCATAACTTTCAGTTGGGTTAATGAAATTGAGTGATTCCAGTTGGAGATGAAAGATAATTTCATTACCCACAACTTTATCTACAGCCAACCTAGCAGGAGATGCTCGGAATTTGCTCAAATCAACCCGAAACAGTAGCTGTGAAATCTACTCGAAAATTCAGAACATTGCTCCAAACCCTAGAATGGTTATTCCCCATCAAAAACTCAAATCCCTACACTCCAAAGCCCACAAATCTACCCTTGCAGCCCCCAAAACCAGAAAACACAAACCCTAGATTAAGGGAGGGCCTCACCTCATGGGAGTGAAGGAGGAAGAGGAGGAGGCTGCTGCCTTGAAGGGAGGAAGGAGAGGCGCTGGGAGGAGCACAGGAGGGGCGCCACTTGGGAGGCTGCAGGAGGAGGGGCGTGGCTTGGTGCTGGCTGTAGGGAGGAGGAGGGAGGCACTTGGAGTGGGAAGTGCCAGAAGAAGAGGAGTGCTGAATCTTGATCGGTTTGGGCTGCTTGGAGAGTAAAGGAAGAGTGCGGTGGAAAAAAAAATCTTTGGAGGGTGAGTTAATTTGGGGAAAAAAATTGGAAAGTCTTGATTTAGTTTCTTTCATTGTCTCCAATTTGTTTATCTCTTAATTTTTGTTAAGTTTGAAAATTCTTCTGAGTGGTAGTTTAGAACATTGCCTGAAGTCGGAAGTTGATTTCAAATGCGGCCAAAACTCGGTTGGCGCTAATGTTAGCCGCATGAAACGAATTCGAATTTGGGGCCATGACACATTATTCCAAAATGCGTTCCATAATTGTTTAGTCAATATTCTTTTGCATATTTGAAAGTCATTCAACGCACATAAGTATACTAAGCAGCTAATCACGGTCTAGCCTCCCGTGTTGGCATTTATATAGCAACCAACATAAATTAACATCTTATGGTGACAAGGAATTCAGGGCATACAATTAATACTAACAAGGTGGCATAAACAAGGTAGGTGCATTATCTAAACTACCCAAGATTAATCAAGGTCATTTTCTTAATTAATATAGCATGCATAGTTTAAATGGAAATACATTTTAAAAGTCTAGGGGCAATATGGTCAAAGCATGACTTGCCTTCAAACAGCAGTTGATTCTGGTCTGACTCTTGTGACGGGTCTTCAAATTTTTCTCCAACAGCTCCCGGCAACTCGGAGTCTACGCGCATTCAAGCGAACATACAATAAATACTCAATACAGACAACAAGGTCAACTCTAAAAATAAATTAAAATTCACTAATAAATAGTTCACATTTTTACAAATTTTTAGGAACTGGAATCACCCAATTCCGAGTTAAGACGCAATTATTCTATTTATTTTCCTACTGAAAATCCGGTTAAATCCTCTTGGCGACACGTGTCAGCACCAGGGACAACCACGTCGCTCTCGACCCATCGACACGTGGGCCCCGGATGACGCCAAGGCACCACGGCGGCCAAAGACACCGACAAGTGGGTCCGGTGAATGATGCTTGCCCCACTCAAAGAATCGACACGCGGCGACATCCACTGGCCACGCGGTCACCTACGCTCCGCCTGGTTGGATCCACATCCAACGGTCGGTCCCTACGCGCCCAATCCTACACGCGGCAACATCCACGCCGCTTATTTCAAATCCTACGGCTCGGATGCGGCACGGCGAAACAGCTTGACCTAGCGACGACGTGGACGCATCGGCGCGGTCGGATGAAGATCCAACGGCGAAGGTATACCGAGCGGTTTCCTATTCACCGCACCTACGCGGCTTAATCTCGGCCGCAAAGCAAGAATCAAACGGCCATTATCAAAACTTCTACGCAGCAGCTACGTGGATGCACCGAAGCGGTCGGATGAGAATCTAACGGTCATTTTTACCCGATGAAATCCCGGTCTAGCGCTACAGAAGAAAGAACGTGTCGTTACCTTGGTCGTCCGATGAAAATCCTACGGCTACCGTTACCCGGGGAGTTTACTATTCACTAGCCTACGTGGCCCGACCAGAACCGCACGATCACCATCTAACGGCCGAGATCTACCGGTATCGCTTCAGCCCGATTCAAAGAAAAGAACGCGTGGCTTTACCTTGAGCGTTGGATGGCGATCCGAGCGGTTCCGGAGCTTCGGGGTGTTGACGGCGAATGCTGGCCGCTTCGTCGCCGGACTTGGGGAAGACGACGTGTAACGGCGTTCCGGCGACTCCGTCGAAGAAATGGCCCCATCGACGGCGTGTCACAAATAACTTCGGCGAGGGTCTCAAGTGCGGTGAAGAGCGGCGGACAACGGCGGAATGCGAAGAAAACCGAGGCGAGGAACGGATGCTACTCCGGTGAGCTCGAGCGGGGTCTACGGTGTACGGGAGTGCACGAGAGAAGGGCAAATGAGCGGAGTGTGGTGCTGCATAATGGACCTTATCACCGCTTCGGACAAGCCTCGGGTTGCGCGCAAATCCCTAACGAAATCGCGGTGGCTAACGGCGACGGCGGTGCGGCGAAGGTTCTCCCGATGCAAGAAGATCAACGCCCACCGCTCGATTGCAACCGACGGCGTTGAGCGAATAACGTTTCGGCGATATAGCGCCACGCGTCGACATCCCAACGGCCACTTACCAGATCCAACGTCTCACGCGCCAAGAGCGATGCGGCTCATCCACGCCCGCTTCGTCGACGGATCGCATGGCTCGAAACAATGGCGTTAGGGTTTTCGTGCATGAAAGCACGTGTTGGGCTCGACCCGACATCGTAGCTTGCGATTTCGCTTTTTTCCAATAAAAATAATTGTAGAAATTCAAAGTAATTAATTAAGGCACTAAAATACTCGAAAAATTCTAGAAAAATTCCGAAAATATTTGAGCATTTTGAGCCTAAATAAAATATTTTTATTTATTTTTGGTAATTACCTTCTCGATATTTAATTATTCAAGAGAAAGATAACCCAAATTAATTTTAATTAAATCCAATTAAATCCCAAAAATTCAGATAAATTCAATTAAATGCAAATACATTTTAATCAATTCACAAAAATTTAAATAACTCCAAAAATTAAAATTGGGTGAATTTGGGACGTTACAAACCTACCTTTAATGTAATCTCGGCCTAGATTCAAGCCCGACTAGAGAATAGGTTTGGGAACTCCTTTTCAGATCTTCCTCTCGTTCCCAGGTGGCCTCGCCTTCTGTGTGATTGCTCCACTGAACTCTGCAAAAACGGGTTGTCTTGCTCCTGGTTCTCCGATCCACTGTATCCAGAATTTTTATCAGTTGCTTTTTGTAGGTCAAGTCTTCCTGTAGTTCAACTTCTTCCAGTGATGTTTGCTCTTCAGGCACTCGGAGACACTTCTTGAGTTGCGATACATGAAAAACATTGTGTACTCCTGCTAATGATTGCGGTAACTCCAGTTGATATGCAACTTCGCCCTTACGGCTCATGATCTTAAACGGTCCTACATATCTTGGCGCAAGTTTCCCCTTGTTGTGAAACCTCTGAACTCCCTTAAGAGGCGTAACTCGGAGATACACATAATCTTCAGGTTCAAAGCTCAAATCCCTGCGGCGATTGTCCGTGTAACTCTTCTGCCTTGACTACGCGATTCTTAACCTTTCTCTGATCAATGTTATCTGCTCTTCGGCTTCTTGGAGTATGTCTGGTCCGAAGACACGACACTCTCCGGTCTCATTCCAATTTAACGGCGTCCTGCAAGGTCGACCATACAATGCTTCGAAAGGTGACATCTGAAGACTAGCCTGATAGCTATTGTTGTAACTAAACTCCGCATATGGCAAACATTTATCCCAAGTCGATGTATACGCCAACGCACATGCTCTTAGCATATCCTCTAATATCTGGTTGACTCTTTCAGTATGCCCATCTGTCTGCGGGTGATAAGCTGTACTGAAGTTCAGACGGGTCCCCATTGCCGTGTGCAATTTATCCCAAAATCTTGAGGTAAATTGGGTACCTCTGTCCGATACTATCTTCTTTGGAACTCCATGCAAGCAGACGATTCTTACCATGTATAGCTCTGCCAACTTATCTCCTGAGTAGGTTGTCTTTACCGGTATGAAGTGCGCGACCTTTGTCAATCGATCCACGATGACCTATATGGAGTCATAACCTCCTTGCGTCCTTGGCAATCCGGTGATAAAATTCATTCCGATTTCCTCCTATTTCCACTCTGGTATTTTTAATGGTTGCAGCAGCCCTGCTGGTCTCTGATGCATAGCTTTGACTCGCTGGCATACATCATATAGTGCTACGTGTTCAGCTACTTCTCTTTTCATATTTGGCCACCAGAACCTCTTTTAAATCTTGGTATATTTTTGCACTTCCTGGGTGAATCGAATACTTGGAGTCGTGAGCTTCCTCCAGTATCAACTGCTTTAACTCCTTTTTGTTAGGTACGCAAATGCGCTCTTTCATCCTAACGTGCCTTGTTAAATCGACTTAAATTCTTTTGCTTGCCCTTCCCCATCTTGGCTTTGATTCGCTCGATCTTCTCATCATTTTTCTGACCTTCTCTAATCTGGTCTTTCAAGATGGGCTTTACCTCTAAAGCGGCTACAAATCCTTTCGGAACGACTTCCAATTTCAACCTCTGAAGATCCTTGCACAATTCTCCCTGGCTTTCTTCCACTATCGTATTAAGACCATGACTTTTCCGACTCAAGGCATCAGCCACTACATTGGCCTTGCCGGGATGGTAATGGATACCCATGTTGTAATCCTTGATCAGCTCTAACCACCTTCTTTGCCTCATGTTCAGGTCAGATTGGGTGAAAATGTATTTAAGGCTTTTATGGTCTGTATATATCTCGCATCTATTACCAATAAGATAGTGACACCATATTTTTAGGGCATGCACTACAGCTGCTAGTTCTAGATCATGCGTCGGGTAATTCCCTTCATGTGGCCTTAATTGCCTTGATGCATAGGCTATTACCTTTCCGTTTTGCATCAACACGCATCCAAGCCCCTGGCGTGATGCATCGCAGTAAATATCAAAACTCTGGTGCACATCTGGTTGAACTAACACTGGTGCTGATGTCAGTCATTTCTTCAATTCTTGAAAGCTTTTCTCACAATCTGGTGTTCACACAAATTTCTTCTCTTTCTTAAGCAATTGCGTAATTGGCCTAGCAATTATCGAAAATCCTTCTATAAATCGGCGGTGATAACCGGCCATCCCAAGAAAACTACGGATCTGCGTAACTGTCTTCGGTGGTTCCCAATGTAGTACTGCCTCGACCTTGCTTGGGTCCACTGCAATTCCCTCGGCGGTCATTATATGCCTTAGGAATTCTACCTTGCTCTTCCAGAAGTCACATTTACTGAATTTTGCATATAGTTGTTGCTCCCTTAACTTTTCTAACACTAATCTCAAATGTTGGGCGTGCTCTTCATTCGTCTTTGAGTAAACCAGAATATCATCTATGAATACGACCACAAATTTATCTAAGTATTCCATAAATACTTTATTCATTAGGTTCATAAAGTATGTCAAGCATTAAGCCAATCCAAACGACATAACCGTGAACTCATAGTGCCCATATCTTGAAGAAAATGCGTCTTGGGTATGTCCTCTGTCTTGATTTTCAACTGGTGGTATCCTGACCTAAGGTCGATCTTGGAGAATACTCCTGCTCCTCTTAATTGATCAAAAGATCATCTATCCGGGGTAACGGATATTTATTCTTTATCATCACTTCGTTAAGCGCACGATAATCTACACACATTCGAAAACTCCCATCCTTCTTCTTAACGAACAAAACCGGCGCTCCCCATGGTGACGAGCTTGGTCTGATGAATCCTTATTCCAACAATTCCTCGATCTGCTTCTTCATCTCAACCAGTTCTTCGGTGGACATCCGGTATGGTCTCTTTGCTATTGGTGCTGTTCCCGGTACTAAGTCGATCACAAATTCTATGTCTCTGTCTGGTGGCATTCCTGGTAATTCCTCGGGAAAACATCCGGGTATTCACTGACCACTGGTACATCTCTTATACTGACGGTCTCCAAATTGTTTACTAACATCTGTCCTTCTCGAACATCCATTGCTTGAAATTCCACTTTTCTACCATCAGGGCTCTCAATAGACACTACTCTTCGCCCGCAATCTAATACAGCCTTATGCTTAGTCAACCAATCCATTCCCAGGATAACATCCAGGGTTTGGGCATCTAATATAATAAGGTTCGCTAGGAACTCTACCCCTTTTATTAATAGCTTAACCCCAGAACATCCGACCTTAGAGCGGAGTTCTGATCCAGGAGATTGGACTAGAAGTGTACTTTTAAGGTTAACAATATCCAGATCATTTGTCACAGCAAAATCTCGAGAAACAAACGAATGTGAAGCTCCGGAATCGAATAATACTGTAGCTGGCACTGAGTTGACAAGGAACTTACCGAGCACGACATCCGTGGCATTCTGGACTTCGTCTGCGAAGATATGGTTAATTCTGCCTCGCGTGAATGCTTGCGGTGTGGCTCCAGCTTGGGCAGATCCTCGGCTTCCTCCTTGGGTAGGAGTTTTAGCTGGCGTGTTTCCTAAGTTGAAGCGCACCGGCGTCACTCCTCCCTTCTTTGGGCACACATTGGCTTAAATGCCCGCCTCACAGTAATTGTAGCGGCGTCTTCCGACATCTCGCCGATTCCCTCCGCTCGATTAATAATCTGACCGGGTCCGGGAGTTTGTCCTGCTGGCCTCGGCATTGGCGGCGGTGTCCTGATATTGCTTCCCTGCTAGAATCTGGAGATCTGTGGGGGTATCATCCTTGGTTTTTGCTGGCCATGGCGTCCTCCCTGTTGTGCCATGCGACGCTTGCGGTTATCATCAAGCTCCTTGCACTTATCCTCTAGTATAAGCGCCTTGTTTACTAATTCTTGAAAATCAGGGAAGTTGTGGGTGATCAATCCCACCTGTAATCCAGTGTTAAGGCCCTTCATGAAGCGAGACCGCTTAGTTTTATCTCTGCTACGCCCTCCGAGCGAGCGTGCAAGTTGAGTGAATTTATTCAGATAATCGCCCACCGTCGGTCTCCTTGCTTCAGCTCTCAATTCTCCTTTTTCAACTCCATGATACCCTCCCAAGACATGGTATTGACGAAAAGCTAGGGTGAATTCTTCCCTAGTAATTTCCTGCGGGTTTTCCTGCGATGCGCAGTAATTTTCCCACCACTCAGCTGCTGTTCCTTCTAGCTGGTGAGAGGCGTAAAGCACCCTCTCATTTCCATCACACTGTGTTATATGTAATTTCCTCTCGATGGTTCTAACCAATCGCTCGCCTCTAACGGGCAAGCATTGCTCGAGAAAGAGCGGACGTGTCCTCATAAATTCGGACAATCTCGAGTAGGGACGTGGCCCATTGTTAATGACTTGGTTGTTGGCGATCGCTTGGTTGTTGGCGCATCGCTGGGTGTTGATTTGTTGTACGGTTGCCATCATGGTTTGCATTAATTGAGTTTGAGCCGCAAGAAAGGCTCCCAGATTTCGTGATGTCAATGGCGGTCTGGTCTGTGGTGGTGGTGTTCTGCTCGACCGCCTCCGGGACGTGAACCACTGCCTCCGGCTCCGTTGTTGCGAGTGTTCACCATCTGCTGATTGCTTCGATGATTTTAGAGATGAGAGGGAAGGAATAGGCAAGTAGAAGAACTTATATGGGGAAACAGGTGTAACTTAAAACCCTTTAAACATTAAAGCATAGATAATAGATAGGTATGGTTTCTTACATAGTCTAGGGACTATGCAACCATAATAACAGTCACAAACATCACATCAAATAGTCCCATACAACAACATCGCACATCTAAGTTCGAAATTTAAAGACGCGACTCAAAACAAGTGAGTCTCAACGCAAAATCCAAACAACTACTCGACCTAACGGACTAGTCCTCGAGCCACCCTGGTTGCGGCTCGCCGATCACGATACATGCTTGGCGGGTGAGCGGCATCGGGCAACCGATCCCCATGCCCTCCCACTGGTGCTGCTGGGGCCACCACTGGCTGCTGGTCCTCTGGCGCGGGCTCGGGCTCCTGCTCCTCCAGCTCCTCCTCGTCCTCGTCCTCGAGCTCCATGACGGCCTCCGGCTCCCCCTAACCATAGAGGACCTCCTCTAGCTCGGCGATCCTCCGAACAACAGGCATCCCGGTCTCGCAGGCCACCTCGGTCTCCTCCAGGCAGTACACACACTGAAGCTCCCAACAGAAGGCCCATGACCTCTCTCCGAGCCGCGGCGAACCGCCCAAGTGCACGATGGCGCGTGCCCTCCGGCTCCAAGCGCGCTGAAGGTCTCCGCGTCTTGAGTGCACACGGAAAGAGGTGTCCCACACCAAACCGTAGTCCTCGCTAACCCGATGTAACGCTACTCGGCACACTCAGATGCCCGCCAGAGTAGCTCACTTCACCGCGAGGTGGAGCGGACGGCTGGCGCGAGCACTCTCCCGCACATACAGAGTGAAGGTCGTCTCCCAGTCACGGTTGATCCCGTTGGCCATCCAAAGGGAGGACGAGAGAGGGCGGTCGAAACCTCCCAAAGACTGGAGCATCCTCCAAAGCTCATTGCGTAGCCTCCGTGACCTTCCGAAGAGTGAACCATCCGTGATTCCGCCAAAGCAACGTCGAAGATTAAATTTTTAAAAGAACACAAAAGTAATAGCAAGATACAAGATAGGTATGAAGTAAGGAAGAAGGGATGAGTCAAGATTTCATTGATTATTCTTGCCCAAATTTTATTCTTTAGAAATTAATTTTATCCTCCAAGACGGCCATCCAACTAGGGTTAAGTCCTACAACAAGATGGCTCGATACCAACCTGCGGGACCGAATCAGAATTCGGGGCCCTCGTGTATTCTCAGACTAGTCCAGATCACGCTAGTACACACAGATAAACAAAGTTGAAATACCACAATCATACTGCAATGAATTAATAATAAAGTACTTCAAGCATAAATATAATCGAAGTTACACGACCTTATGGTCACCTTACATTAATTCGCCATGCAGGGCGATAAATAGCAACAGTAGCACAAGTTCAACGGCGGAAGCAAAAGTACGGTAAAGAAACCCCTCGTAGCCACAGGCAACCGACGAGGCTCAACCCTAATCCTCCTGACCTTCATTGAACTCCTCTTCCCAAGCTGGCACAGCTTCTTCTTCTGAGGTTTTTGTTGTAGCAAGGGTGAGTATACAACATACTCAACAAGTCATGCACAATGCAGTTCTATTACTACATGCATGGCTTATTCCAAAGGAAGGGCTTAAATGGTTATTTTGCATAAAGCAACATTTCTTTTTAACAGGTAATCCTATTAGATTAAAAGCGGTAAACCAATATTATTAATAATTAATTTCTCAATTATTTTTCCTGAGTTTGGCACCCAGACCCTAGTTTCATTCATCGCCTTTGGCACTGACCACCCATTCCACATCTTATTTTGAAAATCTAACCCTTGATCAGTAATCGAGCAATGTCCAATCTGCGGACACGGCTATTCAATAGATTTAACACACACACTCTCTCGCAGAGGTCAGACACTTTACCCACAGGATACGCTTGCTCACCACGTGTGATTGATTGCAACAAAGTCTTTCGAGACTAACACTTAACCAATGAACCTCTCCAGTATTGCCCTTCTAACACTTCCCTCACACAGAGCCAAAGTTTAGAACAGGCGAATACAGTTGGATGGGTACCAAGTCGTAGCACAGGTATGCTCCCCCACACGATTACACTCTTGTGTAACTATCACCCCGAGGTGTCAAAGGAAAGATATTAGAACCTTACTAAACTAGGTCCGTCCCATTCCGGACAAGTGGTTGTACGAGAAACTCAGTTCAAAGGCTCGCAATGTGAAGTCCTTAACTGTCCCGGGCAAGACAACCGTTTTATACTTCTCGGCACACAACCTTATTCAATCTCAATACATCCCGTTGCCACACAGGCCCACCTGGCACGAAGCCTTCTTGCCACTTGCCCCGGTCCAAAACATTTTTCCCACCCCGGTTTGCATTTATGCAACACATGCCAATGCCCACTTCATTGCACGAGTAGAACCGCACATGTCGCTACTCCCAATTCCATCTCATGACATCGTCGCATTATTCCAAAATGCGTTCCATAATTGTTTAGTTAATATTCTTTTGCATATTTGAAAGTCATTCAACGCACATAAGTATACTAAGCAGCTAATCACGGTCTAGCCTCCCGTGTTGGCATTTATATAGCAACCAACATAAATTAACATCTTATGGTGACAAGGAATTCAGGGCATACAATTAATACTAACAAGGTGGCATAAACAAGGTAGGTGCATTATCTAAACTACCCAAGATTAATCAAGGTCATTTTCTTAATTAATATAGCATGCATAGTTTAAATGGAAATACATTTTAAAAGTCTAGGGGCAATATGGTCAAAGCATGACTTGCCTTCAAACAGCAGTTGATTCTGGTCTGACTCTTGTGACGGGTCTTCAAATTTTTCTCCAACAGCTCCCGGCAACTCGGAGTCTACGCGTATTCAAGTGAACATACAATAAACACTCAATACAGATAATAAGATCAACTCTAAAAATAAATTAAAATTCACTAATAAATAGTTCACATTTTTACACATTTTTGGGAACTGGAATCACCCAATTCCGAGTTAAGACGCAAAAGTTATAGCAGTTACAAGTTTCTGAAATTCAATTAAAAGAAAAACCGAATTATCCTATTTATTTTCCAACTGAAAATCCGGTTAAATCCTCTCGGCGACACGTGTCAGCACCAGGGACAGCCACGTCGCTCTCGGCCACTAACACGTGGGCCCTAGATGACGTCATCGACGCCAAGACACCACGCGCCAAAGACAGCGACAAGTGGGTCCGTGACGATGCTTGCCCCACTCAGCAACTAACACGCGGCGCACATCCACTAGGCCACGCGGTCACCTACGCTCCCGCCCGTTGGATCCACATCCAACGGTCGGTCCCTACGCGCCCAATCCTACACACGCGGCAACATCCACGACGCTTATTTCAAATCCTACGGCTCGGATGCGGCACGGCGAAACAGCTTGACCTAGCGACGACGTGGACGCACCGGCGCGGTCGGATGAAGATCCAACGGCGGAGGTATACCGAGCGGTTTCCTATTCACCGCACCTACGCGGCTTAATCTCGGCCGTAAAGCAAGAATCGAACGGCCATTATCAAAACTTCTACGCAGCAGCTACGTGGATGCACCGAAGCGGTCGGATGAGAATCTAACGATCATTTTTACCCGATGAAATCCCGGTCTAGCGCTACAGAAGAAAGAACGTGTCGTTACCTTGGTCGTCCAATGAAAATCCTCGACTCTGCTGCAGGGAGTTTACTATTCACTAGCCTACGTGGCCCGACCAGAACCGCACGATCACCATCTAACGGCCGAGATCTACCGGTATCGCTTTAGCCCGATTCAAAGAAAAGAACGCATGGCTTTACCTTGAGCGTTGGATGGCGATCCGACGGTTGCTGGAGCTCGGGGGTGTTGACGAAGGCGCGGCTGCTTCTAGTCGCTGGACTTGGGGAAGACGACGTGGCGACGGCGTTTCTGGGCGACTCCGGTCGGAAGAAATGGCCCACTGGACGCGGCGTGTCACAGCGAACTCGGCGAGGGTCTCAAGTGCGGTGAAGAGCGGTGGACGATGGCGGAATGCGAAGAAAACCGAGGCGAGGAACGGATGCTACTCCGGTGAGCTCGAGCGGGGTCTACGGTGTATGGGAGTGCACGAGAGAAGGGGCAAAATGAGCGGAGTGAGGTGCCGCACGCAATGGACCTTATCACCGCTTCCGACAAGCCTCGGGTTGCGCGCGAATCCTCGATGAAATCGCGGTGGCAGGCTTAGGCGGCGACGATCTGCGAAGCTTCTCCCGATGCAGCAAGATCAACGTCCACTGTTCGATTGCCAACCGACGGCGTTGAGCGAATAACGTTTCGGCGATATAGCGCCACGCGTCGACATCCCAACGGCCACTTGCTAGATCCAACGTCTCACGCGCCAAAACGACGCGGCCATCCACGCCCGCTCGATCGGGATCGCACGGCTCGTAAACAGCGGCGTTAGGGTTTTCGTGCATGAAAGCACGATGTTGGGCTCGGCGACAACGTAGCTTGTGATTTCGGCTTTTTCCAATAAAAATAATTGTAGAAATTCAAAGTAATTAATTAGGGCACTAAAATACTCAAAAATTCTAAAAAATTCGTAAAATATTTCGAGCATTTTGAGTCTAAATAAAATATTTTTATTTATTTTTGGTAATTACCTTCTCGATATTTAATTATTCAAGAGAAAGATAACCCAAATTAATTTTAATTAAATCCAATTAAATCCCAAAATTGAGATAAATTCAATTAAATGCAAATACATTTTAATCAATTCACAAAAATTTAAATAACTCTAAAAATTAAAATTGGGTCGAATTTAGGGATGTTACAAACTTTATCATAGATTGGTCATGCGATGAGTTACCTACCACTCGAAAAAATATTGATGGTTGCTAGAATTTTACAGTTCAAACTAGGGTTCGATAAATTTAGAAAAATTCATATTTGTCGGTGATAATTCATGTAGTATTTGATAAAATTATTTGTCAGTTAAATTTTTTGACAAAAAAAATCAAAAATCATTGTTCATCATTCTCTTTCGGTGTGCGAAAAATTTCCAAATTTGACGACAAATCATAGTAAAATATTGAAAATATTGAATAAAACCTAACATTGATATTACAAAGTGCAGGACTAAGTCACAAACTGGGATAGAATATATGTACGTCTCCGTTGAGGCGGCTCGGTCACACTTGAGCCGGGGTCTCTTTCAACCCTTTTCCTCCCGGTGGTGGACAAATGCACTCGCCGGTGCGGCTCGGTCACACTTGAGCCGGGGTCTCTTTCAATCCACTTCCACCCGGTGTTGCACAAATGCATTTGCCGGACTTCACTCTTTGATTCCTTCCCTTGCGGAGGCGGAATCGGCCTTCACAAACTCCCACGGCTAACCACACAAAGCTTCGGTGGCTCGTAGGCGACCTCCTAGCCGTCTAGGAGTCCTCAACCTCCAAGCGTAACAAATGCTCATGAAGAACAAACTTGGAGATGAACTCAAGTGCTCAAAGATCAACTCTTCCTTAACACACACCTCACTCCTCAAACTCTTCCCAACCCTTCTCACCAAAGGGATCACTTAGATCTAAGGGTAAAGAGGTGTTTTTGGGGGTTCAAGAACAAGAGGATAACACCTCAAATCAGTGGGGTAACGGCCACATTAAAGTGAGGAGGAAGGGGGGTTTAAATAGAGGTCCCAAAAAACTAGCCGTTTTGCTCATTCCCGAGTCAGTTCGGATAGTCCGAACGGGTTAAATATGGCTAACAGAGAGACTCAGCTCGGATAGTCCGAAAATATATTCGGATAGTCCGAGCTCACTTCGGATAGTCCGAACAAAGACTTCGGATAGTCCGAGTAGAACCGAGCACCATTTAAAACGAGCATAACTTTTGACTCCGGACTCCGATTTAAGTGATTTTGGACTCTACCGAAAGTTAAGAACGAGGGCTACACAACCAATAAGGTCTCACTACCCAAATCTCAAAGGATAAATACATATTTCACCAAGAATCTAAGGGAGACCTACAATTCTTACTTTACGGCACCACCAACACCACTCTCTCTCTCTAAGTTTCACAAGGATGGATCACTTGAGCACTTGACATATCTAAAAGTTATTCGACGTCGCATCCCTCTTAATAGTACGGCAATCCTTAGACTCAAATTAAATCAAAGATAATACAAGTCTAGAAATAGTCACTTGCCGTCTTCTTTCTTAATGCCGGTGCATGAAAACCTTCACCATATAATTGATGACATCTTCGCCTTGTCCAACTTGACTTGATTCACCTCATGAGACCCTCGTCCTATCAACCTTGACTTGATCATCCTCTCCAACGATTTCCACGCCAAGTCGATCTTGACTTAGTCCTCAACTCTTGGTGACACCGCCGTCTTGTTGACCTTGGCTTAACGATCATCCTCCACGATACCTTGGTCATCATACACACGCGGGACCTAATTCTTTCCAAACCACTCATGAAAAGCATTAGTCCCAAAAGCTCAATAGATATGAAGAAATTGATATTTGTTAGTAGTTGATTACCACAAGTGTTTCATATAAAGATGCACAACATAAATGGAAACACTTGACATAAGAAATGTTCTCTACTAAGTGCATCATGATGAATATGTAATTGATCTATATGCACTAGAGAGATAATTGCCGATATGATGAATCAATTAAATCATAGCAAGGATCATAGTCTTTACTTAAATGAAGGACATGATAGGATATACACGAATTGTACATGTGCATCTAATATTTAGAATAAGAGTAAATATGTGATCCAACACTAGATTAAACTTCACTAAGAGAATTGCATGAGAAGATATACAACTAAAACATGCATGCACCAAGTCAATCTATAGCAATATGAAGTTTAACTCTAGTTAATACATGCATACTAAAAACAAAGCACATAATGAACTTAAATGAATATATATGCACAAATAAATATGACATGAGCCAATGTGCATATATATAATCAACATGCTACTTGGAGTTCACTATGTATTTGCACAAAAGGAATGCAATAACAAATATAGAAGAGATACAAAAATTATATACCTTATCTTTGCTTAACCATCCCACTTGATTTTCCTCTAAATAGATAAGACTGATACTCAACTAGGCAATAACATGTTAGTCTCATAGCAATATAATCATATTAGAGGTTTGTCATTTGTTAAGTACCAAGTTAAGCATTTACTTAATTACATAGATTGTCATTATATGTGTTTGTCATTAATCACCAAAATAACATAAGTGCCTAGATGCACTTTCACATAGCCCACTCGCACACCCCTTTCTTCTTCCTCCCGTTGCCATGATTCTCTCTCCTCCACCAGTGCTGCAATTTGAAGCTCAATAAACTGGTTGTTTTCTCTCTATTTTATTGAGCAATCATGGCCATTACTCACCACTGATCTCTCCGCTCCACTCACTAGCCATTAAAAACACTAACATGCCCACTGTGCGAGTTTTGAAAGTGTCGGCTGTCTGTGCTCCCTGTTGCCATTACCGGCCATTCACCAACCCCCTTGCCCTATAAATGAGAGCGCCATGACCTTCTCATTGTCCCCATTCCAATTTTCTTCCTTGGCATCCATGCTACCTCAGAACCAACTACATACCGTAAAATTTCTCCTTTGCAGAGAGTGTGTGGGAAAGAACCAAGTATTTTCCATCTACAAAGATTTTGCTGTGATGTATACGTGCCAATCTCACCACCACAACATACAACCATAGACTTTCACCGGATGTTAGGGATCTTTGTAGGTTATAAATCTCTATTAATTATTAAATACCTAGAGACAATGATAGAGGATCTGTATACGGTTTAGTACGTTGATTGTATTTTTTATGAGGACAATTTCATGGCATTAGGGGGAGAAAAGTGCCACTTTAAAGAATGCCATGAAATATATTAGAATGCCACTAGCATTCAGTCCTTAGACCCACGAGCTAAAGAATCCACGATGGAAATTCAAAGGATTATAAATCTATAACAAATAGCTAATAATCTGTCATATTATTTCATTGATCATAAGGGAGTGACAAAATATCATATACATGCTATACATGCTCCGAGAAGAGTTAAAAATACCCTAGAAGGATATTGAATCTACTGTTACCCCTCAAGGCTATAGTTACAACCACGGTTAATGCAAGAAATTGCGCATTATTCGGTTGGAGTTATTTCAAGTGTCTTGTAAGCTATAAGAACCCCCCGGTGAATCGGTAAACGGGGGAGAAGGAGAAAAAGAGAGCAAGATACAAACGCACAGATATACACGAGCCTTCCTGTAAGAGTTTGGCAATAATAGTGAAATCACTGGACTAGGGTTATTATCTCCGTTGTGGGAGGCCCGAACCAGTATAAAACCTTTGTCTATTTTTTGAGTATCCTATCCTATCCTATCCTAAGAGCATTCTCCAGACGCAAACCCTTCACCAAAAAGGGGCTCTGCTGATCCCTCATTCAACAAGCTCGACAGGGACCTATTTCCCAAACGTCGACACTAATGTTTTCTCAAATCAAGGTTTCTAATGAGGCAATAAGTGTAACACAATATGCAAGTGCGTGTTGAGATATAACTGGACTCTTGATCCTGGTTGTTGAGATATCTCTTGTCTCTTGGTTTTGGTGAGCGAATTTTAAAACTACCCTTAAGGGGTTATAGGTTTAAATATTGCACTCTATTGTACAAAAGAATTGAATCAATCAATAAAGAGGAAAAGAGTTGATCTCCCTATATACTTTGTTATTCTGCTGTGGTTATTCTTCGTCAATTCTTGATTAGCATTAAGATTGATCTACGGTGATCGTCATTGTTTTACAACAAATTCGAAGATGGAACCATGGAAAATTTCAGGAGACACTCTTGTGTTGTGAGATAAAACCATTTTTCAATGAGATTCTCTCTCAAAACCTTTCAATGAGATTCGCATCCCACGGAACAATTCATATCCTCTCAAATTTTCAAGGGCAAATGCTGCTTTCAGATATTAAAACGCTAGAAATGGATCACAACTACATGGAAAATTTCTCATTTGTCGACACAAATTATACAACAGAAAAGAAGGTGATTTAAATATTGTACCTCTCATATTCAGCCCTAATCTTCAACCATGCATGCAACTAAACTTTGTATACATTTCAGTGATAAACCAATCGTGTTCATTTAATATGCTACAAGGACGTCTCGCAAAATAAAAGGAAAGAAAAGAATAAAAGAGTACCAAAATGTGGTACATGGACGTATTTATGCTCTAAGATGGACACATATTGTACTTGTTCAACTATATTTCGGGGCAATCTAAAAGGTACAGATTTGTGTACCACGTTGATAACATCTAGACCCCCTAATTTTTATCTTATATATTATTGTATGGTTTTGGTTGATGATTAAGTCAATGACCACTAAACAAAGAAGAATACTGGTTGAAGTATCGAAGAAGGCATCAAAAAGTTCAATATTAAGGATCCTTGTTACTAGTTTTGTCTTGGGAAATGAGTCAAGCCAAGTAGCTAGGATTATTTTAGTTTGGCCGTACTATTAAGAGGGATTGTGCACAAGTTAAAATTTTGGTTCATAGGCTAAGACTAAATAGACAGCTTGGAGTCAATGTCATTTCAATATATTCCCTCTAAAATCAATCCTTCCCTTGAACAAACAGTATGTGTTTCCCCGGACTCAATTTCATGGCTCTTTCCTTAAGTTCGGTGCAACCTCAATCAAAACTCTATTTCCGCCGAACCATTCTTGTTCTTTCGAAATTTTGTCTAGAGCCAACTAAAGTCTTCACCGGACAACTTCTTTTTGATCCGACACTGAAATCCTCTAAGTAAAATCTCTAGCTGAGCGCATCCCATTCGCAACGGACTATCTTTGATTTCTCTGAATTTTGGTTCGGCACAAGCCCATATTCGCTGGACCTTTTCCTTTTAAGTCCGTGGTGAAAGTATTCCTTGTTTAAATCAAACTGAGCATACGCCATCCACGATGGACCAAAGTTTGCTAACACAAAATCTAGTCCGGTGTAGATGCATTCCTCTCAGTTAGACTTATATCTCTTCTTTCAAGAAGTCTGTTGTTGTAAACTTCCTTAAAATCCTTCTATGGCGGACTAAAATTTTTGATCCGGTGCACATGTCCAAAATCACATCTTTTCACCGGACCAAAATATTCTAAAATCCCATTTACGACAGACCAAGCAAATGCAGTTCGGCGCAAATGTTCATGTAAGCAATATTGGTCTGGAGTGCAAAGAGCTAATCTGTAAGCCTATTTTTGCTAAGTCCGTTTCAAATGTGATAGCCTATTTTTGACAGTCTGACATGTTCCAATGGCTCCTGTGTAGGTGTAATGGCTATATACAGTTCAAATGACTATATAAGTATATTTCCCAAGCCTTCCTCCATAGGACTTTTGCATATCTTTTGATCTTCTTGATATTTTAGCATTCTAGTGCTTTCATTCCACCAAGAAAACTGTGCTTCAATTCAACCTTGAACTCAAAAACATAACACTCTTAAGTGTTTTGGCTCCAAGCTTAGTCTAGCTAGTGTTGTGCTAAGTGAACCAAGAGATAGGACTTGTGGATAGTCTATTACTCTTGGATCTCAGTGGTCCTAGACGGCTTGGAGGAAATATTGGTGTGACCTATCCAAAGGTGCTTGTGGAAGGCCACCATTGATTGTGAGAGGTTTGGGACTCACCTCACCGGAGTGGTAAAAGAGTCACCCTAGTGGAGACCAAAGCTACCGCGACTAGCTTTGGAGGGGCTATACTTCGAGAGAAGTGCTCTAACGTGGAGTAGGAGGTTGGCTCTGAACCACGGGATAAGTTCTTGTGTCCCTTGTGCTAGTTCTTGTGTTTGTGATTACTTCTTGCTGCCTTTAATTTGTCTGTGCTTCACTGTTGATCATCTTAATCTAGTGGTTAATTCCTTTAGTTAATTTATTTGTTCTGTAATTAATTCTAAAATTTTGAAAAGTTGCCTATTCACCCTCCCTCTAGGCCAACTTGATCCTTCAACACGTACGTACATATAATATTACATGCGTGTGCCTTCTTCAAAATTTTGAAATCAATATTTTTCATTCTCCAAGGCCAATAGGCAATAGATACTATGTAGGTCTTATTTACTCGAGTTGTGATCAATCACCATCCATTTTCACTTGCAAGATCTTGTCCACGTAGTCAGCAGTCAGTAGTATTGCAGAGGCCACTTTAGCTACTAACAATGAGGGGGCAAAAGGACAAGCGCTATCTGTGAAATTTTGACATAAAACATCACTGCAAATGACTTACGCATGCATTATAGCCATGTTGCGTGCTCAAAAAAAAAACATTTTCAAAAAGCGCAACTAGATTTTAGATTTATTCTTACTTGCGCAAGCATCTATGTTTTATTTTTCTGTTTATTCGCTCTCAATTTATATTTCAGTGTAAGACGAGTGAAATCGTGAAATCGATGGGTTTCTTCCGTTGTATCAAAAATTGTAACCCTATTTTCCATGATCAATAATGAATAACTCTCGACTTGCTGTCTAGAAGAAAACTATCTCGTGATCAAATAACGAAAGCCCGTGTCTTCCTTTGAAACAGAAATGAAATGCAATTGCTAGAACCTAAAACGACATGAAGGATAAGAGCATTATTTTATCTATAGGCAACGTATCCTGTGCACACAGAATTTAAACTCGTTAGAATTTTCTCTTTTTTATAACTCTTGATACATAATGAATTTGAACCTACAATTTTTTACATAGGTAGAGTAATCTATGAAGTACATCTACAATTTTTTTCAGAATTTTTCGTGACTTTTTTTAGTTGGTATGCACGGTGTATACACGAGAGGGTCTGTGTACACAGGATACGTTGCCTTTATCTATAGCAAAACACGAACATTCGACTAATACGTACAAAACGCACGCTTAGCTAAAGTTCTAAGGAGTGGACCGTATGTGTACATCGAGATATTCACGAGGACCTGAGTGAAAACTAGTTGTCTCAGCCGCGCTTGCTCGCCACGGCCGGCGACGGCTTCTTCTCAGAGGAGAGTACACAAAATAAGCTCCTGTTGAGACTCGAATCGAGACCTCTAGTTGGGTGCACCGAGCCTCGACCAATTGAGCTATCAAGAATATTTGGTTTTATCACATGTATTCCTCCTAAAAGGCATCACAATTCTATACAAAAAAATTTGATGCCAACCGATCAAAACACTCCAAACCGGTCCAAAGATATCGAAATCCAATAAAATAACCAAAATCTCGGTGAAATTATTGAAATTTCGTGCAAGATTTCCAAAAATATTATAGTGTTTTAAATTTTTTGATTTTTTTGATTTACCCAGGATGTTGAATCTCGTTCACGGCCAAAATCCAAGATTTCACCAAGATCTCATGAAATTTTGTCGAAATTTTATTTCATGTCCTTGCCCCCAACCTAACTCGACACTTGGCCGCCTTGTTGTTTTCATCCATCACCCTCCTCTATCATGGCCTCATGGGTAAGGAGGCACCACTAATAAGCTACTTCCCCCACCCCCATCTAAGGGGGTGTTTAGTATAGCTTCAATTCTACCCAAATCTGTAGAGTTGATGGAGCAGGATATTTCTAGCTCCAGAAATTTATGAAGCTGAATCTGTGGGTATATTAAGAGTGTTTAGATGGGTCATCTTGTTTATATTTTAGACCAAAAATATATACTTAATTCATTTTATTCTATTCTACACGCTCCAGATCTACGGCCAACATTCTACTGCCAACATTCTACTAGCTCGTTTTTCTATTAGCCGTTGATTACTCGCCAAGGCATATATAAGGGCCTGTTTGGTAGAGCTCCAGATTCCAGCTTCACCTAAAATCTGAAACTTGTAGGCTAAAATAAAGTGAATTAATTTTATATTTTTGGTCTAAAATGTAAATAAGATGATCTATCTAAACACTCTTAATATACTCACAGCTTCAGCTTCATGAATCTGGTGAAACTAGAATTTTTAGCTTCATCAGATTCACGAAACTAGAGAAGCTAAGTCGCTACCAAACACACCCTAAGTATATTCAAGATAACATACATGTCGGTAAGGTGTCAAACTGAGGCTCAACTCAGATATTAGCGGGCTATGCATTAACTAAAAGCAGGCCCAAGGCCCTAGTAGTGCTCAAGACCACGCCTGCGGCCCACGCCCAACAATGATTTTTTATCCCAGACTAGGAGGCCGTGAGATGACGCCTCGCCACTCGCCTCTTCACGCAGCCCCAAAGAAATTGTCACACCGCCACCTGGCCACGGCCATGCCATCGCTGCGTTTCGTGCTAGAGCTCGAGGTGGAGGTAGGGTGAAAACGGATCGGATACTGGACGGATAATAGCTCTACCATATTTGTTTTTATATTTTTTCTCGGATGCGGATACGGATACGGATAGTCCTGATACTGAATACGGATACGGATAGTATCGAATACTTGATCTGGATCGAATCTTAATCGAATCGACACTGGTTTCAATATTTATCTAACATGATAACCTCTTAAATTGTACATAAAAAATCAATGTAAACACATAACTAATTGATTTGATCAAAATATTATTGAAAATTGAACAAATATATGCATTTTCATTCACTTAGACAATAGTTAGATACCATTTCACAAACAAAATTATAAAAGGTTTAGTTAATCACACATATATGATTAGTTCATCATACACATAGATTAAAACACAAAATAAAGGTGATCTTTGCTCGTAAATACAAATAGAAGCAAACACATAACGCATTAAATGTTTGATAATACTTAGATATCATATCTCTAGGAAAAGTATATAACAATTACATGTAATGACTCAATATTTATAATCTTAGTTGAATTATATTTAAATTAACAAATTATGTATTTATGAGTTTTTATGCATTTTTAACTACTTATTTAATATATTTTCCTATCAAGAATAGGAGTTTTTGAATTTTTGAGAAAATGAAAATCTGATAAAATCTTGAAAATAATTTTTAAATGTTATATTATTACTAGAACTTTCTCAAAAAAATTTCATAATTTTTAGAGTTGGTTTACTAATTTTAATAATTAAAACATTCTTTAGAGAATAACTAAATTAGAAAATAATTCTGAAATTAAGAAACCTTTTTGGGCCAAAAGAGTAGTCTTAGCCAAATTTATATGCTATCCAGGATATCCGACCCACTATTATCCGGATTATCCGAATCCGTATCCAGATCCGACGGATAATGAGCTACCGAATCAGATCCGTGATCCGACAAAAAATATCCGTGATCCGTGATCCGATCCGATACTATCCGAAAAATATCCGATCCGACGAATCCGTGATCCGAAAATATCCGGATCGGTCGGAAAATATCCGAACCGTTTTCAACCCTACTGGAGTGTCAGGGCTTCCGATTACACAATCTTGAAATACAATCGGTATATTAAAAAGAACAAGAAAGATCGCACCACAATACCACCAGAACCCGATCGTATCGCCAAGCAAACCCTAACAAACTACTTAGAAGCTATGGAGGATAACTTTGTTTCTTGCTTTCCTCATTCCAGTTCGGGTTTTATACCCAGTACACCAGTTTGTTACAAGCCAGGTGTAAAGCAGTAAAGCAGAAATGCAGTAAAACGCTGATACTAAGCGAAGACAAGAAAGAAAGATTAGTTCTACTTTGCCAGTAATCACTATTCATGATCATTACACCGTTCGATCTTCTTTTAGACTCGCCGATGCTTCTGTGCCGTAGGATCCTCTAAGCGTAAAGTCGCCCATCCATTAACTTGACTGCAGACTATCCACTGGTCATCTTCCTCCTAGCGCCACTCCTGACATGGAGCCCTGGTAGGCTGGTAGCCGCTGGGCCTGGTGGCTGGAGCGCTGGTAGCCGCCGCTCCCGCCCGCCGTCGCCGCGCCCCGCGCCCCGCCACCGTGAGGAGGGTTGACCGGAAAGTCAGGTGATCATCTCCTTCTACTTCTCCTCCGTCATCTACGACGGATCTACCGCGCTGTGTTTGTTCCTCTCGAAAAGCTTTCCCTTTTACCCTGAATGTGTGGCTTACTCTTAAGTAGCGCGATAGGTCTCTGTGTTGGCTTAGCTGCGTATGTTTTGTGGGTCGGTGGGGCAATTTAGCAACTAATCGCATTCTCCATGTTGCCTTATTGCCTTATTCGATCGTCTTAGCCCTAACAGAGCAGATCCGACTGGTTCATTGGCCGCACTAAAGTAAAAAATCAAACTTTCCTTTTGATCCGAGGGTTGGATATGTAGGATTCTTTCTTGCATTTGTTTGAGGGTTGGATAGGGTACATGCTAGGATCATCAATTAGGCTTCTTATTTTGTCGACTTACTAGACATTAATATGAACTGGATTTGAGGATGCGCTGTTTCGGATTTAGTTCTATTCTATCATGGCGTTCGATCGGCTAGGGAGGAAATAATTTGTGCGTGTGAATTAATGGCATCTCTTTTGTTCTTTTATTGTTTGTCCAAATAGTTCTTTAATTGCCTCCTCGATCCATTGTTTAATTGTTGTTACTTGCAAGCTTAATGAACTTGCAGTAAGCTCTAACCCTGTGGGTTGGATTTGCTTTGCCTGAACTAGCAGTAAGCTCTGACCCTGTGGGATCGATGCAATCTTATGGTTAATTTTGTGCTGTTCGAAGACACTGTGTTACTACTATCACTTAGCTAGTGTACTGTTTTGGTTGAGTATGTGTGAGGAAGCTGCTTATTTGCTAGTATTTCACTTCGCTTAATTTGTTGTGTGTGCTTATTATTTAGTTCAATTTCATTGTTGCTAGTCTAGTCACAGCTTTGATTATATGAATTGCAAAGCGGAGATTGATGCATGCTTCACCTTTAATTTGTCATCTGCCCCCCTTTTTTGGCAATTGATTTTAATTCACAGCTGCCTTGTTTGTGTAGTCACTTGAGCCAGACTGATTGGACGGAATAATGAATCAGTTAGATGTGCATAGCTGCCTTACGAGCTAGCCAAAGATAAATAATTGTGGTCTTCGTGATAGTGGTACTTTACATTCTTGTTTTGCAATTTGCCTCGGTAGTTAGCTTTGTAGTTTTGTGTGCCTAATTTGTATGTGCAATTTCATCTTTTGCAGATTCAGGTTTATGTACTATTATTGATGAAGATATGATTGGGCTCAGATGCACCAAACCTTCGTTAACTAGGTATGAACTTTTGTACCGCTCCATTACGCCATATTGTTTTGACGCATTTTATCTATTTTGTTGAAATGTTAAGCATCAAGTTCAAATTTATTTTTAATGTGCATTTGTGTTGTACTTTTGTTATATCTCAATGTCCATAGTGTTTGGCATTAGTTATAGCCGCTTAGTTTTTGTCCGAGGTGTACCGAAATCCTGGATCCGCCACTGACTAAAACCTAAGCATCATGCTTAGTAAGCATTGATGCTTGTGAGTTTGCAGGAGCATATAGTCACTTATCAAATCATGTGCTTGCATTAGAGGGTAAGTTGACTAGGTTCTTGAATATGTGTTTGATGATATGGCATACTTTTTGTACTTTTAAGCCTATTTTAAGTACTATTTGCATTTAACCTATTTCTAAGCACTGTTTGCATTTGAGATGCTAGTGTCAGGAGTAGGTTTGGTTGTGTACATGGGCTGCCAGTGTTATGATGGTGCTGTCATGTTCTTACTACCGAATTAATAGTCGGTGAGTCCAAGACTAAAGTTGGTTGATAGTCAGCTTCAGATACGCCTCCTCCAAACTTGTCTGTAACGTGGATGACAATCTCCGGGCTCTGGTTTACCGGTTACTAGATGCGTATGCGCGGCACCACGCTGCGTAAGGGCCCATGAGTTTGGCCCCAGGACCAGGGCAGACGTGCTCAACAAAGCAGGCAGAGCGAGGGGCGATGTGGATCGCGCGTCGTATGGCATGAGGCAACAATTGGTACTATGGTGGCCGCTAGGTGTGTAGTTCGTAATCACAAATATAAGAGGATTAGCAAGGTGTGGTGCAAACATAGTTACTGTCGACATCATACACGTGGACATACATATATATTAATAATTAACATTGATTAAACATGGATTGAGTGGCCGAAGGGCCTAATAAACATAAAAATTTAGAAATATTGTGTAGATTCCATGGGAAACATGGGCATGAAGGCATGTATTTCTTTTTTTTTCTATACTTAAATCATTTACTGTAAATCTTAAATATCTGTTATGCTAGAATTGCATTACGGAATGCATTATCTACAGAAAGAAAGAAAGAAACAAGTAGTGGCACGCAGGTTGTGATCAGACTATTTATTGTCAAGCTAATACTTGAGCACTTGTAAATTTTAATATTATATTGCAAGCAACTATTAACGCGCTGAAATTATGTGTTGGCAAAAAATAAGTGCAAGGGATATTAATATTATCAAAGAACCTGCCCTGTTGAGACAATTAGGATAAGAATGTCTTGGAGTTTTGAAAAAAAAATGGGCATTAGCTCTCATAGGCCATCCTAGCTGGAAGCAATCACCTAACCTGACAAGCAATACATGAATCATTTCGTGCCTTCCTTCAATATGTATATCACAAGATCGTAAAAGCAACAATTAAATTAGACTTTTGCTTACGGAAAGTATTCATTCAGATCGTCATAGTTCCTTCAATGTGAGTGCTTTGATTTTATGGTCTTGCTCTTTCTAGCTTCTTGTAAAGTTTCAGAAAGGCATAATCTCAATCAAGGTTGAAACCGAACAGCGTCTCCCCTGAGGACGGGGCCACCTCGCCCTCACCCTCACTTGACACTGACCCGTGGCGCAGCCACTGGCCGAGGAGGCGCTAGGGCCCCGCGGGGGGAAGCGGAGGAGCAGGAAGAGTTTAAGTGGGGAGGAGAGGAGAGGGGAGGGTGGGGCGCAGTTCAAGGGCGGGTGGGTCTCGTGTTCAAATACCCTTCGCTGGCCGCGGACGGGCGTGGATAGGCGTGGCGCGGGGAGGGGGCTGCTCCTCGACGGTGGCGGGTGGTGGAGGTGGATGAGGCGGAAGAGGAGGCGAGGCGAGGCGAGGCGAGGACAGTGAATAGTGGTGCGAGGATGGGTTTGGTGGGGGCGAGGCGACACTGGGTGGCTGGGTTGGGGTCGCGCGCCACGTACGAGCCTGGTATTTCCTACCGTCACGCGTCGCGCGAGGGGGAGAGCAGCAACGAGGCACCTGAGGCGGAGCACGCGAAGCGTGGAGCACGCGTCACGCGAGGGCGAGCCTGGGCCGATGTGGAGCAAATGGGTCTGGAAGGAGCAAAAGGAGTTAAGAGTTTACACTACCTTGTACAGAAAAATAAAGGTGAGTAGAAATACAAGGGTATTTCGCAGAAGAAACAGGGAAAAGATGTGCAGAAGAAAAAGGGTAATAAACTGAAGCGACAGGAAATGGAAAATTACCTTGTTATGATCGCTTAGAAATGTAGCATTCTCCAAAATATTCAAACATTTCAAGAGGAGCACGACACCGCCGCCGTAGCAGCCCTCAGTGGCGCGTTTTGATGTGGTCTGGCGAGGTTCTAGCCCCTCCGAGCGAGCCGTCGCCGGTGCGTCCGGAATTGGCTCGCCGGAGGAGTGGGAGACGCCCGAGCGCTGGCCATCCTCCTGTCTTTTCCACTGCAGCGAGGGCGTGATGGTCTCCGGTGTCCATGGCCGGCCTCCTTTGGGGTGGTACGACGAGCCGGTGAGTTGATCTACCGACGAGAGGCCCATGGTCTTTGCCGTCGCTGCCATGCGCCGGTGGCGGTCGCTACAGCCTCCCGGCTGTATACATCTCGTAAATCCTTCAGAGGACGGTCTGGCTATATCTATGGTCATGGCGGATCTGATAGTACCGGTGGTTGACCTAGATCTGATAAGTCGAGACGCTGAGGTCCATACAACCACGTTAGACCATCCGCAACCGTGTCCCCTCCCGATTCCCTTCCCCGTCTCCATGGGAAAGCGAGAGGCAGCGCAAGGCTAGCGTCGCTCCAACGGTTCCCCTTCCCGGCCGCCTGTAGCAAGGGATAGGAGAGAGAATCCCACCCCCGCCGGACCCTCTCTCCATTCCTTTCGCCCTCTCCCGCAGCTCGGAGGAGCAACGACCTGGGCTTCGCGCGCCGGCTCGGATCCGGGGAGTGGCGGTGCGGCAGGGGAAGGGATTAGGCGAAGCGGCGGTGCTCGGCGACCGGCACGTTGGGGCGGGGGACTGACTTGAGTTGTGACTTGTGGGAGGGTTGGTGTGCTCGGGATCAGTTGGTGACCGCAGGTTGCTGTCTCGGAATTCTTTAACTCCCCCCTTGTAGCACGGCTTCTTGCCGCTGTTCTTTGGTATTCTTGGATCTCTGACTCAGATTGTCTCCAAAATCTCCAGTCCTTGGTTCTTGTAGGGGTGAAGGAGCAAGACAAGGAGGAGACATGGGTAGCTTCGCGAAGCTGGCGAAGAGGGCCCTGGAGATGGAAGCGCCGGTCATGGTGAAGGTGATAGAGAATTCCTAGTCTTGTCATACCTTGTCAAAATCACATCTTGCCTCTCGATTTCTTTGGTCTTGTTTGGTGAGCTCTTTCTGGTGCCCTTTTTCAGATACAAGAATTGCTTCGAGGGACCAATGGTGTCATGTCGCTTGCACAGGTATCTGCCCGCAATTCTTGGTTAACATGTCCGATGACTTTTATGTGTTGTTTAGGAGATGCAAGGTTAATTGGCACATGCATTTTTATGCTTACTTTTGTTTGTGAAGAGAAAGTCAAAAGGAAACAAAATGGATTAATGAAGCAATCATCTCTATTGCAATCTGTCCCATATTGTTGCTGTAAAATGATCAATTGTGTTTCATGTAACACAAGTATCTATCAAGCATGGATGTTGATATGTTGTACTGGTTAGTTCCTACAAATGGTGCTTATGCTAATGAACTAATGAAGTGAGACATGATATTACTATGTCTATTAGTAAATCATGCGGTATTGCCCCGAAATTGTTTCGACTCTTTTCCTAACTTTTGTAAATCTTGAACGTAGGGAGTTGTTTATTGGCAACCTCCTGAAGAAGCTTTGAATAAGGTCAAAGAAATTGTCTGGGAACCATCAATCAGTAAATACGGCTCTGATGATGGCCTGCCTGAACTTCGAGAAGCACTTCTCGAGAAGGTACTTCTTTCCATTTGGGAATATACATTTCCTTACGTTAGATTATGGTGCTTTCTATTAAGCCGTAACACAAAGCCGTTACCCTGTGAGGCTGTGAGGCCAAGGCACCCATGTGCCTACTGTTAACCCCTTATCATGTGAGATACTTTTACTAGAGAAATTTGATCTTATTGCTGAGAGTAAATCTGGAATGTATGTACTCAATGCAATATTCAGAAAATAATTTTTATTAAAGAAAAGGTTCCAGACAGAAAGTATGTTTGTCATCTCATTGTAGCTGATTAGAGGATGAGTTATGTTCATGGAAGTATCTAATCGTTTGAATGTGCATTGTGTTTATAATAACTACCTTTATTCGTCAACTGAGAGAAATATTTATTTTGGTGTCTCCTCTGAAAATCTGGCGGGGGTAAATCATGGAGTTGAGAGATTATGGATTATAAAGTATCACTTGGACTTCCTGTGCAATGCTTAACAGTTTGGTAATGAAATCACGAGATCCTTCATCCTTTGAATGTCTTCTGTAATGCCCATTATCCAGAGTGTTCCCTTCTATATAATTGTGTTCTAAATTAATACTACTGTTTGTTTCCTATTGTGATAAGATTTTGAAACTTTTTAGAAGCATTAGTATTATAAAACTCGATTGTTATTGACATGGTCCTTGACTTCTCTATGTTTTTTTGTGGGATTATGAACAGCTAGCATACCTTTTCCTGATATTTACTGAATTGTTTGCAGCTACACAAAGAGAACAAGCTAACAAAGTCATCAGTTATGGTCACTGCTGGTGCAAATCAGGTAAAACGTATACTTTCCATCTGGTTTATTATAGTTTTTTGAAACCTCTACCCCCTTTCCTAGTTTAGCTGTCAGACTATAGGTTATGTTCCCCAACTTGTCTCCTTCCTTTTGTTCTATGAGATACCTTCTTACTTTCCTGTATGGCTGCTACACCTAACTCTTGTTTTCCAACTAGGTTGGTAAAATAAAGTTCTCTTACATCAAAGTTTATTTTTTTGGCAGGCTTTTGTAAGCCGGGTTCTCACCCTTTGTGATGCTGGGGATTCAGTTGTCATGTTTGCACCATATTACTTTAATGCCTACATGTCATTCCAGATGACAGGTGTCACTGACATATTAGTTGGCGCAAGCAATCCCAAGACTCTTCATCCTGATGTTGGTAAGATGACTATTATCTGTAATGTAATATAAACAAATTGACATACTTAGTGCCAGTTCTGAGAGTTTCTGCTTCACTAGTAGTTGATAAGTTCCTATCACAACATTATCTTTTAGTTCATAAGAGAAATATGTCTTTGGATTGCTCAATTAAGTGAAGACATAGATCTTCGCATTGTTGTGCAACCTGTACGTGTGGTTTAAGAAATTATGTACTGGTTAATTGAAAATTAGTTCATCACATAAGCATATTTTACATTATGTCTGAAAATGCAGATTGGTTGGAGAAGGTTCTGAAAGAAAACAACCCTCCTAAACTTGTTACTGTTTAAATCCGGGAAACCCCTCTGGTGCTTTTATTCCCAGGCCTATGCTTCAGGTCATCTCTCTCTCTCTCTCTCTCTCTGCGCACGCATGCATGCTTGAAGTTGAAGTTAACTATTTCCTAATATTGCATTGTCATTTCAGAGAATTTCAGACCTGTGCAGAAATGCTGGTGCATGGCTTGTGGTTGACAACACCTATGAGTAAGTTAATACTGATCAATGCTTTGTTTACTGTGTATATTCTTTGTTTGTTCTTCCTAATCTCCCCGGTCCTCTCTCATACATAACACTTTTTTAAAAAGAAGTGTAAATATGAAACTTTTTTATGAGAGAAAGAAACACACATGGATATGACCACCTTAAATCATGGTTAGACTTTAAGAGAACTGATCATTATAAGCAATTAGACGACCACTCCTGACTACTTGAAATTGAGTCCAGGATGACTACTTGAAATTGAGTCCAGGATGACATACACAAGCCGTTTCGACATCATTGACCAGATGATCGAGCTCTGCATCAACAATCGGCGTCAATCGGCAAGGGAACAGCCATCGCCAGACCCAGACATGGCGGACTCCTGTCACTGGTGAATCTGTATCTTGCTTGGCGCATAGCTGCTGAGCTGCCTAGTCAAGGCATGACCTTAAGATCCGCCTTCCATGAATCGGGCACCGAATGCTATTCTGGTGAGAGAGTCACACAGGCGAAGAAGCTTCTCGGGATGATCATCGCAGCCCGGCGTTAGCGTGGAACATTGGCCGAATCTTGGCGCAATTCTTGGGATGGAGGTCTCCGATCACCAGGCGAGAACCATCCGCACTTAGCGAGAATAGTCCCTTTCTTTTACTGAATGAACATGGCGGGACACCATGTCGGGCCTGTCCTCAGGATCACCTGTCCTGAACATGGCGATGTCGACGGTTCTCGCCCTAGAAGGAGAAGCCGGTGGACTCAAAAGTGCAGCCGACGACCTTGGAGCTCTGCACCACCTTGCCTTATGCACGGCCAGGCCACATGCGAGATATCTCGGCGGTGGCAGCGGAGCGATGAAGTGATCGGCGAGACACAGAAGCATTTCCCCCAGGCTCTGCGCTTTAAAAGCTCGACGAAGCTTGGAGATGGCCTCGCTTTAAGAGACATCGAAGATGCAGTTGGGGCAGAATTATGAGCATTCAATTTTTGCTTCCTCTAGAAGTACCTGGGTTTGACCAAATGCCAATCCTCATCAGGGAGCAATGAGTCTGAGGAGCAGACTAGGCTGACTCGCCCTCAATGATAGTAATTTGAGATGTGGCGAGAAACTTACAATCGGTTGTTGGGCTGAGCGATGGCGGAATCGCCTCGATCCAGATCTTTGCTAAGATTTCCTCCGCTTTGCTGCGCTTGGGCTGCCAGCAGGCGCACATCACATCCTGCATGCTCCAGAAGCAAGGCGGCTGCAGTGCAGGCCAGAAATGAGATCATTCCCAAATTGCGCCCAAAGGAGGCAACTACTGGGGGCATGGGAGGCGCCCTTTCGCCTCACCCGACATCTGGAAGCATCATGGGAACATCGGAATCTGCGAAATGGGCGAAATCCCGAAAGAGAAAATCTTGACATCCTGTATGAAGGATGTCTTAGCGAACAAAAGATCATAGCGAGATGGCGGACTAGGCGAGGATCTGGGAGGCGGTGGATGGGAGAATCTCCGGCGGATTAGGCGGTTGGCTACTTGAGGCAGTTTGGCGGTGGGGCTCAAGGCGCTCATGGTCTTGATGATGTTGTCTAAACGAGGGTTCTTCTTCTTTGAGTTTCTTAGCCACGATACATCGTGCCAAGTTTTCTTGGGAGACAAATTCACATGTAACTCTCTAAACTAGAGATACAACCAATGGGAGAAATAGATGGGCCTTGAACTAGTGACAATAAATTAGTCGGATCGACTCTCATTCCCAAGTTAACACTCCTCCTTAGTTTACCGCAGTGGCGTCGCTTGCTCGGCCTCGGTCGCCATGTGGCGGTGCCTCGCCTCGCCTTTCTGCAGAATGGGCCATGGTAGACTTTGAGGCATACTCTTGCGGCAAGAACTTGCTCTGGCCGTCGTGAGCAATGATGTGCATGCTCTGCCGCCAGAGGCTGAAGGAGGCCATGCTCATGCGGAGCGCAGAAATAGTGGTACAGTTGCTGGATTGGGGATTTGGGGAGCGCCATCAAGGCCGAAGTGCATGATGTGCGATAGCCATCAACAGAATGAAATAGGAGTGTTAATTGGAATGGGAGTCTATTCGACTAATTTATTGTCACTAGTTCAGTGCCCATCTATTCTCCCGATTGGTTGTATCTCTAGTCTAGAGAGTTACATGTGAATTTGTCTCCCAAGAAAACTTTGCACGATAGATCGTGGCTAAGAAACTCAGAGCGAAGAACCCTGCTTTAGACAACGCCATCAGACCATGAGCGCCTCGAGCCCGCACTTCGCCAAACTGCCTCAAGTAGCCAACCGCCTAATCCGCCCGGGAGATTCTCCCCATCCACCGCCACAAGATCCTCGCCTAGTCCGCCATCCGCTATTTCTTTTGAGCCAGACATCTCCCATGAGGATGTCAAGATTTTTCGGTTTCGTAGTTTGCCCGATTACAGGATTCCGATGTTCTACCGATCTTCCAGATAAGTTGGGTTTGTTCACAAGAAGTGGCGCCCCCAGATCCCCAGAGCGGGTTCTTTAATCATAGCTTGGGAATGATCTCATTTCCGGCCCGCCAGACCTCGCAGGCCGTCTTGCTTCAGATAGGGCGCAGGGATAGGATGTGCGCTTGTTTTGGTGCCTCAAAGGCAGAGTGGAGGAAATCTTGGCAAAAGATCGGATCGCAGGCAATTCCACCGCTGCTTCACCCAACAACCCAGCAAGTTTTCTTCTCGCCACATCGCCGAATTATCGCTGGCCGAGGGCGTGTGAGTCAGAGCCTTGTCTGCTGCCTCAGACTCGGCCGCCTCTCGACGAGGATTGGCATTTGGTCAAACCCATGTACTTCTAGAGGAAGCAAAAATTGAATGCTCATAATTCGCCTCTAACCGAGATCTTCGATGTCGCTTAAAGCGAGGCCATCTCCAAGCTTCGACGAGCTTTTAAAGTGCAGAGCCTGGGGGAAATGCTTCTGTGTCTCACCCTGATCACTTATCGCTCCTCGCCCGCCTCCACGAGATGTCTCGCTGTGGCCTGGCTTGGCATAAGGCAGGCGGTGCAGAGCTCCAAGGTCGCTTTACCAAGCTTCGAGTCCATCGGCTTTCCTTCCGTATGCAGAACTATCGACATCGCCATGTTCAGACAGATCCCGAGGATAGGCCTGACATGGTGTCCCGCCATGTTCCCTCATTCCGTGCTCCTGCAGCAAAAGAAAGGGACTATTCTCGCTATGCGCTAGATGGTTCTCTCGCTCAGGATCGGAGACCTCCATCCGCAATTGCAACAAGATCTCGTGAACAGTTCCATGTTAACAAACACAAGATGATTCGGCCCGAGAAGCTTCTTCGTCCGTGTGACTTCCTCACCAGAATAGCATTTCAAGGCCTGCATTCATGGAAGAAGGCGGATCTTAAGGTCATGCCTTGACTAGGCAGTCTAAGCTGCCATGCCAAGCAAGATATGATTCGTCAGATAGGAGTCCCGCTGCCATGTCCGGGTCTCGCACATGCCGCTGCTCCTCTTGCTGATTGACGCTGGGATTGTTGATGCAGAGCTCGATCATTCGGTAAATGATGTCGAAACGGCTTGTGTATGTGGAGTCCAAGACATTAGCAGTGAGTTGCTCCCCTGTTCTGCATTTGAATAAATTGTGGAAAATCTTGAAAAATCTTACGAAGTTACGAAAATCATGTTATTATGGTTATTTTCCTGAAAATTGCTAGGAAAATTATGGGAAATTGTGATATTATCCTCGGAATGGATAATTTCGAATTTTACCATATTTCACTCTTTTCATGTAATTAACACATACATGTGGGTTGTACACCTGCAGCGTATTACATGATAAAAGAGACATCTCTAAATATATATTTGGTTGTCGAAAGTGGCATCAAATATATTATCGGGTTTATCTTTGTCATGCCATTGCCAAATATTTGGCTTGCGATTAGTGACTACCTTCTTGGTGCGGAGTCTATTAATATGACAACAATAAAAATCGCCCGAAGCCATGACATATGAAGGTCTACACCCATCATTGTGATTCCCTTAATCTCGATAGCGACATTAAATGTCGTTTGCTTATTATTTGGTGGGAATTGAGATTAATAAAGGGTTTTGGCATAATGGGCATGTAGCTATAAGAATGGCATTTGTTCCATGGTTGAGGAAAATCCTCAAAATTGTTATGAATGACAAATATGTAACAAAGAGAGATATTTTGACTATATAATAGTCTCTGAAGAACTATTATAGATTGGTTGTATTATCATGTACATCAAGCCAAATATATAACATTGCACCAGTTTGGATTGTTAAGTCCATTTTATAGTCTTTTGGTTAAGACTATGTAACAAAAATGTTATTAATACTTGTTCCATTTGACAAGTAGGTGCAATAAGATGAGAACTATGTTAATTGTCAATAAGTTATCTTGAGATGTCATTATGCTATAAGAGTGGTATTATTGGTATATCATGCTTATGAAAAGCATAGGATTCTATGTATTGTTCTAATCAAAGCTTTCTCTCTTGGAGGAGAGTTGATTGCGTGAAAATGTTGAATAGAAAATTATGCTCATAGCATATCTTACTTGGAGTAAGATGATTAATCTTGCATGGAATAGTGAAATGTGTTATGCCTTAAATTTTTTATTTATACATTTTGCCTTGTGAGACAACATAAGTGTTCAGGACATTTTTGAAAGCCTTAAAATATGCACCGATGTCTTGAAGACAAATGGAAAGATTTTTCCGCGGTGGCATTGGAATATAGCTTAATAATGATTTGATTCATGGTGAATCAAATTGGCTATAATATGTCATAGGACATAAAAGTTTATATGATTCCCCAAGATATATGTTGGTTACATGCCATAAAATTCATACTTGAGTGGAAGCATGAATCCAATTTCGAGTTGGTTCGAAGCAAACACTTGATGCATATGCAATTACACGAAAATTTATGGTTGGCGTGAAAAGGGGGAGAATATTAGACAGTTTGCAAAAGGGGCTTTTAATGATGGGAATTTTTTTAGATAAATTCCTAGTATAAGGCATTGTGACATGCTTATGATGGTAGGAATTTGAAAATTTCCTATTCAAATGGTACATGGATAAATCAATAAGTCATTTTTTGGGAATATTTGAATGACTTTTTATGTATCCGGTTGATATTGAAAGTCATGCTATTGCCAATATCCCGTAGACTCCCGCGGAGTAGGAGGGAGTCACCCATAAACACTTGCGGAGTACGTCTCCCGTAGACTCTTGCGGAGTAGGGGGGCGCCTCCATGAGACACCCATGAGTAGGTCCTCAGAGGCTCTGCGGAGTTGGGCGCCCCATAGACTCTACTCCTGAGTAGGAGGAGTCACTCGAGAGCGTCATGGTAGGAGGTGTCTCCGTGAGCACGCCTACGGTAGGAGGGTCTCTGTAGACGCCCGCCGAGTAGGGGCCGCTCTCAGAGACGCTCGTGGAGTAGGAGGAATCACCAGAAGACCATGAGTAGGTCTCCTATAGACTCCTACGGGGGACTCCCACGGAGTAGGAGGAGACCTCCTATGGGGTACACCCTGGAGATATGCCTGCAAGACATGAGACCTCCCACGGGGTATGAGGGAGGCCTCTCGTAGAACCCGTGGGAGAGGTTTTGAGCCCATTGTCTCGGGGATGGCGGAAGTTTTATAATGTTTCCTAACAAATATGGTGTAAACAGATGGTTTGCCATATCTTTGAGTCTTGTGACATTATATAATGGAATTAACCCCCCCTATATTATCTAGAGAGATAATATGGCTTGTATTGCATATATATATATGGGTTATACAAAAGCAATATTATAAAACACATTGCTCCTAAGTTATTTTATCCTCATGAATTACAGAAAATGGGAACATAAATATTTTGCAAATAAAATCTTGTGAGATTCTTACCAATTTATTCACAAAATCTCTACCAACAATTTTATTCCAGATATACGTTCATGGAATTGGTATGATACGGCTTTCGGGATTTGCAAAATTTAAGGGGAGTAAACTCCTGATTATAACCTGTTTATGATCATCATATTGCACTCTTTTCCATAGTGAGTTTTTCTATCAAGATTTCTCATCTAAGATTTTTAACGAGGTAATATCAATACAAGTATACATATATATGCCATATTATTTTTCTCCTGATATTTTTCCCATTGCGTTTTAAAGGAGTTTTTCAATGACATATTACTCTTGCCGTACTTTACTGGGTACTTTCTCCACAAGACGAAAGCGGTCCGCGTGGCGTTCGGGCGAGCAGCGGCGAGATGCCTGCTCGTCACGCCCTACCAAACGTGGCGGCTTCGGCGCACGGCGGCGAAGATGCCCGCCCGGCCGTGTTTACCATGTATGCTTCGGCGGCAGCGGGCGAGACGCTCGCCGCCAGCGCCAGCCACGTGGCGACTGGCAACGGGTGGCGAAAGCACGCCCGCCCCACATGGCGTTTGGGAAGCAGTGGCGAGACGCCTGCTGCCGGCGCCAGCCAGCGCATACCGCATCGGCGGCGGCGCTACCACGATCAGTGTCGCCCACGTGGCGTTGGGCGAGCAGCGGCGAGACGCATCGCTCGCCGCCACCCCACGCATGGCGGCTTTGGCGATTAAGGCAAGCGGGCCACGGCCAGTGTCGCCCACGTGGCGTTCGAAGCGAGCAGCGGGCGAGACGCTCGCCGCCCGCCGCAAGAAGACGTAAAAGGGGCGGGTGGCTTCACCTCAAAGTCTCCGCCCCTATCGTATTATACCAGTAAGCGAGCCTCATCGTGTCAGTCCTTGATCGCGAGGAATCTGCTACAAGCCCATTCTCGGGCGCCTCACCTACCCGTCGCAGGGGTCACATCCCGGCGGATTGGGCAAAAGCCATCGTCAAGATTTAATGAGGCCGAGGAACGGACAAAGACGGGAAGGAGTAATAAATGTATGAAGATCAAGATGACGACCCCCTTGTACCTACCCACGTTAGCTTGGCCTATATAAGGGCCCTCTAGTGCATGGAGAGAGGGGGGAGTCGATCAGGAGTTCAGCAGTAGAGCCTAAGGAAGAGCTTGTAACCTGGAAGCTTTGTACTAGCTTCAAACACTCCATAAAAGATCTAGCAGATCGTAAGGCTATTACCACGCCGAGGGGCCTCGAACTCGGTAAAAATCTTTGTGTCATCTTAGTTCATAGGTTCGAGTACTTCATGGGAGTCACTAGGTTTTCACTCGCTAGGGTTTGCCACCTCAAGACACCCTCCTATCGAACCAAACCCGCTCAGAGACTCGGGCCTGTCAGTGGAATACGCAAGCGAGGCGCCGAGTAGGGGGCTAGTGGTTGGTTCTCCGCCAACTCCCGGCGGACTTTGTTGTTTTGTTCGAAGCAAGCCCGCGATCCGGAGATGGCGGGATCTCAACGCCAAGAAGCGGCGCGAGTGTCGCCAGCATGCGTCCGGCTAGCCTTGCGGACGAGGATAGTCTCACCCCGCCTTTGCAGGTGGCAAGATTGCTCCTTTAGAAGCGGCGAGCACCCTGCGGCGACGCCGGCCGCCGCGAGGCCGCCACTCGCCTGTAACTCGCATGCGGTTCGCCTCATCTTGACCACCGGTGGAACTCGCAGAGACACTCCGCCACCCGTGGTCATGAGCATCGTTGGTCTCGTGGGCGCCCATCCGGGTAGGGTTTCGACCGCCGTACCGAATTACCGCAGGTACCGTTACTGGCGCGTCTTTGAACGCACTCCAGCGTCTAGCCGCCTAATCTGGAGTAGCTCGCCAAAGTGAGCCGAGCCGAGGGAAAGCCATGCAGGCGGGTCCTGCTTCCTAACCGGGACCTTCTGCTCACTTGATGATGGCCGGTGGCGCAGTGACGACTCAGAGTCGCTGTCACGCGCCGCCACCAGGAGGCTAGCCATGTGAAGCGGATAGCCTCCGACAGTGAGAGTCCCTCCCGTGGCTCTCACCCTGACCAGGAGGAGGAGGTTCACTCCTCCGATTCTATAGGGAGCCAGGCCCCGCGCTCGTGGGAGGAGGTTCACCTCAGCTGAGAAGATTGCACATAAGGCTAAGTGCTATACTCTGGTAGGTGGGGACCTATACCGCCAGAGCGTAAACGGTTCTCATCAAGTGCATCACTCGGGAAGAGGAGCACCGCTCTCGACATCCATGGAGGCATGTCGCGGAGCCATATGTCCCACTTAACGCTAGTCCAGAAAGTGTTTCGCCAGGATTTTATTGGCCTCATCGCCTCTAGGATGCGCGTGCGAAGCCGCGAGAAATGCGGTTTGTCGAGTTCTTCGCCAGCAGATCCATCGACCACTTCATCTGCAGACCATCCCGCCTCCCGCCTTTTGCGGTCTAGGCTTTGGATATCCCGGCCCGCCTCGCTGAGCCACGGGGCTTCACCCACCTCTTTGTCGCCATCAACAAGGTCACCGTGGGTTGAAGCCGGGCGGTGCGCGCCATCACGCACGGCCGCCGTCAAGTTCATGCGCGGATCTTTACCCGCTTTGGAGTCGCCAACCGCATCATCACGCATAACGGAACTCGCCACCAACAAGGCTTTTTCGAGTTCTCGACTAAATGGGCACCAAAGTATGCTTCGCTTCGGTGGCCCACCCCAAGAGTAATGGTCAAGCAGAACGCGCCAACGCGCTGGTGTTGAAGGGCCTCAAGACGAGGGCGTTTGATCGGCTCCACAAGCGGGCGCGATGGATCGGAGGAACTCCGGCTTGTCTTGTGGTCGCTTCGCGACCACACCCGGCAAGCAATCGCGCAGACCCTTTCTTCCCGGTGTATGGAAGTCTGTTCTCCCTCCGAAGCCGCCGCCGGTTCTCCGCAGACGCTCGGCGCTCAACGAAGAAGGCCAAGAAGATCTCCGCGAGAAGAAGTCAACCTCTGGAGGAAGTGCATGATCGAGCGCCTTGCGCAAGACAGATCAAGAAAGCCTTAGGCGGTACCATGCCACCCGTCTCCGAGAACACTGGCATGGCGACCTAGTCGGTCTTGCGCAGATTCAGACGCGATGCCGGGTTGTAAGCTGTCCCGGTGAGGGCCCTTTAAGGTGGTTTTAGTATCTCGACCGGACGGTCTCGTTGGCCACCGAGGACGGCGAAGAATCGGCGAACCTACAACATAGAGTTGTTGGAAGTTCTATCCATGAAAGAATTAGTACCAAAGACTCGCTTTTGGTCACCTTGAGGTAAGTCTCTCCCTACCGATCGGCGGTACATCGCGGTTAGTAAAGTTGTTGCTTTACCATTGTTGTCCCTTTCTATGCCCCGAGTGGCAATTTTTCGCATGAGTGTCAGCCGGGTCCCGTATGTTTGCTAATTCCTTAGTGATCCGTGGTAACACTCTGGCGTCCAGGTCCAAGCTAAAGACGGCGATCAGCGCGAAGGCGCTGTGCTCAAACGCTGCTCGACGCTCTCGTTGGTTTCTTTGAAGCACCATTTGTCGTCACCAGGAGCACCGTTACTGGTACTCCTCCTGGGAGCCCACCGCTTTGACACACAACAGAAGTTCGATTCCGGAGGGTCACAAGGACTTAGAAACCAAAGAGAGCGGACCAGGACTATCCCATGCAGGGATTTACATTATTTGGGCCTACCTTGCGTATGCCCTGCCTAGCGTTTACTCATCCTTTTGGTAGTTATGTGTGCACGCAGGCTAAGCATGGAAGTGTCTACCACTTCACAAAAAGCGTCTGCCGCCTCCACGGTCGCCAGCGCTTAGAGCCGGGTCGCTTGGCCGAGTTGGTCGCCAGCGGCTCGGTCACCCAATGGCCAGTATCGAAGCATTCAGATGTTTGAAATCGGGTCGCCCAAAGAACAGATAAGCTAGATAAGTGCTTTGTGTCGATTTTTGCCACCCTTATGTGCGCAGCACTAGATGAACTGCCACGCTTGGTTGTCGCGTATCGAGACCAACGCCCTTGATGATAAAAGGAAAATGCTAAGTGTTGGCCCCATGAGGGCAAGTGACCGAGGCGAGTTGGGCAAGATTTAACACGGCTCGCGACGCTCAAGTTGGTTTTTGAAGCACCATGGTCGCCACCGCTGAGTATCAAGCCTAACGACACTTTAAACTCGCTGTTTCGCCACCAGATCGCAATGCGATTCCGTGGAGATCATTGGGATCTAAGTTCAAGCGATTCAACCAATGACAATCTCAGATAAAAACTCGATGCTAAAACTAAGCTACGTTTTGCGATCCCGCTGACTTAAGGTCATCTCCGCTTAAGTCCTGTATGACTTGCATGATCTATGCTTATGTTCGCAGCGGCTACATAGAATCGTTTGGTGACTCCTGAACGCCGCCTCTAACCTAGGTGTTCGTTGCTGCCCTACCAAGTTAAAAGCCGCCACCCGCTGGTTCAACTGCTTAATTCGATCACGCAAGATAGACAAACACATGTAACATTAAAAAAGAAGCATCCATTACACCAAAGTTTGCCCAAGTGTTTGTGAATGCAGACAGATCAACAAAAAGAAGTAAAACAAAAGAAGTAAAGCGGTCGCCCGCCTTCACTCACTCAAGTCGAGTCGCCGCCGCCTTCCTCCGCCAATGGGCCGAGACGATCCATGACCGGTTGCTTCCACTGCAGCGGCATGCCGCGTGTTTATACAATACACAAGCGCAGGCCTTTCATAGCGCTTTCCTCAACGCCGGCCACCACCACCATTGATCGGCGGCGGCGTCGCTGCTAGCGCAAAGAGACAAAGACGTAAGTCACGGCCATGATCGCAATCTCGCCTCTCAAGCGGAAGCGGCGCTAAGGCAACGGCAAATGGAGTGCCTTCAAGGCTCGGGTTGGTCGACGGGCGAATCGTATATGAGTCTTCCAATGGTGGATTCAGAGCACCCCTAAGGGTCGGTCCTCGACTTCCATAACTCTCGCATGCGGCCGTCACAACGGCATTAGGGGTCACCACCATTGCACTTGCGGTCTCTCTTCCGCTTCTTCGCGGTCGCATTCTCAGTCGGCATTCTCGGCATTAGAGGGACCGGTCGCAGATTGACGACGCGTAAGCTTATTTGGTCGAAGTCGCTTCAGCGGACGGCGTCGTCCGTGTCACAGAAGCGCTCCGCCATTGAAAGAGCTTGCCGATCGCGAGCCTCGCCGTGATCTCCAAATCTTCGGTGAGGCGTCGGTCACAAGACGCCAAACTTGAAGGCCTTGATCACGGCCTCGCCGGACACACTAGGATCATATTCCTAGCGCGGATGAACCGCCGCACGGTTATGAGGGTTCATTCTTTCACTGGATCACTCGGCCCAGTCCTTCTCGCCGCCGCCAGCGTACCCGAAATTTGAGCGAGGGCGCTCGATTTGGCGCCACGAGCGAACGCACCTAGTTTCGATCAAGAGCCAAAGCGGAATACCGTCCAAGACGGGAGGTAGTTGGCCATCACGCACTGCCGCTTCCCGCGCTAGGATGGCAATGGTGTAGATCGAGAGGAATTCATCGAGATTCTTTGTCCCGTCGAACCGCTCGATCAACGCGAGCTTGAAGCGAGCCGCACACCGCGACTCGCCGGTTGTCATCGAGTACGCCCAGCCAGACTGGCAGAGACGGCGCAGGAAGGTTCGCTTTCGCTGAGCTGGATTCTCGATCGCTGGCGACCGCCCTGCGACTTCGGCGGCGCGGCGGCTGGCTCGAGCATCGCCGAGGTATCAGCAGCGCCATGGACCCGCTGGCGCCTCGAGGGGACGCCAGAGAAAGGCCGCTGAGCGGAGTCGCCAGACGCTGGTCATCGCCGCATTTATTCGAGTCGCGCTTCGGGGAAGCGACGCATGGCGATCTGATGAGCCTCAGGCTACCGCGCTAGCAGAGATCGCTTGGCGCTGACGCCCGCGCGAGGAGCTATCGTCGCTCCTCAAAGACCAGACCCAAAGAGGAGGCGGCGCCGCGACAGCGCAACCTGCGGCCGCTTTGTCAAGCTCAGAGGCGAGTTTCTACCGAAGAAACACGACGTCGGATGCGTGGGATCGGTCATGACTCGTGCGATTGCTCGGAGGCGCCGCTGAATGAGGAGTCTGGAGCGTCTGAGGGGCGTTCAATCTTCTCAAACTCTACTCATGGGAGGCGGTTATGCACGATTGATGGCAACTGGGCCATCCGGCGAGCATCTTGAGGTCTTTGGGACTCGCTCCCCCCTCCATGTTCTCGCCATGGCTGCATGCGGCCATGAGAGAGCAAGCAACCTTGACGAGAGAGGAGAGCGGGGCGTGGAACTTCCATGCTTTCGAGGCGCATTCGAGCGAGCTCGTGGAGCAATGACGTCATGAGACGCCATGCCTTGAAAACTGTGATTTCTTACGGTTGAGCAAGCTCTCGGGCCCGTAGTGGGCGCCCATTGTCGGACGATCGGGATCGCTGGCCTTAAAAGTGAAGAGGGTTAGTGTGAGTGTAGGACCCAGAAGCGCCGTAGCCCAAAGATGGATCGGACGAAGGTCGGCCCCGAGGACGCTCCACCTTTCAAGCACCTTCACGGAGGGCGTAAGAGGCCTCGATTGATGGCAACTCGCCATCCCACGAAGCATCTTCGGGGTCTTTGGGCTACGCCCTCCTCCATGTTTCGCCATGGCTAGCGCCATGAGAACTAAACGCTTCGGCAGTTAGCCAGTAGAGAGCAGGACGGAACTTCCATGCTCGGAAGGTCGATTCGAGCCCGAGTCAGGAACGCTACGATGCAGAGAACGCCATGCCTTGAAAACTGCGTGATTTCTTCGTTGAACGAAGCTCCTGCCCCATATATGCCACTGCCGACGACGGATCGCCGACCGCAAAAGTGAAGAGGTTAGCGTGAGTGTAGGACCCAAGAGGCGCTTACCAAAGATGGATCTGACGGTTGCCCAAGCGTGGCGCCAACGAGCAAGAGACAACTAATTATCTTCGGTTCGAGCCTCCGTGAGGGTAATGACTACGCCCGCTTTTCTCCCCGAGGTGGAGGAACTTACTAATGGTGATTACAAAGAGTATTCACGAAGTCGAGCTTGAGTGCTCTGTGTGTGGGTGTCTACCAAGCTATTGCCAGTGAGTTCGTGTGTTTGTACATACGCCCTGCGTGGCCTTATATCCTCTCGAATCCGCTCAGAACGGACGGAGAGATTCCAGTGGAGCCGCTTCGTGCGCATTGAAAGTGGTCAGAATCGCTCACGAATGCCGCCCATTTCTGTCTTGACGCCATTACTCAGGTCTTGGTAACCGTCGAGTAAACGCACGCCCGAGCCAAGGTTGAGGTCGAGCGGAGATGGGACTTCTCACCGCCAACCTCGAGGTCGTCACGGGGTCCAACGACGCCTAGGTCGTGGTCGAAGCCTTTATTTGGATTGCCCCAGCCGAAAGTACCTGCTGACCGTGGTGTTGACTTGTCAGAAATCTATCAGTCCCTGACATATATATATACATACATTTCTATGTATAATTTTGCTTTAATCTTTATACATCATTAGTAGTGTTCACTCAGCTTTGCGTTCGTCTCCAACCTGGTCGAGGTGGTTGGTAAACGCTTGTATACTTTTTTTATATACTTTTCATTTTATATACTACTAATTAAGACCCAATGATCTACATCTTTGTTTCGTTTCTTTCTACAACCATAGGACATAGCACAATTACTTAAGTAAAGGGCATATCGATTGTTCAGACTTTGATGCAATCAATTGCAATCCAACTAAGAAAAGTTTCAAAAATCTACGAAAAAAATAATGGATGTACATGTCCCTGTCAGAAGTTACAAAAAGACAAATTTCTAGCATTTGAACTATTCAAGTTTGTCGAAATTTGTCTGTTTTATTACTCTCAACATAGGACGAATTTGATCATGAAATTTTATATGTCGATGGGGTAAGATGAGATGTACATCCATTATTTTTTTTCAGAATTTTTTGAAACTTTTCTTAGTTAGATTGCACGGTGATTACACCAAAGTCCGGATTGCACTGGATATGCCCCTATTGAAATATGACGAATTTGATCATGAAATTTTATATGTAGATGGGGTAAGATGAGATGTACATCCATGATTTTTTTCAGATTTTTTTGAAACTTTTCTTAGTTGGATTGCACGGTGATTACACCAAAGTCCTGATTGCACTTAAGTAATACATCCTTTAGCACTAATTCCACTATTGAAATGTGTGCTTACCAAGCTACATTCGAGGTGACCTGGGCATGCAGATCACTCGGCCTGGGCTCCGGCAGAAGCGCTGAGCTGGAGGCACTTGACCACCTCTTGTGCACTGAGGTCTCGAGCTAGGTGAGGATGTCGCACCCCATATGGCAGTGCATTAATGGGAGTGGCTGTCGCACACTGTGGTACAAAATTACTTCCACTAGAGTATTGAGAAATAAGCCAAGGAGTTTGAATTGAAAGTGCTGGTATTATTGGAGGTAACTGAACTCATCTGCATCAAAATTGCTTCGCTGTAATTCCTTGGTTCTTGTGGTATAGTGGCTGCCATAACTGAAACATTAGGAAACTGGCTTAGCTCAACACTTCTTCCTCTAGTAGCATAAGAATACCCACTTGCAGGAGTTCCGCCCATTTGATCTGCAGCAACTGGTGAATCTCCTCGATTAAACCCTAGGTGACTTCCCGCTCCTTCATTGATCATTGGCGCTTTTCTTCCCCCTTGCTGTTCCTCGTGAACTTCTTTAGCCCTTAATAACCCCATGAACGCCTCCATCTACTTCTGCATCTGAGTACTATTCTCTTGTATTTGGATTTGCATCTGTTTGATACTCTCCCCCATCTGTTGATTTTGTTGATGCATCTGAGTGATCTTACCCATCTTACCCTTGATTTCCTCTACTTCCACCTCCAACTGGGACTCTAATTCTTCCCCAACAGCTCCGAGTTTTGTTCCTTTCGGCATCTTCACTCCTATCCAAGGGACTAGGGATATTACAGAGAGTATTTGGAATCCTCTCCAACCTATCTCTCCACAGGACAATCGTTGCCGAGGATTGCCTGGCTCTGATACCAATCTTCAAGAAACTCACGTAATCCGACTTGAAAAGGGACTGGTATACGGACTAAAACCCACAAAATCAAACAGAGAAGGCAAAAGGGAAGGAAAAATAATTCGGAGGAACAGCAGAACTTTCATTCCAATTCTTCGATGATTATCTCAGACAACTCCAACCTCCTTATTCCTTAAGAAGACTCCATAGCTTACAGAAGGTAAATGAAAATTACAGCCAGCAAAACTACTCCCTTTACGCTAAACAGTAATTACTAATTCCTATTCTTGCCGTTAGATCAAACCAATTCGTCATCAGTAAATCAGGACTCTCCATTCATCGTAATTCCTAAGTCTTCTACCAGATCCCATGGATCTTCATAACGAAAGATTTTCGGTAATCTTCAGCCGTTCCTTCTCTGAATTGTCCTTCAGCAACCTGATTCGGAATCATGGGCTTCATTTCGTCTAGCAACACCACCAAAGCCTGAATCGCCGCCCCTTGTACTTGGATCTACGCGCAATTGCTTGTGCAGGCCAATCGGCTTGTTTCCAAGAAGGAAAAGCGGAAAAACAATTGGTTGAAGTCAAACCTCGGTTTTTGGGCTGTTCAGGACACTCATTCCTGAACATGCTACTTGTTTTCATAGCTCATCGACGGCTAGACCTTATCATGGGCAATGCAAGATTCACCCTCCTCTCCTTTTTTTTCTCTGAATTTTCCATGCAGGCAGACCAACATGTACGTGAACTATTGATTGAATTTATCAGGTCTTACTCTTTGAAATAATTCGTCATATTTCAATACACCAAGCAATTACACAGAGAAATTTTCAAGAACAAATCAAAACAATCCTCCTCGGATTACGTGTCCCAACTGCACACTCTGTTTTGTTCCACTTTCTTGCACGCCTCCGTCTAAGAAGAAACCCTTGCGCCTGGCTGCCTTGGCAATATACATGCGGCTTAGTTGAGCTCATCTCGCGACGCCGCCTCGAGAATATCTTGAAGTTCGGAGCGATCGCGGGAGGGCTCGCCCGCTTGCCGCCGCCTCCCTTCTTCAACGTGGCGCCGCCTTGACCGCCGGCCTCTCGGCGGCCTCCGCGGCGACACGCCGCGGCATGCAGCGCTTGGCGGGGAACCGATGTGAGGCACACCTTCGCCGCGCATCCCTTGCGGTCGGCGGTGTTGAGAAAATGGCGTCTCCTTACACCGCCAAGACGGGCACCGCGGCTTCGCTTCTGGCCGGATCGCGGCCTTGCTTGACGCTGCGCGCCTCAGAATATCGCCGTCTGTCTCGACTGCGCTCGATGGCGTCGCCAAGCAGCGCCGTGATACCACGACGTGCGTTCACTCGCAATGCCGCGCCAGCGTGCCGTGGTCCTCAGACGCCCGGTGCTCAGCCAGAACACCTTGCCGCAGCTCGCCGCGGTCGAGCAGCAGGAAGTCGAGCGGATTTGCGATCCTCGTCGCCGCGCGTCGCGCCTGTGTCGGGAACGCCTCCGTGCCCCGCCCGCCATCACCGCTCCTTCCTCCGCTTCCTTCCTGCGCTTTGCGCTTATGCTTTCTTCTGACGACGGCGTTGCTTCCGGAAGCAAAAGCGATCTTTCGCGAATTACTTGTTCGTCTACCATGAGTGGTGGTCTTTGGACATATATATATATATATAGTCATACGCTGCTGTTGCCGTTCTTACGCGGTTGGCATTTTCCTTTTCTTATCGCATAAGAAAGCGGATTCGGACGGGCGACAGCGATGGCGCGCGTTGTTTAAGCGTGTTCCGGATTAGTCCGGCCTCCTCCTGAGGCGCCTTTTTCTTAGCCGAGTCGGTTTTGGCTTGCGTTAAGGAGCGAAGTCCGCGTCGGCTGCCCCGACGTGGTGGGAGGCGGTTGGGGCTAGCGGATCACGGTGTCGATGTCCGTAGACTGTAGATTGAGCCGTGTTGGTGATGGTACTTGGGCTCTCGGAGGAGGGAGCAGTAGAGGCCCAATTATATTCTATTGCATCTGCACTTCAGGTCTGTATTTTTCGAATCCTATGGCTCATGTATATCTTCTTCTTCTTCTTTTCAGATTTAACCTACCTACACATACATTTGTAAATATGGCTTCTATACACACGCATTTGCAAGCAACTTGGTAACGGACCAACATGTTGGAGCAAAACTTACCTTTTCCCTTTTTCCCTAGAAAAATAACTCAATCAAAATTCAGTTATCTACTCTACAAGAACAAATTGCTTGTTATACCTAATATACTTAGTTTAACATATACCTGTTTTTAATTCTGTTCTTTATCTGACTAGTTTTTTCTTGCCAAATTGGCCACCAATATCAAGCCATGTATTGGTACCAAATGAGGTATCCACAATAAGGGCTTGTTTGGATGCAAGGGAAAAGAAATCTAGGAAATTTTTCCTAGAGGGATTTTGAGGATATATTGGATCCCTCAATCCTAGGGAATTTTTCCCGGTAGGAATAAAATCCTCGCCGCTATTTGGAAAGCGATAGGGATAAAAATCCCAGCCATGCAAAAAAAATTCAAAAAAAAAGTAAAATTCAAAAACAACATCATAATTAGGCAAATCGCATATTGCATGTAACAACAAAAAAATTACAATGCTAATCATGAAATCAAAGGCCTACAAATTGACATGTACAATCTTCGCATACAACAATCAAAGGTCCACCTGACATAAGTGTGTTAAAAGCATTCATACAATGGATGATTTTTTTTTCCAAGCAAGAATCAATCCAGCATGTTCACCCTTGGTGCTCGATCTCAATAGACATGTATCCTAACTAAAGATTTTATTTATCGGTGCCTTGAGTAATGCCTTTCCTGCAGGTGGATTGGAAGAAGAATTGCATAAACTCGTAGAGATCCACTGAAAGCATGCCTTGTCATGGTTACATTGGAGAACTTAGCCTAACTAAAATAGACAAAACACAACGGAACACAAATGACATGAACTTTACTCAACCCCACAATGAAATCAATCATCGACAACTCGAGAGATCAGCGAAAGCGAGATAAAAGTGCAATTGCGATGAAAGAACATGAGAAGTAGAAGGTAGTAACCACATTCAGTAGTTTTATTAGCGATAGCAAAACCTTCTGCTGATACTTGGATCGGTCCTCTCGAGACAAAGCTATAAATTCAAGTTGCTCTGTGCAGAATGCGCAAGGATACTATCGATCTGCAAAAATAACAAGGCACCAATTCATCATCAAGCGAGAAAATATAATATAGCTTCAGGTGAAGCGTGTTAAAAAACACAGCAATCTAGCAGTTTTCTACATAAGTTACTCACATTGGTCCATCGGGATTATGGGCTCGGCCATGAGCTAGGTTGATTCTATTATAAGGGATACCAGATGTTGTATATCCCAAGCGGTAGCAACCGTCGGTAATATCCTTAGCCTTCTAGAAATACTTTGTCACCAGACAGATCATATGCAATGAGCCTGAGGAGACCTCCAGCAACCCTGAATGTAAACAAATAAAAGCGAAACTTAGACAAGTTAGTATACTTAGGTTTAAAACCATAATGTAATGTGGCTACATAGCATCAACCTATGCAGCCAAAAATGCATAGCAAGAGATATACTACAACAAAGATAAACCTTATAACGCATAACCTTAGGTTCCACAAGGGTTGCCCCGAGACCACCAAAGCTATTGATACCATTCTTTGATTGTGGCTGGAAATTAGGGTGAAAGAAAGGCATTTTAGAGTTTGCTAAGATGTCGAAAAAGGCAAAACAAATAATAGATCGAATGACTAAAACAAACTCAAGCTCATCCATTGCCCCGCATACTTTACATAGGAATTCCAACCATGGAGCATAGCCTCCTTAACCTTTTCCTCCTTTACGTTATTAATAGGATCGATTTCTACAAGATCTCTTTCGGACATTTTGCCACTTCTTGGATTTTCATCCGGTGAACTCGACCTTTCTTAACTCTGAGAAAAAGACATTAAAATTTTGAATATTGAAATTTTCAACAAAAAAAAGCGACTAAAAGAAATAAATGGTACCGCATGACACTTCAAAGAAAATTTTGCAACGGCATTTACGGTCATGCAAGCAGGTTTATTTCATCATCCAATCGGGTAACCTCCGAAGCTTGCAATAGAAGAAATAACAAAACAAATTTCATACGGTAAACAAGTTAGTATTGCTTTGGAGCTTTGAAGCCATCAATAATAAAGAAGTAAAATGACAATTGCGATGTCTTTCTTCAACAAAAAATTATGGAAGCTCAATGCATGCTTAAAGAGTTGAGGTGACATCAAATAATTAAAAAAAATGATGAGAAGCATTTATCAAGTTCATCGAGAATCTGTCATCTTAGTATCGCGTCAACAAGTAAAATGCAAAAAGTGTTTGCAAAAGAAACTTACACTTTACTAGTATAATTTAAATTATTCATTTGAAGCGATCCGAACACAAAATTTGAGTTAGTGACTGGGCTACTTTTGAATAGCATTGAAGCGAAATCACGAAGAATTTTATGCAATCTCAATCTTGTTATTTACTTAAGAGGTCGTCAAATGATAAGCATGATGCATAATGGTTGCGATCTCACAGTAGTCACTAATCGGCGAATACCAGAGATAAAGTATCCCAATGACCCGGAGAAGCAGACGAACGCCCATGGCTGGGCCTCAAGAGAAGCCAAGCATAGAGACTCACGACCTCCGTGGGCCGACCCGAGGCGGTCAGACCGAGCGATATAGGACCCGGCGCCCGCGACCTCTGACGAGGACCGAGGGTTGACCAACCAATGGGTCCGGCCGTCAGCGGCTCCGAACGAGCTCGGTTCGTCTCCGCCTGGCGGATCGCCGGATCGCCGAGGCAAGCCCTCTTGGTCGCTTCGGGTGGTGACGACAGCGAATCGTCACAATCAAGCGAAGCGGGGACGCTGTACGCGTCTTCGGGAACACCGGTGACACCCTCGGCAATCGGCCCACAGCGCAACACCTGACGAGTCGCGCCGTTTCGGAAGGAAGCGGGCCGGCCCGTCCCTCGTCTTCACTGACCCAACAGGGGCGTACAACCACCGTCGAAGGCGATCTAGCGTCGGACAAAGGGCAAAACCGGACTCCAAAGCGTGGGAGCCCGTCCATTTTTCCTTTCGCGCTCCGTGTAACCTCGCGCCCAAATCCCACGAGGCTATATAAGGGGAGGTGTGGCCCTTCAGGCGAGGGCGAGCTAAGCGACCAAACCTGCACCCAGAGTCACCTCGTAGTCGTTCAGAGTAACCCCACATGCAGGCGCCCAGACCGAGGCTTCGGCCCTCGCTTGTAACACAGCGGATACAGGGAATGAATAACATCCGATCACCCTGGCCCCGGGTAAGGGCGTTACTGCACGAACGGTATAACTTCGTGGACCACATCTTTTGGTCTAACCATTCAGGAGGCGGGGAAGCGTAGCCCTCTAAACCTACAAATTTACTCGTCGGTTCTCGAAAACAAGCGGTTAAGCCTAGCCAGTGAGAACCCAGCAGCGCCATCGGCATCTCGGATTCCATTTGTCTCCTTGATAGCTCCACTTGCAAGCGGCGGCCAGCCTTCGCCGGGAGGCCGAATCCGTTCAGTTCTTCGACCAGCATCGCCACGGCGGGGAAGCCTCAAGCTTCGCTCAGCCAGCTCCTCACAGGCGAGCGCGGGGCCTTTGGACCTCGTCGCCACGCCCTCAACCACCTTAGACTTGAGGACCTGCGTCGCCGGTATGCGGCGCCCATTCGCCTGCCGCGCCTTTCGCGGTAGCGCATGTCGTCTTGACGGCGCTACCACCTTTCCGCGATCGCGTTTACGTGGCGATAAGCCGACTCTGTGCAAACCTCCTCGCGAAATCTTGGGAGAGTTCTTCGACCAACTCTAGCTCGGAAACCGCGGGCGACCATCAACAGGACCGTACTCCACGAATGCGTGGTGGCGTGAATTAACGATCGGCGCTACTTCTCCGAGCAGAAGCCGCCGTCAAAGCCAGTGGGAGTTGAAGCGGCAAGCATGGCGACATGGGTCTCCTCGAGATCCACCACAGCGACTTCTCGGCGTGAGGAGCTGGAATTCTTGGCGGCGGACTTGCAAAAGCGGTCGACCGTCGAGGCCAACCAGCTCACGCCGCCCGCCGCCTGTAGCGCAGTAGCGTCTTGCGAGCCCAATCTGCCCGGCGGAAAAAGCGGTCGTGCGCCGCCGTGCTTTCCGCCCTGTAAAACCGCGCCATGTACGCGATGTTGCTCATGGCGTCCCCAACAACCGGCGAGCACGAGGCGGGGCCACCTCTGGCACCTCCGGGGGCGATGGAACCTCTTCTGCGTACCATATGTCTGACCCCGCGCTAGTCCTCGAGGTCCCCTTGAGCCTAAAGCCAGCGAGGCTTCATGGCGGCCATGAAGCCGCCATGCGCCGTGCAGAGCAGCCCAGGCCTCAACGCCCCGTGCGGCAATCGTCTAACAACGCCCGACGACTATCGCGACACCTCGGCCTTTCGCAAGAGGTCGGTCGTGGGAGCCCGTTCGCGGTCGCCAGACGGCTGATCGGCGTCCTGACCATGATCCGAGCCGGAAGGCCGGGACCTCGGGCATTCTCAGGGAAATCGTCGCGTGATTTCCGCCCGTCGGGCACCGAATCAACATAGCCAAATACCACGGGGCCCACGAACCGGTGTTTAGCTCGAAGACTATCGGCTCGCTGTCGGCCGTGAACTCTAATGATCTTTATCATTGATACCTCCAATTTACTGGCGGACTCGGCGAGCTTGGCTCGATACTGCCGTCGGGACTATTGAGGCGGGCGATTTGAAGAAGCATACCGTCGGGAATTTCGAGGCGCCTGGCGCCTACAGGAACTCCTGAGACCTCAAAAAGCTATGGCGGCCAAGGGGCAACCGGGATTACATCGGCGCTTCTCCCATGATGTAATGAACTCCAAACATCGTGAGCAGCAGAAGCGTTGTGGGGGCGTTCATCTATATTTCTTGTCTGAGCAATAGTCCTGGTGGGTTCGTCAAACCGAGGACCACCAAGGAGGCGTGCTCGGCGTTGCCACCAACCACGCCTCCGGCGAGGCGTAGTGGAACCATTTCGACAAAGGAAGGCCAAGCGAAATCGGCTCGAGCGCGTAGCCCGCCGATCGCTCCAGACAAGCGGGCGAAAAGAAGCAGTCGTGGCGACCAAGCGGTGCGCGCGCCGTAAATACGACAAGCGGCGGTAGCGGTGGGCGCCAAACCGCTAAAAAAATTGATGGAAGCGATGTCGCATCACGAGTACCGTCAAGCACAAATATCGGGCTATGCGAAGTCTGGCGTTCTCTCAAAAACCCCGCGATCCGCAGGGCAAAGGAAAAAGCGCGACCGTCTGGGAGGTCGGGAAAAATGGCGGATGGAGGTTCCGGAACGGCGGATGCCTCGTGATCTTGGTGGCGGAGAGCTCTGGCAGACAAGCGGCGGCAAAGCTTCGCCTCTGCGAGTACATCACAGTGACCACGCGTCGTAGTACCGGTGGTCGAGTCCCCGATCACCTTTGATCGGCGGACACCACCGACCCATCTCGCTGGGGAAGATACCGCTTCGTCGTCGATCATCGTGGGGTCGAGCGCCTCACTGAAGGTGCTCATGGATGGCGGCGGTGACCTCAACATCATGTATCTTTGAGGCTTTCGGCATACTGGGAGTCTGCGCTCGACCTCGTGACCAGAGCAAGGCACCTTTCCGGTGTCATCGAGGCAATGAGCCTACCCTCGAGGCGGTCGACTTACTGTCACCTTTGGGGGCAGAACTTCATGCGAAACCCTCGCTTCGAGGTTGTGGGATTCGCGGGATCTACCGCCATCTTGGGAGGCCATGTAGCGCTAAGTTTATGGCGATCCCCAACTACATCTACTGAATGAAGCTTCGGGGGCCGCAGGGCATCATTACAGTGGCCTCGTCATCTCGGCTGCCTTCAAGCTGCGGCGAAGCGATTGTGAGTTAACCGGCGGTCATCGCGTCCAAAGGCTCGGCGACTCGAAGGAAGGCCTCGGGTCCGTCTAGCCCGATAAGTCGGGGCGGATTCTTCGAGTCGCGGAGGACACGAAGAGGTCATGATCGACCAAGACAGAAACCAAGACCGTCTGGTGGGTCCGCCCTCCCATAAATAGAAGCGGCTTCGTCGACTTCCTCGAGCGAGGCAAGGCGTCTTCGCTGGAAGACCTCAGGCATACCCGAGCATCCCAAAGGTCGTAGAGCACATCCTCAATATCCGACCGTGGCGGCCGATCATGCATCTGTCTATGTTGAGCGAAGAAAGCAGAGCTCATAAGCAGTAGCCAAACTTTTGGAAGCGGGGGTTCATAAAGAAGTCGCCACCAAGTGGCTTGCCAATCCTGTATAAAAAAAGTCCGGGCAATGGAGGATGTGTGTTGATTACGGGCTTTGAACAAAGGCGTGTCCCAGGACCATTTTCCTCTGCCGGATCGACGGTCGTTGATTCCACCATGCCGGTGTGAATTGCTCTCCTTCACGGGCGCCTACTCGGTTATCACGGATCCGATGAAGAGTCCGACCATTTCGCGACTTCTTTTATCACTCGCCTTATTTCGTTTTGTTACGTGGCGATGCCCTTTCGAATACGAAAAAGCGGGTGCTACATATCAGCGGTGCATGTACACTGTTCGATGACGGATCGGCCGTAACATCGAGGTCTCACGTGGGCGACATCGTCGTCAAGGCCAGAAAGACGGCGACCTCGTCGCCGACCTCGAAAAACTTTACGAACCTCCGGCTTTTCGCATAAAAGCAACCGAAAAATCGTCTTGGGGTCCCCAAGAGGAAGCTTCGGCTTCATGATATCCGAGCCGGCGCCGAAGCCAACTTCGGTGAAGATCTCGGCAATCATGAGAGATGGGCCGATCGTGCGACCTAAAGGCGTCCAAAAGGCGGCGGGTTGCCTCGCGGCCTTGAAGCGTTTCGTGTCTCGCCTCGGCGGCGTGGAATCTGCTTCTATAAAGCGCTTAGAAAGATCCAAGCAAGCAGTTGGACCGGGCTTCGGGAGGCCCTTGACCAGCTAAAGGCCTTCAGCGTCACCCCGATCTGTTGCGCCCGGCGCCATATGAAACCTCTACTCCTCTACATTGCCGCCGACCAAGTCGTGAGTCACGGCACTAAAGTCGTCAGCCAGACCGGAAGAGGGCAGCGCCCTCAAAGAAATCACGGCTGACAGATCTAGCTTAAATCGGTGAAGTACTCTCGAGTCAAAGCGCGTTACCGCGGTCTGAGAAACTACTCTCTGCGGTGCTAATCGCAGAGAAGCGATCCACTACTTGACCAACACCAAGTCTCTGTCGTAACCTCTTGGCCGGCGGCGAGATCCTCCTAGCCGCGGCAACCGGGAGGATAGCCAAGTGGGCACTCGAGCTCAGCAGCCCACGACATTTCGTTCGTCCCCAAGGCGGCGATCAAGTCCCAAGCCCTTCGACGACTTAGTGGCGAGTGGGCCAAGAAGCCGAAGCCCTCCGGTGCTTGAAGATCCGTCTTGGACAATAGTGCTTGACGGATCTACACCAAGAATGGTACGTGGCTGGGTTATTCTCGTTCCCTTTCGGTAACAAAGTCCAATATCTTGTCCATTGCTCTTCGGCCTTCGAACAACGTCGCCCGTCTGAAAGCCCTAAATCCAGCGGTCTCGGATCGCCGCCGACCTAAGCGTCACGGCGGCTCCGCGTATCTGATGACTCAGGTGGTGATCGACCCAGTCATGAAGAGCCTCGGAACCGAGATCCAGCGCTGGCGACATCTTCTTGTGAAGTCTGGCGGAAGAAGTTCAAAGGGTTGAGCTCACCGCGACTCTGCGGCCCAACAACGGCCGAGGCCGACTACCTCCGCCAACCTAAACCAGCAGCGGGCCCTGTCCGGCAGGATCTTCGCCCGACCTCCATGGCCAATCTCGTCCATTGGACCCACGGCCAAGACCACCCGGCCCGTGAACCGACTCCCAATCAGCCAGAATCTTGCAGCTATCAGGCTTCGAGTCGGGGCGTGCTAACTTGCGAACAGTTGGAGGGAAGCCTACGTCGATCGCAGCCGAATGGGACCCTTATCGAGACAAGCCGTAGGGCCGGCGCCTCGTAGCTTGACAACGAAGTCTTTGTCTGGTCAGCGAGACCTTTAAGAAGAGTCCTCGGGGTCCTCGGTGCAGTGCCATTGACCCCGGGGGCAAAAGGCTGCTTCTTTCGACATCCCGGTGAGGTGTGTGGTCACCGCAGCGGCCGTGATCCCTCGTGGGAAGGCCTTGGTCGAGTTTCTATTGGCCAACCGCCGTTACCCGCATGAAACAAATTGTTACTTTGCGAAGTGCGATTCTTTGCTCGACAAACGCTGCCCGGCCCAAGCCCTTGAGACAATCCCATCGCATGGCGTTCGCGGTGCGGGGACTCGACACTGCTCGGACCTTTCAAAAAAGCGCCGGGGCGTCCGCGCCTCTTCGTCGCGATGGACAAGTTCACCAAGTGGATAAATGGCCGTCGCCCACTAATACGTCCGTATGACGTAACTTCTTCAGCGACATCATCTACGGTTTGGGGTCGAACTCCATCATCACCGACAATGTGTGCGGTTTACGAGAAGGAGTTTCTCGAGGATTCTGGCGACTTCAACATCGCGTTATTTGGCGTCATCGCCCGCCCTTGAGATAGCGGCGGTGAGAGGCGAACGGCATGATCCTCTGAGGAGCTCAAGCGCGAATCTTCAACCGATTGGAGAAATCGGCGAAAGGCGATGGTGAAGCGCCTCCCGTCGCTGGAACTGTGACCGCTCGGAAACGGTCGGCGGGTTCACGCCGTTCTTCACGGTGTTGGTGGCAAATTTTCTTGCCAACCGACACGAATCTGGCTCCAAGGTTCTGAACCTTCGACCAAGCTGGGGACTCGACTCACGACAAAACGCCGTCGACCATTTCGAACGAACGCAGCGACGTCGCCGATCCTCCGTCGGCCAGAGTGTCGGCGAGCCATTGCGGCGATGTCGAGTAGCCAAGTCATGGCCGAACCTTCAACGTTAGCGATTTGGTCTGCGCCAAGTCGATCCAACGTTAGCGACCTAACTTCGCCCCATGGGAAAACCGCTTCACGTTGTGGAGGTAATTGACGGCGGCACCCTATCGACTAAGAGCTGCAGATGGCAACATTGTTTCAACGCTGGGAACATCGAAAAGCTTAGGCGTTTCTTTCCTGAAACTAATTTTCTTGGCGAACCCGCTGAAAGCCGTATGAACACCTTTCGGGAGCTTCTATCCTCGTAACCTCGTTGCGTGGTGCCCAAAATCGACCAAGGTCCTCCCGTGAAGGACCCGCTTGGCCGGCGGACCACTCACGGTCTCGTCTTGTGAAAACTCCGGTAGTTTTCTTGACTACGACTACTAAAGTAGTGGTCCATAGTATGATAGCCTCGCTCGCGACCCACAGACGGTTAGCAAAGGTTCCATGGCTACTAGTGACGAGCGATCGGCACGAAATTTGAGCGATAAGATTCGAGTCGACAAAAGCGAAGTGTCCATTACAAAAAGGCGTAAAGCAGTACAACTTGTGCAAGTCTGAGCGAAAAAGCGCCAAAAATCGCAAAAGCAATGGTAGGACAACTGAAAGCGGAAGGGCGCCCGGTGCCCAAAGATGCCTCTTTGCCACAGCCGAGTTTAAAGGCGGCCTGACCCTAAGGGTCGGGGCAAAAGCGTCGTCCGTCGCCTTCCCGAAGAACCTCGCTTCGCATCGGTCTCGTCGTCAAGGACCTCTAGATCTGGCATTTCATACCGTGCCGCCGCCTCCGCGCTCGGCCGCACAGCTCGCGTCGCCTCGGATGTGGGAGGCGGTGGCGGCTAACGTCAAAAACGCGCCGGTGGCGCGGCAACGCCCCGGCGTGCGTCTTCGGCGCCGAGCGGCAACCTCGCCCCTTCTCGGGCGGAAGCGCTCGAGGGCACAGGCGAGCCTCCGCGCCTCGACGCCCGATGGCAGCGTCTTTGCGCAGCGGTGGTGAATTTGGCAGGTTCGTTCGGCTCCACCGCGGCGACCTCGAGCTCCTCGTGCTCTAAATGGCGGTGCATGGAAAGAAGAACGCGGCAGCGTGGTGAAATCCTGCGTTCGCACGGGCTATCTGCCTCGGCGGCCGGCCGCCCGCCCAGTGCGCCTCGTCTTCGCAGCCTCTTGCTGGCGCGCATGTGTCCGTCGCTGCGTCTCGAGGCGTGGAGGCCCCTTTGGGACACAGTCGGCATCGCGACAGCGCCCGTAGCGTCCGCCCATGCTTTCATGCGCCCGATCCTGGCGAGCCACTCCCAGCTGCTGAGGGTCACGGGCCCGCCCGGCGGCTTCTAGCCAGCCTTGTGGTTGGCCGTCGGACTGCAAGAGCAAGTATCAAAGATGAACCTCAAATTAGCAACCGCGCCCCCTAAAACCACTAGAAGGACATATACTGGCGGCGAGGGCTCCGGATAAAGAACCTTGGCGGTAGCGGCTGCGCCACCTCCGGCCTTGGAGAACCCCCTCCGTCCAGAGCTTTCTTGGAAGGAGAACCCAGGTCGCTTCATGATCCGCTTCCCAGCCTCTGTCATCCACCGCTGCTTCGCCATAGTCCTCGAGGAGGTGCTTCCAAGATGAAGGCGAAACCACCTAAGCGTCTGAACGGATGGGAGTTCGCTACCACCTTTTGCGTGTTATAGGGGTGGTTTCTGCTTGACGAACAGCCTTCGCATCCAGTATTTCGTGAACTCCTCGACCACACGCCAGTCCGTCTTGGCATGGAAGCGCATTAAATCCATCCATCCATTAAATCTGCCGAAGCGACACGGTATGCGGAGGGGCCGCGTCTTTGAAGCGTAGCGACCCTCGATCTTCGCCTTGAGCGAGTTATCAGGACAACCTCGAAGTCTGCGCCCGGTAGCCGTGAACAGCTCGACTCTGAGCCAAAGAGATAAGTCTCTCGAATCTTGGTCTCCTTCGACTATCTCGAAGGACACCTGTCTGCTTGGGAAGCCACGGCTGAGTGCATATAAATTGCTCGAGAACCTGAGAACAGCGTTATTCACACTCATCTGGGGCGGTGGACCGGCCAGACCACTCGGCTCCGGCGGGAGTAATTCGTCCAAGCCAAAGCGCTTCGACCTCGCCCAGTGACTCACGGTTCAAGTGGCGCTTTGTAGTAAAGAGCTACCTGCAGGGAGAAACCTAAGTCGGTCGAGCCGTTCCTCGCGCATGAAGCGTGAATTTTGTTCTCTAACGTCGTTCATACTCACTCTGAAGCGGGTGGGCGGCCGAGCCGCTCGGCTCCCCGTCGCGAGTAACTTCGTCCAGAGCCGCTTTCGACCCTCGCCCGGCCGTCACGGTTTAAGTGGCGCTTTGTGGTAAGGGGGCTACCTACGCGGTCGAGCCATAAGTCGATCGAGCCCTCATCCCCGCATGAAGCGCGAATCGCGCTTTTGGCCTCAGGGGTTCGTTAGCACTTCCTTAGCGTCTCCTCCGGAAATCGAACACGCCCTCGCGAAAAACCCAGCTGGTTTCGAGGCTATGGTTTCGGCAGCGAAGGAACCGCTCAAACTTCATGACGAACACAAAAGCGAACCCGATTCATTACATGTTAAAGTTTTTACATTTTTAAAGGTAATGTCTAACATTATTCATAATCCCGTGGAGAGCAGCTCTGCGGCGATATCCGATCAGCGATCACTCGGGCATGGGGCTCGGCTTTGAGCGAAGATGGACCTCCTCGTCGGTGGGTTCTGGCAATCCATTCTGACATTGTCGAGTTAATACCGTTTGTGAAGGACATGGTGTTAACCCGGCTGAAGTGGCCTGGGGCAACTTTCGTCTTCAGGAGCTTCTCGGCGTGCTCCGCACAGAAACCAACTTCGATCGCGAGCATGCTTGTGCCCTTACGGCCACAAGCGAGCGATTCCAGAACAACGGCCGACCTTCCCGAAGTCGCCAACTGCGTCGACCGATTCCGTCGATCGCCTTCCATCTCTTTCCACAGGCCAGAGCCTCAACCTCCAAGCGAGGGAAGTCAGAATACTCCATCCTCATAGGTGCGATGCTCCCGTGCTCGAACATTGGGTGAGGCTGTCCATGAGGAGTTGGGCGGCGTCATCGCCATGAAACGTCGCGGACGGCAGCGTCGCCGTCGAGCCCGCCTCTTGAACCCGCAAAATTTGCTGAGATCACCTCCATTTTCCTCTTCTCGCTTAGCGTCATGGCCGGTTCCATTCGAGCATCGCCTCGGTCCTCTCCCGATGGCGAAGCGTTTATCCCTACGTTAGAATAACCGAACCATTGGTGCCATCCTCGATTCGGCAAAGCGATTTCATATCGATGTACTCGGCGGTTGGACGAAGAAGGTGGATAAGGCGCGCCCGCGCCAATCAGCGCCAGCGCTGCGCCGTAGACTTTCCCTTGACGTATATGGAAGAAATACCTCGAAGGGCTGATGGGGCTCGACCCCGAGGAAGGCCTCGCCGCGAGCGTGATGAAGATCGCCAATGTGCGGCCGCAGCCGTAGAGGATTCGGTGGTCGCCTCCACCTATAAAAATGAAGAATCAGCGGACAAGCGAGTGGAGGAGGCGAGAATCCGCGCGCTCGAAGAAGGGCGGACGGCGGATCTCGCCGTCGCCGAGACTCGAGCCGCGGCTCTGTCGGCACCCTCCAGAGATCGTCGCGCGGGGAAGAATCGCTTCTTCGCGAGGCCGGTATCACGGCGTCAAGCGCGAGCACTCAGACACGACATCTCCGCAGCGGGGCCGATGGGCGGAGAAAGGGTGGCGGGGTTTCCTCCCTAGGTTTTGGCCCCTCATAGCCGCGTCGACTTTCTCTTTCTTTGCGACGGAGAAACGGGACAACGGAGAATCAGGCCGGTGGCTCTCCCACCTTTACAAAGGGCCTTAGCGCCCGTCGGCCGAGACCGGCGTCGGCCGAAACGAACTGTATCGCGAAGAAGCGGCGTCGTTCCCTCACCGGCCGTTGCGGCGGTCCAGCAATCTGAACGCCCTCTCGATCCTTGATCGCCTGCGTTAATTCTGACAGGACAATGACGGCGAAAGCGGGCCACGCGCTCAGGCGAGTGGCGCCGCTCCTCAGGCCTCGTTCCGGTCGAAAAGAAGCGCTTGCAGCAGCGAAAAACACGCCAAAGGCCATTACAGTCCGGAAGCAGCGAAGGCTCGCTGAACTTATGTCGAGGGGCTCGGCCAAAGTCTTTGTAGAGCTCTGGCGCCCGAGCACGAAAGTGCCGCCATGCACCGAACGAAAAATCGGCGAGGGCGAGGATAAGGTGAGCTCGGTGGGCCTCCAATTGGGCCGTGGCGGCCAATCACCTTCATCGTGTTAGAGACCATACTTCACACTCTCCATGGAACCGTCGGCCAGTGGCGGCAATTGCGCTCTGGGTCGTGAGGGCGACCTAGAGTCAAACAGGGATCGAGTAAAAAGAGTTCTCATGGAGTCCCCGAAGTCGGGACTTGCATGACAGATAACGTCGCTTCGAAGCAGTTCTCCTTCGGGGAGCGCGAGAACCCGCTTGGACAAACCGCTATCGGCTCGCGCGGCTACGGCGTTCAAGCCAACGCGCAAGCGGCGTTAGCTCACGCCTCCAGTCCACGCTGCGGATGGGGCGTGATATAGTGAGAGGCCTTGTAGCTCCACCGCTTCGGCGAGCATGGAAGCGGCGCCGCTATCCATTTTGAGCGCCAGCAAACCTTACAGTACGCCGGAGGCCCTGACAGCGAGAATGGCGCCTCGCTTACGAAAAGAAAACCGGCCAAGGCTCTCCGTCCCGCTCGGGGCTCGAAACTCCATCCGGATCTTCGCGGCAACGCTGGCGTTAGCGGCAAACCCGGACAACCAGGAGGCCGCCTCGGATTCAGCCGATGCACTTGGGTATCGAGCGACCTCGACCGAACACGAGGTCCCCGGCCAAAGAACGCCTCCGCGCGGGCGAGCCCGGCAAACTCTCCGTCCGTTCGAGGCTCGAGGCTCCATCCGCCGGATCTTTCGCCACAGGCGAAATCGACCGAATCCGTGGCCGGGCAGCGTAAATTAAAGCCGTCGTCGGTCCTAAAACAAGCGAAATCGGCCGTACGAAACAACATGTCGGCCGGCGCCCGTCGAGCAGAGCAAACCAGCCGGCTCTCCGTCCGTTAAAGGGCTCGAAGGGCTATTAGCGAATACCCGGAGATAGAGTATCCCGGACCGGGAAGCGTGCACGAACGCCCGCCGCGCTGGGCCTCAAGCGAAAGCCCGCGCATAAAGACTCACGACCTCCGCCGGCCGACCCGAGCGGTCAGGCCGAGCGATATAGGGCCGGCGCCCGCGACCTCTGACGAGACCCGGGTTAGCCAACCAATGGGTCAAAGCCGTCAGCGACTCCGACGAGCTCGGTTAAATCTCCGCCCGCAAGCGGATCGTCGGATCATCGAGGCAAGCCCTCTGATCGCTTCGGCGAGTGACGGCAAGCGAATCGTCACAATCAGCGAGGCGGGGCGGCTGCGCGTCTTCAAGAACACCGGTGACACCCTCGGCGTCGGCCCACAGCCTTGACTGAAGAAGCGAGTCTTGCCCGTTTCGGGAAGGCGGACAAGCCGTCCTACGTCTTCCTGACCCAACAGGGGCGTACAACCACCGTCGAAAAGCGATCTAGCGATCGGACACGAGGCAAAGACCGGACTCAAAGCGTGGGGAGCCCCATCCATTTTTCCTTTCGCACTCCGTGTAACCTCGCGCCAAATCCTCCCGAGGCTATATAAGGGAGGTGTGGCCCTCCGGAGGCCAGAGGGCGAGCTAAGCGACCAAACACAGCACCAGAGTCACCTCGTAGTCGATTCGAGGTAACCCACAGCCCACGCAGCGCAGTAGAAACGACTTCGACCCTCGCTTGTAACAGCGGATACTGCAGGAATGAATAACATCCGATCACCCATGGCTGGAGGTAGGGGCGTTACGCCCGAACCGGTATAACTCGTGGACCCCATGTCTTTGGTCTAACCATTCAAGGAAGCGGGGCGTAGCCCTCTAAACCTACAAATTTACTTGGGTTCTCGAAACAGGCACTAACCTAGCCTAGGAAAGCAAAGCATTGAGCGAGGGCAATCGATGGGGTAGGGTAGATGGTCTTTGTGAAGAAAAGAGACAAGGGGGCAAAGGGAGTGGAGAAGCGGAGACACATTGTAAAGGCGATGGAGAGGCTAGGGCGTGGCGTCATGAGTGAGATCGGCGATCTTGGCACCCGATATCATCAGCAGCTCACTCAAGGCGCATGGAAGCAGCAGCGGTGCGGTCTTCCTCGAGCTTCTCCTAGAGGGCCTCGGCGGTGGTCTAAGCACAAAATTCCAGACCATCCAAGAACTCAAGAGAATTGAGATCCAAGTGGGCGGCAGAGAACCAAGATTTGGGAAACTTCACAGAGGAAAAACAAGAACCAATACTTACGGTTCTAGCATGAACTTACAAATTCTGCGAGATCGAACCCTCTTCTCTAGTAAGAGTCCTTGGCGGCTCCTTGCTCTCCTCCTCTCCCAATCGCGAATCTGGACACGAGAGGAAGCTACAGCGGAGGTGATCTGGCTTGAAGGAAGCGGCAACAGCCAGGCCGTCCTGCGAAGGCGTCAAGGAGAAGTAGCGAAGCGGATCTGGCAGGAATCACGAGAGGAAGCGGCAGCGGAGGTGACCCTTGCGAGCGGGCGGAGGGACAGAGAATGTGAGCGAGCGTAAGGGAGGCGATGATTTTTCTCGAAGCGAAGTGGAATAAATTTGAAAATCCCGTCTCATGTGCATCCAAACATCCTTTCCACCGGACCGGGAAAAGTTAGCCCAATGGATTTCCGACCCCAGGAATGGGCCGGGATCCCGGCCGGGATTGGAGTATCCAAATAAGCCCTAAGGGGAAAAAAATCACACACGCCGTGCGAACTGGCCATGGTCATTTGCAAGGGGGGAGGGATGCATCACTGTGGTCGTAGTCGCACATAGTGAAGAGCTAACACTCACAGAATTCTTGATGGTGGAACCCTAATTTGCGGTCGGGGCGCTATGCCTGCCGATTCAGGCGGAGGAAGTCGCACCGTCGTCATGCCATGGTCAAGGACGACACGAATCGACTGCATCCGATAAGGGGAGTTAGCACGCATTGTCACCACTAGATCTTCCTGAAGGAAGCCCTGCTGTCTTTTTTAATTTTGGCGAGAGCTCGGCATTGATATAGAAGGAAGAACAACGGTAAGACTCTGGTTATACACACACCACACACCTACGCACACCACTTTTACGCATAACTATACGTGCCGTGGCAGCCTTGGGTGAGCCAAGGCTCGAACAGGCGAGGCATTTCGCTTGCTGCCAAGCGATCTTG